>VWZE01022684.1:87039-122537 GCA_013396675.1 Eubucco bourcierii
AGTGAGCTGTACTAGTGGGAGGTGTCCCTGCCTATGGCAGGGGGTTGGAACTAGATGATCCTTGAGGTCTGTTCCAACCTTACCATTCTATGATTCTATGATTCTATGATTCTGTGAAATTGACCTTTTTTTGCCCTAGATAAGTTCAAATATAAGGCCTTTTTCTATGGCTAAGGCTAGTCTTTAAGGCAAATACCTTATAATAATAAACCCTCTGTCTCAACCCTCTTTCAAATGAACTGCTGGCATGTTCCTTTGTTGCACTAGTTCCTTATCTGCTGAATCCAAATTTTTGGAGCAATATCTGAAGTTTCTCAAGGAGTTCAGAAAACTGAAATGAGAGGAGAATTTAATTTAATGGTCTGCCATCACACCGAATCACAAGTGTCTCACAGAGGAATAATACATATCTCTTACTTTATTGCCTGCCCTGTAACTCTGAATCTCTGATAGCTGCTAAAAAAACACAGCGACCTGAAACTGGCAGGTGTCACATTTAATGTATGCACAGCCACATTCCAAAGAAAAAGCTATATTCAAGAAATAAGGGAATCATTCTTTTGATTAAACTTATCTGAATCTGCACTAACAGTCCACTTTGGACTACAGAAGAGTTATTCCTTGAAAAGTTTGCCTGTACAGTCCCTCACTTTTGGTTTAGACATTCAGCCTTTCTGCAAGATTGGAGTTCTTGCTCTGCTGGGAGCTCAGTGCCATACCAAGGGCACGAGTTTGCTTTTTATGGCACAGTGCTGCTGA
This sequence comes from Eubucco bourcierii, assembly GCA_013396675.1. NCBI lineage: Eukaryota > Metazoa > Chordata > Aves > Piciformes > Ramphastidae > Eubucco > Eubucco bourcierii. The sequence continues at coordinate 87,799 of VWZE01022684.1, forward strand.
GCTGTATACAGAACTAATCACCCAACTTTTTCAATTAGCCTAATGCCATTATGGCCACATTCTGACATAGCAACCAGACCAATTCAGCAAGCCAGAGGAAGCTGGGTCAGATGTAAGCTCAGTGCAAAAACAACAGCTCCAGTTGGTTCAGTTTGGATCGCAGGCAAACCTTGAGCTGTAATTTCACGTCAAGTGCTACATGCCACAAAGGGACGCTAAGGGGATATCCTCCCACACTACACAGGAAACATCCAGCACATCCCTAGACAAACTAGGCTGGGTGGAATCAGCCTTCTGAAATGGAACCATTTGGTACCTTTTTCCTAAAAACAAGACATTTGTTCACCGAGAGGAAACCAGCAGCCACTTTTTGTGCTACCTTACTGCAGGTATCCATTCCATTCATGCTGTTTATTATGTAATCCCTTGGAGAACTGGCAAATACCGTGTGGGAGATGACTAAAGATTCATTATAGAGTCTCCACCTTATGTGATACGTTCCAAAGTTGCATTAAATCTCAGGACTGAGTGCCAAGCTTGGAATATAGTAACTTTTCAGTAATAGATTAAAGTAGATTGAAAGCTTTTATGGCTAAGCTATAGCAAGAGAACAGCAAACCCCACATAATTTAGCAGCAAACAGACCAGAGTAATTCCTCATTTGTTAAAAGCTGCATTCTAGTTCCCCAAGACACAACTGAAGAAAAGGCTTTAACACCTTAGCAGTCATAAAGCTAAACCATTCCCCCTTTATGGTTCTAAACAGAATTTCATACAGATAACAGCCCAAAATGTACCTTAGAAATGAAAAGTTCCTAAGTAAGGTTTAATACTTCCAGAGTTTGGTAGCTTATAGGCTGATTTTTCAGCGGTGCTCAACATACAGCATTTTCACCGTCATTTGAGGAGACCTGATAGTAGCCTTCCAGTATCTGAAGGGGACCTACAGGAAGGCTGGGGAGGGATTATTTACAAGGTCTTGCAATGACAGGACAAGGGGCAATGGGTTTGAACTGGCAGAGGGGAGATTCAGACTGGATGTTAGGAGGAAATTCTTTGCAGTGAGGGTGGTGAGACACTGGCACAGGTTGCCCAGGGAGGTTGTGGCTGCTCCCTCCCTGGAGGTGTTGAAGGCCAGGTTGGATGAGGCCTTGAGTGAGCTGTGCTAGTGGGAGGTGTCCCTGCCTATGGCAGGGGATTTGATCTAGATGATCCTTGAGGTCCCTTCCAACCTTACCATTCTATGATCTATTTCTATGATCTCTTGCTATAAACACAGGAATCAGTGAATCAGATCCCTAAATCTCACTGGTGATAATTTAAGAAACTTCTTACCTAATTCTGTCTTAAAAAAAAAAATCACTTTCCTGTTTTCTATGTTACTTTAAAGAATGTTATTACTGCTAACTCTGGACAAAGGAGGTAATGAGCATATTGACATTTATTCCAGCAAATTAATACACCTAATGTGCTCAATGTGTTAAGCCTGATTTGTTGCTTCTTAAAAAGCAACTCTTCTCCCTGTATGCTTCCCTATGATGCTCTGAAAGAAAGCTGTATTCGTGCAGATGCTCACTAAATCACCATATCTCATATCTTCATTTTCCTTTGGCTAATTCCCACTGTGGACACACCATTCCTTTACTGACAGATAATATTACCGACTATTTAGCCCACATAGGAGATAATTGGAGAGTTTCTGCTCTGTTAATTTAGTCATGCTGATGATTCATGCTGATCCACATGAGAAAACCTGTAACTAAAGTCAGACTTTGAGCCACAGGAATCAGCAGCTGAATCAGAAAAAAATAATTGCCATCTCACCCACACAGTTGTAGAGAGATGGAACACAGGCACCTGAGAAATTAATCATCTTGGCTTTATCCACATTTGCATTTGTTGTGCACTTCCACTTGGGATGTGCAGTACATTGTTGGACTGTATCTTGTTACTTCCTTTTGCAAATTCCAGCTGTTAGCATATTGCTTAAATTGAAAATTGGCTAAGACATTTTGAATTTAAGATATTTGGGGACTGATTCATAATGCCACATATGACCATGTTTCAACCACTTAGTGGTACACAGAATCATAGAATGGGCTGAGTTGGAAGGGAACTCCAAAGGTCTAGTCCAATCCCCTCTGCAGTAAGGGCATCCCCAACTAGATCAGATTAGGATACAGATAATGATAGCAAATACTTCACATGCTATTGCCATGACAAACTCAGACAATTATCTAGAGGAAAAAGCTGGTGTAACCATATGCAAATTTTAATGGAGTTCTTGTTCATTAAAACCTCAGAACAAACCAAGCTCCAATTCTCCTACTTCAGCTTCACATTTACAAGAAGAAGAATAAGCACTGTAAGAACACTCCAACGATTTTTCTTCATAGTAGGAAAGAAAACTTCTATCTGCTCAACATCTTTTTTTTAAGAATAGATGCATAACAGATCAGGCAGGTGCCACTGTCTCTCTGAAAGGGCTAATAGCTCCTGACAAGCGAGGCAGCAAAGCTTCTTATCATAGAATCACAGAATGGTAAGGTTGGAAGGGACCTCAAGGATCATCTAGTTCCAACCCCCTGCCATAGGCAGGGACACCTCCCACTAGTACAGCTCACTCAAGGCCTCCTCTAACCTGGCCTTGAACACCTCCAGGAAGGGAGCAGCCACAACCTCCCTGGGCAACCTGTGCCAGTGTCTCACCACCCTCACTGCAAACAACTTCCTCCTAACATCCAGTCTTAATCTCCCCTCTGTCAGTTCAAACCCATTGCCCCTTGTCCTGTCATTACAAGACCTTGTCAATAGTCCCTCCCCAGTCTTCCTGTAGGCCCCCTTCAGATATTGGAAGGTTACTCTAAGGTCTCCTGGAAGCCTTCTCTTCTCCAGGCTGCAGAGCCCCAACTCTTGCAGCCTGTCCTCATAGGAGGACCTGGTAGTTCATGGTAGTTGAACAGGCAACTGCAGTTTCATGATTTGTTCAAATTTCCTATTATATTATTCAGCAAAAATTGCAATACTACACATAGTAACAGCTATAGATTAAAGAATTCTTCCTGATTCTCATAATGTGCACAAAATCAATACTGATATTTGAGCTCTTTCACTACAGTTTCCAATAAAAGTGATTTTAGCACAAGGACTGTACAAATGCCTAGAAAACTTAGGAGCATATCCAATGCTGACTTCTCTATATGGCTGATGGAAATACACTTACATCTGTTAAGATCCATCGAGTTACACTGATACCCAGCAGTAAAAGACTAACATTTAAGTGGAGAGAAGTGGAATTAGCAAAATACAAACTACAAACTTTCCTAGAGCTCTTTAAAACCAGTAATGCCATCAACAGCTGGACTACCTATAAGCTGGTGTATATTTAACTCGATGTTATTTGGAAGTGCCCCTCTTGTTGTTTAGACACTGCAAGTGCTATGGCTGAGTGAAGCCATGGCTTAATGGCACTGCTTTGTGGACTTGTGTTGCTGGTTAGCTATCCCTCTCTGCATAAATGCTACAAAATCAAAGCTAAACTCTTGTTTCTCACTTGATTCTCCTTTGTTAAACAGAAATCAGCTCAGTGTTAATTTGGATTTCTTTCAGAATGAGAGAAAAAAAAACCCAAACCATTTTTAAAAGCGTTTGGTCTTCTGCCTGTGGATGGTTTCTTCATCCTTTTCACACACATTTTGCAGTCATGGTTTCTGAACACTGCTAATCAACACAAGTACCATCTGCCATTTCATTTTCATCAGGAGGTTGGTATGCTGAGATTGTATAATCTTGTTTATGCATTGATCATTTTTTTTTTCCCCCTCTCAAAGTTAACATCTTTCTATCAAAAATCATGAACCTGACTTCAAATTTAAAGGACTGCAGAATACTGAATGAAAAAGCAACACATGATAGTAATTTAAAGAGAGCACAAACAGATGTTGGAATATTTATCTAACTCTCTGAGGTAGAAAGTGGTGACGCAGCACTCGTTGGCAGAGATTTTTAATTGAATTTGTGCATTTCTTAGGTTAAGCTTCACCAAATTAAAAAGCAGTAACTAACCAACAAAACAAACAGTTGCAACTACAGCTGCTGCTTGAAGCCACATCAGTGTGACTTTCCCCAACATGTGTGTGAGACCACATCCCTAACTTGTAAATTACTGAGCTGGTTTGAGGCTAATTGGAATGTTTTAATAGAGAAAATTACACTATAGACTGTGCAAGGAAAACATGGTGATGTCTGCTTCACTCATAGGCTTGCTGAAAAATTGTTTGGGAACAATAATCAAAACATAGATAGGTCAGTCTCTGTCTATCTCTCGCTGGGAGAGCAGCTCGGGTGGTCTAGAAGCTTCTGGCTCTGGCTCCTCTGCTCATTAATTTTCACTAACCACTTTTCTTCTAACCCACCTGGCCCATCCTTCTAATTTATCTTGCATGTAAGGCAAACCTTGGGGTAAGGTACAGGGGTGGGGAGAAGGTGGAAGGGTGGTTGGGAGCCCCTCCTGGGATCTCTGATTTCTGGGAAGGCTGTTGTGTTGCTGTATTACCTTTAACTTGTCTATGTCTGTAACTATTCCTGTCTGCAGTGTATATCTCTGCTTGTACATTGTCCTGAGCTGTAAATAGAGCTTCAGTCCTTAACTTCCAGCAGGCTGAGTTCTAGTCTGGGTCATTTTACAAAGTGTGGGGGGGCCAGGGAACTCCCAAACCATCACAATTACATAAAACATGACAGTGGAAAAAAACGTGAGAAGCTGTGCAGTTGTAAAGGAGGAAGAACAGAGAGACAGTGCTGAGGAGGATGTGGATTGCTTTACCCCACATTTTCATTTGAGAAACAGCAGGTGCTGAAAGGTAAGAAAACCTGTGTAAAGAGATGAAACGAATACAAATGCAGTCAATATAATGGAAGTGTCGCCTGGTTGTATTCTGCAAGAAGTTTACCTGAAAAACTTCGCTCTGCAGCTGGCATAAACTACTCATGCCAATTAAATATCTAGTTCTGCCAGAGCTGAGCTATGGGCCTTGTGGTTTGGGAGCTCCCCCCACCCCCCAATGAATACACCAGACTAACTCAGCCAGCTGGAAGTTAAGGAATGAAGCTGCATTTACAGCCTGGCACAATTTGCAAGCATATATACAGATAGTTACAGCTATATACAATAACATACAAGTTAAAAAGTAATACAGAGATATAAACCTCCCACACGTTCTTTCCACCCTCCCTACCTTATCTCAGAATCCCCCTTACATGCAGGGTAAGATGCAAAAGGTTGGCAAGAGATTAGAAGGGAAAAGATGAGATAGGGTTACACAGATCCAGGCAGAGGAGTTAACACAGCAGCAAACAGAGATGCACCCCTTTTCTTTGTTTACATTTCTATTTTAAATATCACTCAGCAGAGCCAATGGGTAATTTAGACATCACTATTAATTTCTTTTCACAGCCACTGATCTAATTTCTCTCATCAAAATCTTCCAATTAGCCTAAAACCAGCACAGACCTGTGCAAGCCACCTTTGATTCAGCTGTCATTTCTACAGCAGTATCACAGCATCATTAATCTGCTATGGCCTGCTGGTGTCCCCACCACAGCCTGAGCTGTGCAGTCTGCAGCAGAAACCTCACAAAAGAAACTTTACAGTGTCAAGGTTTAGGTTATCTTGGGTTTAAAATGGCAGAGGGGAGATTGAGACTGGATGTCAGAAGGAAGTTGTTTGCAGTGAGGGTGGTGAGACAGTGGCACAGGTTGCCCAGGGAGGTTGTGGCTGCTCCCTCCCTGGAGGTGTTGAAGGCCAGGTTGGAGGAGACCTTGAGTGAGCTGTACTAGTGGGAGGTGTCCCTGCCTATGGTAGGGGGTTGGAACTGGATGATCCTTGAGGTCCCTTCCAACCCTAACCATTCTATGATTCCATGATCTATGATCTTCGAACTGTATTATCAGCCTGCACAATTAGAAAGCTGTGTTAGAAAGCCAGATGCACTTTAAGGTCAACAAAAAAAAAAAGTTTCACTGTCGCGGCACATGTTTAAGGTTCTTAGTTAGATAAGCACCAGCTCAAAGCAAATATTACGGCCAAATGAACAGCTCTGGATTGGAAGGACAATCTCTTTTTGGTGGTCTGCAGCAATACAGCTATAAACAGGAACATAGAAGGCTTTGCCTCAATATGAGGAGAAACTTCTTTACCGTGAGGGTGACAGAGCCCTGGAACAGGCTGCCCAGAGAGGTCTCCTTCTTTGGAGACTTTCAAAACCCACCTGGACACACTCCTGTGCAAGCTACTCTGGGTGATCCTGCCCTGGTAAGGGGGTTGGGCTTAGAATTGTAGAATCATAGAATGATAAGGTTGGAAGGGACCTCAAGGATCATCTAGTTCCAAACCCCTGCCATAGGCAGGGACACCTCCCACTAGCACAGCTCACTCAAGGCCTCATCCAACCTGGCCTTGAACACCTCCAGGGAGGGAGCAGCCACAACCTCCCTGGGCAATCTGTGCCAGTGCCTCACCACCCTCACTGGAAAGAACTTCCTCCTGACATCCATTCTAAATCTTGCCTCTGCCAGTTTAAACCCATTGTCCCTTGTCCTGTCATTGCAAGACCTTGTCAATAGTCCCTCCCCAGCCTTCCTGTAGCCCCCCTTCAGATACTGGAAGGCTACTATCAGGTCTCCTAGAAGCCTTCTCTTTTCCAGACTGAAGACTTGATGATCTCTGTAGGTCCCTTCCAACCTCTAAGGTTCTGCGAATCTGTGATCTGCTTCAGAACCTGAGGGAAGCATTAACATGCTGGAGACAGAGTGCTCTCCATGTGTTTAATACTGTATATGCAAAAGTATGACATCATGTATAACAACCCCAATCAGTGCTACAGGCTGGGGACAGAGTGGNTGTCCACTTCTGAGCCCCTCAATTCAAGAGAGATGTAGAGGTACTGGAATGTGTCCAGAGAAGTGCAATGAAGCTGGTGAGGGGCCTGAAGCACAGCCCTGTGAGGAGAGGCTGAGGGAGCTGGCGGTGTGCAGCCTGTAGAAGAGGAGGCTCAGGGCAGACCTCATTGCTGTCTACAACTACCTGAAGGAAGGCTGTAGCCAGGTGGGGTTGGGCTCTTCTCTCAAGTAACCAGCAATAGAACAAGGGGACACAGTCTCAAGTTGTGCCAGGGGAGGTCTAGGCTGGGTGTTAGGAGGAAGTTCTTCCCAGAGAGAGGGATTTGCATTGGAATGGGCTGCCCAGGGAAGTGGTGGAGTCACCATCCCTGGAAGTGTTCAAGAAAAGACTTGATGGGGCACTGAGTGCCATTGTCTGGTTGACTGGCCAGGGCTGGGTGATAGGTTGGGCTGGATGATCTTGGAGGTCTCTTCCAACCTGGTTGAATCTATGATTCTATAAAAGACCCTATACATCAGGGAACATGAATAGTACCAAAATCTGTAAGCAGAGAATTGTGTAGGATAGGACACAGTTAAAACACCATCTGATTTATTTTAACTAGAAAATTCTTGGGTTCTGAGAAATAGAGAATGCACAGAAACATGTTGAAAACAGAAAAGCTGTAATATGTAACTGAAGGCAAATCTGTGCTTGTAAATATAAACCCAGCAATGTGTTCAGAAAAAAAAGACTTTCCCTTGCTTTCCTCTTTCTGAAGAGAAGTACAGCTTCCTACACAAAGGAAGTGTGAGAATTAATCATAACAGGAGGGAAATAAATGAAAAATATTTGTTGCAGTAACTTGCATACAGCAAAGTCTGACACATCCAGTTTTAAAGCACTATGCTTGACTTTCTCTTGAATGTATTACAGCTGTGCTACTTGTTCCTTTTGGAAGTGGAACTGCTCTTTTTCCACAAAAAAAAGCAAACCAGCTTTTGTATGTTCAGTCTGGTGAGGAGAAGGCTCTGAGGAGACTTTATTGTGGCCTTTCAGTATCCGAAGGGCACCAACAAGAAAACTGGGGAGGGACTGTTTAATGATGTCAGGTAGTGACAGGACTAGGGGAAATGGAGCAAAGCTAGAAATGTGTAGATTCAGACTGGATGTTAGGAAGAAGTTTGTCACCATGAGGGTGGTGAAACCCTGGAATGGGTTGCCCAGGGAGGTGGTGGAAGCCTCATCCCTGGAGGTGTTTAAGGCCAGGCTGGATGAGGCTCTGCACAACCTGCTCTAGTGTGAGGTGTCCCTGCCCATGGCAGAGGGGGTTGGAACTAGATAATCCTTGTGGTCCCTTCCAACCCTGACTGAGTCTATGATTTTATGATTATTTGATACTATGATTCTGTGTTTTGGATTATAGTAGAAATTCTCAGCAAGCGAATTTTCATTTTTTTAATATTCTGAAGTGCCATCAGGATTCAAAAAAATATAGCTATTACAGTAATTAATAGTTACAGACAGTCCTACCAGGGCATAGCTGTCAGAACTCCAATTCCCTCTGTGGAGCTTAAGGAAAAAAAATGTATGTTAGGCCTGCAAAAATTTAATTTACTTTAATAATTAAGAAGTTCAAGTAGCAAAATGTAGAACTAATTAAGGTTTGGTTTTGTGGTTTTTTTTCCTGCAAAATTGTATCCTGATGATGTTACATGTATGAGTTAATCTCAGCTGGAAAATGCAGGTCAAATTTCTTGGCACATGTTTCATACTTTTATTTTGCTGTTCAACCTACCATAAATATGGTTTGGCATGATAAGCCTTTAGTAATCCTCTTTTCATCCTCCACCTCAAGGTCATAGAATCATAGAATCATAGAATGGTAAGGTTGGAAGGGACCTCAAGGATCATCTAGTTCCAACTCCCTGCCATAGGCAGGGACACCTCCCACTAGTACAGCTCACTCAAGGCCTCATCCAATCTGGCCTTCAACACCTCCAGGGAGGGAGCATCCACAACCTCCCTGGGCAACCTGTTCCAGTGCCTCACCACCCTCACTGTAAAGAACTTCCTCCTAACATCCAGTCTAAATCTCCCCTCTGCCAGTTTAAACCCATTGTCCCTTGTCCTGTCATTGCAGGACCTTGTAAATAATCCTTCCCCAGCCTTCCTGTAGGCCCCCTTCAGATACTGGAAGGCTACTATCAGGTCCCCTCGAAGCCTTCTCTTCTCCAGGCTGAAGAGCCCCAACTCTCTCAGCCTGTCCTCATAGGAGAGCTGCTCCAGCCCTCTGATCATCTTTGTGGCCCTCCTCTGGACCCGCTCCAACACTTCCATGTCCTTCCTGTGCTGAGGGTTCCAGAACTGCACACAGTACTCCAGGTGGGGTCTGACGAGAGCAGAGTAAAGGGGCAGAATCACCTCCCTTGCTCTGCTGGCCACGCTTCTCTTGATGCAGCCTAGGACTCGGTTGGCTGTCTGGGCTGCATGTGCACACTGCAGGCTCATGTTGAGCTTTTCATCAACCCAGACTCCAAGGTCCTTTTCCTCAGGGCTGCTCTCCAGCCATTCACCACCCAGCCTGTATTTGTGCTTGGGATTGTGCCTACCCAGGTGCAGGACCTTACACTTGGCCTTATTGAATTTCATCAGGTTGGCCTGGGCCCAACTCTCCAGCCTGTCCAGGTCCCTCTGGATGGCATCCCTGCCCTCTAGCAAGTCGACTGTGCCACACAGCTTGGTGTCATCTGCAAACTTGCTGAGGGTGCACTCCATTCCTCTGTCCATGTCACTGACAAAGATGTTAAACAGCACTGGTCCCAGCACTGACCCCTGAGGGACACCACTTGTCACTGGTCTCCAGGTGGACATTGTGCCGTTGATCGCCACTCTCTGGGTTCGACCATCCAGCCAATTCCTTATCCAGCGAGTGGTCCATCCATCAAGTCCATGCTTTTCCAGTTTGGTGACCAGGATGTCATGTGGGACAGAGTCAAATGCTTTACTCAGGTCCAGGTAGATGACATCAGCTGCCTTTCCCTTGTCCACTGTCGCTGTGACTTCATCATAGAAAGCCACTAAATTTGTCAGGCAAGATCTGCCCTTGGTGAAGCCATGCTGGTTCCCACCAATCACCTCTGCTTTGTTTTCCATTTGCCTTAGCAGGACTTTCAGCAGGATCTGCTCCATGATCTTGCCAGGCACAGAGGTGAGGCTGACTGGTCTGTAGTTTCCAGGGTCATTCTTTTTACCCTTCTTGAAGATGGGTGTTATGTTTGCCCTTCTCCAGTCAGCAGGAACTTCACCAGTCTGCCATGACTTTTCAAATATGATGCACAGTGGTTTGGCAACTTCATCTGCCAGTTCCCTCAGGACCCGTGGGTGGATCTCATCAGGCCCCATGGACTTGTGCACATTCAGGTTTCTTAGGAGCTCATAAATATGAGGTCTTTAATTATTTTTTTTTCCCCTTGGTGTATTTTTTATAGTCTTAGAGATTTTTCAATCAAAACAGCAGATCAATAATTTCCTACCTGAGTGTATTTGTTGGTGCCCTATTATCCAACGCTACATTGATAGATTTATTAATTTCTTTTCTTTCAAGGAGCAGGATCATTGCAATTTCAGTATTCTAGAGTGGAAATTGTCTATCTCCTCTTCATCCTTATTATGACTGAAATAATGTCCATTTTCTTCAGATACATTTATTTATATTTCCACCAGTGATCCTGTCTCCATCCTTGTGCTCCATGTTATCATCCTTACTGAAGCTGAGTTAATCATAGAATCATAGAATGGTAAGGTTGGAAGGGACCTCAAGGATCATCTAGTTCCAACCCCCTGCCATAGGCAGGGACACCTCCCACTAGTACAGCTCACTCAAGGCCTCCTCCAACCTGGTCTCGAACACCTCCAGGGAGGGAGCAGCCACAACCTCCATGGGCAACCTGTGCCAGTGTCTCACCACCCTCACTGCAAAGAATTTCCTCCTAACATCCAGTCTAAATCTCCCCTCTGCCACTTCAAACTCATTGCCCCTTGTCCTGTCATTATAAGACCTTGTCAATAGTCCCTCCCCAGCCTTCCTGTAGGCCCCCTTCAGATACTGGAAGACTACTATCAGGTCTCCTGGAAGCCTTCTCTTCTCCAGGCTGCAGAGCCCCAACTCTCTCAGCCTGTCCTCATAGCAGAGCTGCTGCAGACCTCTGAGCATCTTTGTGGCCTCCTCTGGACCCACTCCAACACTTCCATGTCCTTCCTGTGCTGAAGGCTCCAGAACTGTACACAGTACTCCAGGTGGGGTCTGAGGAGAGCAGAGTAAAGGGGGAGAATCCCCTCCCTTGCTCTGCTGACCATGCTCCACTTAATGCAGCCCAGGACTCGGTTGGCTGTCTGGGCCAATGTATTTCTTTAGTTCAGGAACAGTATCTTGGTCAGTCCTAATCTCATCCTCATTGTCAGTTTAAGGAGACATCACTTTATCTTATGTCTAAAAGACCATTTTCAGCAGCTTTAATTTCCCTCCTGAAATATAATTGTGTTTGTCTTTTGACAATTATTACTGAATTCTGACAGCCTTTCACCTTTAAGATATAGGTGTCTGGGACACTGCTTGCTCTATAAGTTGCCTGATTTTTTTCCTAATGTCAAAGAATCACAGAATGGGTTGGGTTGGAAGTGACCTCCAAAGGTCATCTAGTCCAACTCCCTCTGCAGTCAGAAGGGACATCCTCAAGTAGATCAGGTTGCCCAGAGCCCTGTTGAGCCTCACTTTGAGTATCTCCATGGATGAGGCCTCAGCCACCTCCCTGGGCAATCTGTTCCACTACCCTCATGCTACAGAATTTGAGCCTAACATCCAACCTAAATCTACTCTAGTTTGAAGCTATTACCCCATATCCCATCACTCCAGACCTCCATAAACAGTCTCTCTTCATCCTTCCTGTAGACTCCTTCAGGTACTGGAAGGTAGTTATTAGGTCTCCCCAGAGCCTTCTCTTCTCCAGGCTGAACAGCCCCAACTCCCTGTATTGACAATTATATACAATTTAGAAATACAGAAATCCATTTCCCTGTCCTAGACAAAGGAAAAGCCCAGAAGGGGTCAACTCCACCCTCTTTCTCCCCCCCCCAATAATAGAAAACCAGCAAGGTCTCATATGTTATCTGGAAGAGGTTAATGGAGGAGTTAGATAGGCAAAGGAACAGCGACAGAGGCAGAGCCCAAAAGCCATGAGAATTAGACTGTTTCTACATTGCTCTTTTATCCCTCTTAGCAAACCAATCAATGATACAGTCTTCATCATTATTATTCTTTCACATCAAATGATCTAATTTATTTAGATTCTGCAGTGAGCTTTCAGAAAAGTCCTGATTTCTTTTATTGGAATATTCCAACAAGCCTTAAACTAACTGCACTCCCTCAGCCTGTTTTCATAGCAGAGCTGCTCCAACTCCCTGATCATTTTCACGGCCCTCCTCTGGCCCTACTCCTTCAGGTCCATGTCTTTCTTGCATTGAGGGTAATTCTTAAATTTAGCATTCTACCATTTTCCTGCAAGGGTCTCTTCCCACATCCCCTTTGACTACAGGATAAACTGTGTTATAATCAATGTTATGCTGCCACTACAGATATTTGCTGTGTGTCAGTCATAACTCTTGTCAATGACTACATTTCACAGCCTCACAGTATCACCAAGGTTGGAAGAGACCTCAAAGATCATCAAGTCCAACCCATTACCACAGACCTCAAGACTAGGTCCAATAATCCAATTACTTTAAAACAGGGAGGGGAAAAAAAAAAAAAAGTAATCATGTAAAATACACTCCCTGAAATAAAAGTAAACTGAAAATAAAAGAATGATCATCGTCCATCACAAAAAAAATTATCTTCATTGAGATAAAATATGTTAAAATGGAGAGGTATAAAACATCCAGGGCTCAGTTATCAGTTCTAGGCTACGTTTGGCAGTAATTTCATTTATGTTAAGTATCACAGTATCACAGTCTCACAGTATCACCAAGGTTGGAAGAGACCTCAAAGCTCATCAAGTCCAACCCATCACCACAGCCCTCAAGACCAGACCATGGCACCAAGTCCCACGTCCAAACCCACCTTGAACACCTTCAGAGACGCTGACTCCACCACCTCCCTGGGCAGCCCATTCNTGCCTCGTTGCCCTCCTCTGGACACTTTCAAGCACCTCAATGTCCTCCTTAAATTGAGGGGCCCAGAACTGGACACAAGCGCTACTTTTATTAACATTTTCCAGTTTTGCAAACATGATGTCTCTTAGTTTTTGGGTTTTTTCACATTGTAGCAAATCCCTCTTCATATTACAGTTACTCTAAGAAAGCCTTAGAAGCTATTTTCTCTGAAACAGAGTGATAAAATAATCCCCAACAACAACCAACCAATGGCAATAAATAAAAGCCACCAAACAAAACAACAAAGGCAGCACAAAACCCCTCAAACCAAACTCCAAAACAACCAATGACCCCAAATCCAAACCACTCCAGCAGTCAATATTGTAACATATCTTCTGTCTTTGTTTCTTGTCACTCCTGCAGACATAAGGCAACAGAAAATAACATTGGTACGTGGGAAGTTGTTAAAATAATACATAAATAAATAAATAAGTGACAATAGTAAATAAATAAAAATAAATTAAAAAAATTAAATTAAAAAAATACAAAACCCCTCAAAGAGTTCTAATGATGGACTTAATAATTTCCTCCACAATAAAAGCAATTTTGCAACTCCATTTCTACACATTTAATGTGACTTCTGAAAAGCAAATAGCAACTGACATGGACAAGAATTTCTCAAGACAGGAGGACAAAAGATTTTACACCTTGCTTTCCCCAAGACAGCTCAGAGTAGCTTCAGGCTAAACAGCTCTTCTCTTCCCCTGCATCAGGTTAAAGACAGTGTATGGCACCAATCTACCAAGAAAGAAATATTTCTTAAACTTCCAGAGGAATTTCTATCTTTTATTACATTAAAGAGAAAAAACTGCTTTTACCAAAGAACCCTTGCAAGCAGTTGTGTGACTAAGGTCAAGGAACACAAACAGCATCTCCTGACAATCAGAAGATAATAAAGATATTGAGACAATGAATGTACTCTGTGTGAAACCACAAAACTCTGCTTTTTAAATCATGGTCTATAATGTAATAATCCACTAACCAGATCAGGAGTATTAGTAGTCATAATGCTCCAAAGCTACATCTTGGTTATTTGCAGATTCACCGATTCACAGATTGAACTGTGTTGGAAGGGACCCTCAAAGGTCATCTTGTCCAACCCCTCTGCAGTCACCAGGGATGCCTCCAACTGCATCAGACTGCTCAGGGCCACAAGGAGTCTGATCTTGGATTTCTTTAGAGACAGGGCATCAACCACATCCCTGGGCAACCTGTTCCACTGTTTTAGAAAGAACTTTTTCCTAATGTCCAACCTAAATCTGTCCTGCCCCAGTTAGAGACCATTGCCCCTCATCCTGTCCCTATAAGCCCTTCTAAACAGTCCAGCCTTCCCATAGGTCCCCTTCAGGTACTGAAATGTAGATCTAAGGTTTCCCCAGAGCCTTCACTTCTCCAGGCTCAACAGCCCCAATTCTTTCAGCCTGTCTTCACAGGAGAGGTGCTTCAGCCCTCTGATCATATTTGTGGCCCTCCTCTAGACCTGCACCAACAGATCCATGTCTCTCTCGTGCTGGGGACCCCACAGCTGGGTTCAGCACTCCAGGTGAGCTCTCACCAGAACATGCTGAAGTTGTGCTTTTGCCCTCATATGAGGGGCAAATAGCTCTGAAATATCATACATCTGATGCTGCAGTGAACTGTTTTTCTGGCTGTGCTCCTGTATTCTGCTCCCTCCAACTATCTTGCATCTATTTCACTGTAACTGAAGACTTTTCTAACAATTGCTTTGTGTGCCATCATCCACTCCATAGTGTTTATAGACTTTCCATTTTCCATCTTTTGAGAGCTACAGCATGTGAATACTTGCTTGGAGAATTTCCCTGTAGTCAAGTCTGCAGCCATAAAAAAAAAAGNTCTGAAGGGGGCCTACAGGAAGGTTGGGGAGGGACTATTGACAAGGTCTTGTCATGACAGGACAAGGGGTAATGGGTTTGAACTGGCAGAGGGAAGATTTAGACTGGATATAAGGAGGAAGTTTGTTTGCAGTGAGGGTGGTGAGACACTGGCACAGGTTGCCCATGGAGGTTGTGGCTGCTCCCTCCCTGGAGGTGTTGAAGGCCAGGTTGGAGGAGGCCTTGAGTCACCTATACTAGTGGGAGGTGTTCCTGCCTGTGGCAGGGGTTTGGGACTAGATGATCCTTGAGGTCCCTTCCAACCTTACCATTCTATGATTTTATGATTCTATGACTCAGCTGTAACTTCTGTGTATAAAATATTAGTTTGAACTGATGATCTTGTTAATGGTTTTGTTGCTTGATTGGATTCCCAAGACAAAAATGGTTACCATGCACAAGAAATGTCACTGAAAAGCTCTTGAAGTGAGTGAAGTTTTTGTGAGCATCATTTGGATTTTACTGGATTTACTGCAAGAACCTTTATGTCTTAGCTCTTATTTCATAGGTGACCTTAAGTATTTACTTCAGTTATGTCCAATTAAAAAGATACTGATTAACATGACAGGGGAAGAAGTTGGGGTTTGTCTTTTCATCGCTATTTGAAACATTATATGTCTTAGGTCTTATTTCATAGGTGACCTTAAGTATTTACTTCAGTTATATCCAATTAAAAAGATACTGATTAACACGACAGGGGAAGAAGCTGGGGTTTGTCTTTTCATTGCTATTTTAAACATTATAGTTGTTAATTAAAACACAATCCTGCAGCACTTAAAAACAAAATATTGTGCCTGTGTTTTTAAAACAAATATCTAAGTAGGTGACCTAAGGAAGCTTTTGCAAGCCAGTAAATATGAGCAAATACAGCAGGATCCTGTGAATAGCATTTTTAAAGGTCCATTGTGTTGCATGGTGAGTCCCCAAGAACTGTCAGTTCTACTGGTCTCAAACCAAGGCACAATACTACCTCCTCCCTCCCCTCACCTGCCACCCCTGTCACTGCACTGGTAACAGAAATGTGGATACAAGAATATACCTTTCCAAAACATTTCTACGTTAGGGCTCTGTCTATTGCTTATACTTTTACCATCATGAAACTTTGTCATTTCAGATGCAAGCAGAGATGCCTTTGCTGTAGACTTAAGTCATAGGAAAACACAGAATGTTAGGGGTTGGAAGGGACCTCCAGAAATCATGGGGTCCAAGCCCCGTGTCATGGGTTTAAAGAGATAACAGAGTGAAGCTCTCAAATGAATTGGAGGAAAAAACCCAACAGAATTATATTTGCAGAGAGTGTTACAGATAGAAATTACAAAGCAGATACAGAATCCATAAGCAAACCCCCTGAATTTTCCCCCAACCCAAAACTAAATCTATCATCCCCAGTGCTACAAACCTCCCCCCCAGCTCCAGGGAGGTACCTCCAGGGAGGGAGCAGCCACAACCTCCCTGGGCAACCTGTTTCAGTGTTTCACCACCCTCACTGGAAAGAACTTCCTCCTAACATCCAGTCTAAATCTCCCTTCTGCCAGTTCAAACCCATTGCCCCTTGTTCTGTCATTACAAGACCTTGTCAATAGTCCCTCCCCAGCCTTCCTGTAGACCCCATTCAGATACTGGAAGGATACACATCTATATTTATATATTTGTTAGTGTTTATACACACACATATATACAGACATACACACACACACACATATAATATGTGAGAGAGAAGTGTGTAGGTGGTTTGTGCAACTGAAACAAACACTGAAAACTGAATTCCTATTTTGAAAGCTGTTTGATTCTTCAGACAGGTTTTCCCAAAGCAGTCTTACATACCTCAACCTCTATAGACACTTCATGCACCATTTCTGTGTTTATCTGCACATCATTTACTTGCTCATCAATCTGACAAAATCTAGAGGCAAGGCATGCAGTGGGAACTATAAGAGCATCACGACAATGCAAAAGTTGTTCTGGTTTAGTTCATTTGAGTACATCAGCAGTTCAAGTTAAGCTAAATGACTTTACAAACAGTTAAGTCATGTCTACCTTCTGTAAAATGAATTTGTCAGCCTCTCAGATCTCCAGAGCCATAATCTGAACCTAAAGAAGTAAAGCATGAGAGATAACTCCTCCATAAAAACACTCTAAATCCAGATTTTGATTGTGTGTTACATGCCAACTATTCTGCTCCATTCTACCTCCAAGCACTAAAGACATATTAGAATTATAGAATGGTAAGGTTGGAAGGGACCTCAAGGATCATCTAATTCCAACCCCCTGCCATAGGCAGGGACACCTCCCACTAGTACAGCTCACTCAAGGCCTCCTCCAGTCTGGCCTTGAACACCTCCAGGGAGGTTGTGGAGCACAGAAGCACCCAATGTGATCTTTGATCACACTGGGTGCTTCTGTGCTCCACAACCTCCCTGGGCAATCTGTTCCAGTGCCTCACCACCCTCACTGCAAACAACTTCCTCCTAACATCCAGTCTAAATCTCCCCTCTGTCAGTTCAAACCCATTGCCCCTTGTCCTATCATTGCAAGACCTTGTCAGTAGTCCCTCCCCAGCCTTCCTGGTGCCCAGATCACATTAAGTTGGAGATGACAGCTTCCCTGCTATTAGAAGTCCTCTGTCACTTTAAACCTGGTACCTTTTATAACTACCATACCCCAAAACATTATTAGGACCATTAAAGGCATCATGATCACTTGAAGGGGCAATTTAGTGTATCACAATAGAATGAAGCTGCAGTAGTTCTGCAATTTTACACCTCCTTCACTAGAGCCTCTATCAGGGGATTGTGAGCTAAATGTAATTTGTCAGGAGATGTTCAGGGGTATAGTGCACAGCAACTGAATCTCCAGCCATTATTGCTAAGTAAGCTTTTTTAACAGACTCCATGGACTGACAAGATGACCTTTTAATATGTTGTTGATATAAAGTCTTAAACAAAACTACCTGACTGCAGCCTGTTAGGTAGAGAAGACCATGTCCTAGAAGAGGTAAAACTTTTGTCATTTACTATTCATGCTTCTTCTTCTGCTCCAATAATCAGACACAAAGAATAAATGATGAAGGGCTGTCAGTCAAGGACAGATTTACACTGAAGACTTGATTCCGCCATAAAACTCATGAATAAAACAAGAAGAGAATGACAAAGGTGTTAAATCAATATTATAATGAGGAGGGGTCAATTAGAGAGTTTCAAACCTTTCTTCTCTCCAATAAAGACCTTCCTAGTGGCAGCATATTCAATACCAAATAGCTAAATGCAAATGTCCTGTAAGACAAAGTTTGCCTTGCTTTTAAAAGCCTTTACCATATACCACAGCTCAGATGCCACAATGTCTTTTCTTCACAATAGTATGGATGTTTTTAAACAGCATTTAAACACATTTTTTTAACAGTTATTTGGGTTTGGAGGAGGTTTTTTGTGAATCACAGAACGACAGAAACATCCAGGTTGGAAAAGCCCCTGAGGATCACCAAGTCCAATCGATAACCCTGCTCTACAAGGTGCACCCTAAACCATATCCCCAAGCACTATATCCAAACGACCTTTAAACACATGCAGGGTTAGTGATTCAACCACCTCCCTGGGCAGCCCATTCCAATACCTGGCCACTCTTTCTGTGAATTTTTTTTTTCTTAATGTCCAAAAATGTATGCATTTCACCCCAAATCTGTAAAAGTGCATTGAGATGCACTGAATTTACACAAAATTAAGCAGTCTTATGGATTTCTAAAATGCTAATATGTAGTCTGTATCAAATCTGATATAATGAAATCTTTGGAAGAATGAATAGGATAATATACCACAAGTAGTGCCTACTAATACCATTGATAGTGGTTCCAAGCAGCTAAGCCTGAAACCAACTATCAGTATTACACATTTATTTCAACATTTGAATTCTCTACCATTGCATTTGCATTTCTTGAGACCATTATTGTCTCAAAGCTAGAATACCATGGAGAAAGGGGATTCCAGTTTAGACATCTTGCCCTTGGAGCTAAACTGTTATTACATTCAGGGATTTTGTTTCTACTAAACATAAATGGAATCTAAAGCAACTAAAGAAACGCAACGGGGCCCATAAATAAACATAAATTTCCTCTTTAAATCTTGAGGGTATTTCCAGAAGCACAGAAACATCTCAGGTTTTACATTTCATTTCCTACAATGTATTTTCAAAGAATAATGTTCTGTCAACCAGAATCAAGTAACAGATCTTCAGTGCATACAAACTGTTACAGCTCTGCTGACAACACAAGCATTTATATGGGGCACCCAAGACACTGCAAATGGAAACCCTCTGAATTTCCTTGCATTTCTCCTACAACCTGACCTTCAGTTAGCTTGCAGAGGCACCAAGATCATACAGTTCACAGTAACATATGCTGCTTTCTCCTGTTTGTAATTAAAGTTACACATTTTAAAGCTGCAAAGGCATCTTTTTTCTTTTTTTTTTATTTAGTGACATCACTGTACTTGCTTCTGAAACTAAAGCATTTCCTCTTTAGACTCTTTCGGTCTTCTCATCCCATTGCAATGCCTACTGCAGCACCTCAGCAGGACAATTGTTTTCCAAGGACTTAAATGAAAGACATTTGCTGCCCATGATCCAATGTCTGGTTCATCAACAGCCCTATGCCCTTCACAGAAAGTTGTTTTTATGTTCTTATCATCTTTCCAGAGACCAGAAACACAAACCAGGTCATTATGAGTTAATTCAAAGCAATGTCCAATGACTTTCTAATTTTCATTTCACACTTGATAGCCCCAGCCACTGCTTTTGCCAAAAGTTCTGCTGAATTACTCTTTTATCAGATATTTTGGGAAGATTTTTAATTTTTCTGCAACTATGTCTAGTCAAGAGGGTAGCAGCAACAACACACATCACCATTTCCTAGGAAAATGCCTGGAAGTTGGAATCCTCTTCATTTTATCATAGAATGGTAAGGTTGGAAGGGACCTCAAGGATCATCTAGTTACAATCCCCTGCCATGGCCAGGGACACCTCCCACTAGTACAGATCACTCAAGATGTCCTTCAACCTGGTCTTCAACACCTCCAGGGAGGGAGCAGCCACAACCTCCCTGGGCAACCTGTTCCAGTGTCTCACCACCCTCACTGCAAACAACTTCCTCCTAACATCCAGTCTAAGTGTCCCTTCTGCCAGTTCAAACCCACTGCCCCTTGTCCTGTCGTTGCAAGACCTTGTCAATAGTCCTTCCCCACCTTCCTGTAGGCTCCCTTCAGATACTGCTCTAAGGTCTCCTGGAAGCCTTCTCTTCTCCAGGCTGCAGAGCCCCAACTCTCTTAGCCTGTCCTCACAGCAGAGCTGCTGCAGCCCTCTGAGCATCTTCGTGGCTCTGGACCCTCTCCAACACTTCCAAGTCCTTCCTGTGCTGAAGGTTCCAGAACTGCACACAGGACTCCAGGTGAGGTCTGAGGAGAGCAGAGTAAAGGGGCACAATCCCCTCCCTTGCCCTGCTGCCCACACTGCTCTTGCTGCAGCCCAGCACTTGATTGCTCTCTGGGCTGCACTCACACTGCAGGCTCATGTTCAGCATTTCATCAACCCAGACTCCAAGGTCCTTTTCTTCAAGGCTGCTTTCAGCCATTCACCACCCAGCCTGGAGTTGTGCTTGGGATTGTGCCTATCCAGGTGCAGGATCTTACACTCAGCCTTGTTGAATGTCATGAGGTTGGCCTGGGCACAGCTCTGCAGCCTGTCCAGGTCCCTCTGGATGGATCCCTGCCCTCTAGCAACTCCACTGCACCACACAGCTTGGTGTCATCTGCAAACTTGCTGAGATTGCACTGATTCCTGCCCAAGCTGCTTCTAAAATCAAGGAATTCAATTTGTTTCAATCAGTTCTATCCTTACACTTCTAGGCAAACTTTTAATTATTTTGTTAGACTGTTTGGCTTCAAACCCACTCAAATAAAGATGGTGGCTTGGATCTGAGGCTCCTTGGAGATCTTGTTTTCCCCAAGCAGAAAGCCTTCATTTAGTTTCCCTTTTATCTATAAATCATCCTGTTATCTCAACGAGACAAATCCATGATTTACCACATAATGATACCCGAGCAGGCTGTTCACACAAATTTAATTAGTGCTCACAAGCATGACATAAATCAATGTGCTGGGTTATTGTTGTGCTGCTGCCTGTGTTTTTCCCTGCTCAAGCACACATTACATTGCTAAACGTTCAGCTGACACTCTTGTATGCTAAATTTACACTTCAGCTTTACATAATTATTTTGCTGTTGGTTCTACAGATTTCCCCCCAGATTTCATTTGTTTCTTACATCCTAAGAGTCACAGAATCATAGAATCATAGAATGGTAAGGTTGGAAGGGACCTCAAGGATCATCTAGTTCCAACCCCCTGCCATAGGCAGGGGCACCTCCCACAGGCAGGGGCACCTCCCACTAGTACAGGTTACTCAAGGCCTCATCCAATCTGGCCTTGAACACCTCCTGGGAGGGAGAAGTCACAACCTCCCTGGGCAACCTGTGCCAGTGTCTCACCACCCTCACTGGAAAGAACTTCCTCCTAACATCCAGTTTAAATCTCCCCTCTGCTGGTTTAAACCCATTGTCCCTTGTCCTGTCATTGCAGGACCTTGTAAATAGTCCCTCCCCAGCCTTCCTGTAGGCCCCCTTCAGATACTGGAAGGCTACTATCAGGCCCCTCGAAGCCTTCTCTTCTCCAGGCTGCAGTGCCTCAACTGTCTCAGCCTGTCCTCAGAGCAGAGCTGCTGCAGCCCTCTGAGCATCTTTGTGTCCCTCCTCTGGACACGCTCCAACAATTCCATGTCCTTCCTGTGTTGAGGATTCCAGAACTGCACTCCTTGCTTTCCAGACAGCTGTAGTCTACCCATTATCATGTTTCTCTGGAAACAAAGTGTTTTCAGCCTTTACAAAGTGTTGACTCTTTCTCCCTTTGTGTAATCCTTTCTCTTTTTTTGGTGTTTGAAACCTTTGAAATAAGACACACATCTCCTCAACATTAATCTGAAAAATACTCTGTCAGAAATTGCTTCACTGATTCATAGAAATGTCTCATACTATAACCTCAAGGGCAGATGTATAAATGAGCAATATTAACATGAATATTATTTGAAATTGCAAATATTATCTGTGACTACTCTATTACTTAGATTTAGATTCAAGATCCGAAGCAGAACAATCAAAAGCTTACTTTGAAAGATGCAGTTGCCAAGACAAACACCTCCAATTCTGGTTATCATCCCATTCCTCCTCCTCCCCAAATGCATTATAAAATCAAGGATCCTGACTGCAATGATAAATTAACCCTGTAAGTGAAAGTCTAATTGAAAAATGTGGAATGACAGCAGATCATGCTTTGAGCTTTCTTTTCCCTACACAGTATAATGATTTGTAAAGCACAGCTTATTCTAAAATTACATTTTGCTTCCCATAACTCATAGCATATTAGACACAATATCAGACCAGGTCATAACATCACCAACCCAGCACTCAAGCCTGAACGAACCTTAGCCAAATAAATTCGAACTCCCCACCCTTTCCTCCTTTTTCCAGGTTACATAAACCATGCAATTTCATTGGCCAAGCCTTGACAGAAAACTGGTTTCCCTACAAGTACTTGAATAGAAAGGGTTTGTGGTTGGTTTTGGGGTTTTGTTTTGTTGTGTTTGGGGTTTTTTTTTGGGGGGGTCTGTGTTGGTTTTGGGGTTTGGTTTTTTTTTTCCTAAACAAGAAGATAGATAAGAAATTAGAATCAGAGAAAATCCAGAGAAATCCAAGCGAGGTCTCACTGTGCCCTGGTGAGACTTCACCTGGAATATTGTGTTCAGTTTTGGGCTCCCCAGTTCAGGAGGGACAGGGATCTCTATTGGGTTCAGTTTTGGGCTCCCCAGTTCAGGAGGGACAGGGATCTACATGAAAGAGTCCAAGGGAGGGCTATGAAGATGATGGAGGGGCTGGAGCACTGCCCTACGATTAGAGGCTGAGGGACCTGGGGCTTTCTGGTCCGGTGAAGTGAAGACTTAGAGGGGATCTAGTCAATGTCCATAAATATCTGAGAGTTGGGGGTCAAGAGGGAGGGGACAAACGCTTCTCAGTTCTGTCCTGTGATAGAACAAGTGCCAATGGGTATAAACTAGGGCACAAGAATTTCCACCTCAACATGAGAAAGAGTTTCTTTACTGTAAGGGTCCCAGAGCACTGGGACAGGCTCCCCAGTGAAGATGTGGAGTTTCCTTCTCTGGAGACTTTCAAGACTTGTCTGGATATGTTCCTGTGTGACCTGGGCTAGATTATAGTTGTTCTCTGGCAGAGGGGGTTGGACTTAATGATTTTTGGAGGTCCCTTCCAACACCTTACATTCTGTGATCCTATGAAGACAGTTTTCTAACTGACAGAATATAAACACCCACTCTGATTCAAAATGTGTCCATTTATATGCTTTACTGATTTTGTTTGGTGGTTTGTTTGTTTCAGTAACTGCCCTATTTGACACCTGCCTTCATATGATCTCAAACAAAATTACTGAAGCCTTTTCCTGCAATTTCACAGTTTTACAGAAAGTAGCTAATGCTAGGTTCTCTGAAGTGTTCATATTTCATTTCCAGCCTAGCACAGACTTTCTAAGAGTACATTCAGAATTTCAGAGGGATGCTAAAGCTATAAATATCCCAAACCCCACTTGTACCAAAGTGCTATATTCAATAGAGATAGCTCAATGCTAGTTCAGGAAAAAGCAAGCCAGACTGAAAAACAACCAAAGAAACCCAACCAAACAAAAAATAAAAGCAACAACAACCCCCCCCTCCCTCCTCCAAACCATAAGAGAACTATGGACTTTAGAAGCAATGTGAACTAAGTGACATAAAAATAAAGATTTTACAAATAGTCATAGATGTACCCTTTTAAGACACACATGCCAAGCTTTATGACAAATAAAACTCCCCACTTCAACATAATATCTTCAAATCACATTCTGCTAAATAAGGAAACAGACTATAGTATTTCTCTGTGTGTTACTAATGAAGAGCAAATTACTTTGTTGTGCTCAGGTTCTCTTGTCTTCTAACTTGTGTTAACTGCATGCTGGCTTCCTTAAGTAAAGGGTTGCATTTCATCTACTATTAGACCTCCCTATGTGCAGTTCTGGAGCCCCCAGCACAGGAAGGACTTGGAAGTGTTGGAGCAGGTCCAGAGGAGGCCACAAAGATGCTCAGAGGGCTGCAGTAGCTCTGCTCTGAGGACAGGTTGAGAAAGTTGGGGCTCTGCAGCCTGGAGAAGAGAAGGCTTCCAGAAGACCTTAGAGTAGCCTTCCAGGATCTGAAGGGAGCCTACAGGAAGGCTGGGGAGGGACTATTGACAAGGTCTTGCAATGACAGGACAAGGGACAATGGGTTTGAACTGGCAGAGAGGAGATTTAGACTGGATGTCAGGAGGAAGTTCTTTCCAGTGAGGGTGGTGAGACACTGGCACAGGTTGCCCATGAAGGTTGTGGCTGCTCCCTCCCTGGAGGTGTTGAAGGCCAGTTGGAGGAGGCCTTGGGTGAGTTGTACTAGTGGGAGGTGTCCCTGCCCATGGCAGGGGTTTGGAACTAGATGATCCTTGAAGTCCCTTCCAACCTTACCATTCTATGATTCTATGAACCTTGCCTGACTCCAGCCTCCTTTCAGGGAGTTGTAAAGAGCCATGAGGCTTAAGAAATTCTGCAAGTGAGGTTTGTTATCCACAGTGGCAGATTTCTTTAGGAGTGGTAGTACTTAGAACAGATGAGCTTCCAAAGAAAGAAAGTCTGCAGTGTTATCAAATGTTGGCTAAAACTCCACAACATTTTTCTCTCTAAGTCCCTGGGACAGCAAGGTCAGGCCTTCACAGATGCATTTCCATTTCTTGCACGTCAAGAAAAGCTCGGAGGGACCTCGTTCTGCTCAGTTGGACTTAGCAGATGATGACTACCTCTTGTTTTGGAGGCAGATGTTCACAGAGGGCACATATTGCAGAAACTTAGCATTGCACTGAGGGATAAAGTTGCTATGAAGCAGGTGACCATTGCAGGATGTCAGTGCTTTCCGCTATATGCAGATACCATTGATATTTTTACATAGATCTACTGTTTGTGACACAGTAAAAGATAAGAGACTGACTAAATCTTCTGCATTGCAGAATATGTCTGCAATAAAGAGAGTGAAATGAGAGGGTCACGACTCTAGGGAGTCCTCTGTAGAAGAGTTGCTGAGAAGTTGTTTTGTTAGCTAGTGAGAGAAAGCAATGGAGCAGCAAGTGCTAGAAGCAAAGCACAGGAGGCTGTAGTGTTGAAATCCTTTGCTACATGAAAGTATCTGTACATATGTAACACTCATAACAGAAAACACTTGCAAGGATTGTCTCCTCAGAAACTGGGCCACTCACTACAGGAAGGACATGGGGGTTCTGGAGCATGTGTAGAGAAGGGCAACAAGGTTTGTGAAGGGCCTGGAGCACCTGGCCTATAAGGAGCATCTGAGGAAGCTGGGGGTGTTCAGGCTGGAGAAGACGAGGCTGAGGGGAGACCTCATTGCTCTCTACAGCTACCTGAAGGAAGGTTGGAGTGAGGAAGGGGCAGCCTCAGCTCCCTGGTGGCAAGTGACAGGACAAGATGAAATGGTTTCAAGCTGCACCAGGGAAGGTTCAGGCTGGATGCTATGAAATGTTTCTTCACAGAGAGGGTTCTCAAACATTGGTATGGTCTGCCCAGGGTTGTGGTGGACTCACTGTCCCTGCAGATGTTTAAGCAGCTTGTGGACCTGGCACTCTGGGACGTGGTTTAATATTGATCCTTCAGTGCTGGGTCAAAGGTTGGACTGGATGAGCTTGGAAGTTCCTTCCAACCAGATGTCTTCTGTGAAAAGAGTGTTTGATACAGGTATAGATAATCTAGCTCAATTGTAACATCAGTTGGTGTTGGTTTCTTTCTTTTTGAACAAGTACCTTTTTCTTTTTTTTCCTATTGTGGAAATGCCAAATGCTGGTGTGGGGTATCCAGTTAATGCTGGCACTAAACTCTTACCATTGGCAAAGCTACCACTGAATCACAGCTTCCATCCCCTGCTAGAATACTCTCACAATAGGCATTTTTAAAATGCAGTATTATGCTGTTATTTATCCTGAACAGCATTTTATTGTATTGTCATGGTAATTAAAAAGAAGATCTGTGCTCTGGATAGGTCTTATGATTAATGAGAAGTCTAATTAATTTTTTGGCAGCACAGTAGAGTGCTGTGAAGCAGTCCCAAGCCTTGTTAACTTCAGCACTGGTTGATGGTACTAGTTTTCCAGTGCTAAACTTACTCAATAACAAGAATCAAGAACAGAGACTGTTATAACTAAGCAGATCTAAGCCATCTGGTTCCTCAGCCTAGAAGAAAACGAGCATAGAAGACTCCAGAAAATTACTTTTCTTGAATAAGAGGTTTTTGACAGAAGGCAGAGAGTTTTCATGCTCTGGAAGTATGAGAGTTTAGAGTTTTATTATAAAAAAAACTAACACTAAATAAGGCTTTTATATGTAAGAAATTATTTCAGAAGTGTTCACAGATGAGGAGGTTTTTGCCATGTGGGTGTCAGTCTCTTCTCTCTAGTGACAAGTGATAGGATAAGAAGAAATGGCCTCGAGTAGTGCAATTAGTGCAAATAGCGTAAACCACAATTTGGAATTTCACAGAACCACAGAACTTTAGAGGTTGGAAGGGACCCTCCACAGAGGGTCATTGAGTCAAATCCCCCTGCCAAGGCAGGATCACCCAAAGGACTTAATACAGGAACGCATCCAAGCAGGTTTTGAAAACCTCCAGAGAAGGAGACTCCACAACCTCTCCGAGTAGCCTGTTCCAGGGCTCTGTCACCCTCACTATAAAGAAGTTTCCCCTCATGTTGAGGTGAAACCTTCTCTGGTTCAGTTTGTAGCTGTTGCTCCTTGTCTTATTGCTGCTGACCACGGAAAAGACATCGGCCCCAGCCACTTGACACCCACCTCTCAGGTATTTGTACTCATTGATCAGATCTCCCCTCAGTGTTCACTTCCCCAGACTAAAGAGCCCCAGGTTTCTCAGTCTCTCTTTGTAGGGCAGATGCTCAAGTGTCCCAGACATCTTCATGGCTCTCTCTACTGGATTTTTTGGAGCAGGTCTCTGTTTCTGCTAAACCAGGGAGCCCAAAATTTGACACAGCATTCCAGATGCATTGTCACAAGGGCAGAGTAGAGGGGGAGAAGAACCTCCTTAGACCAATGCCATGCTGGGGTGCACTTTTCCTGATGCCCACCAGGATGCCATTGTCTCTCTTGGCCACAAGGGCACATTGCTGCCCATACAGAACTTGCCATCCACAAGCACTCCAAGGGCTTTCTCCACAGAGCTGCTTTCCAGCAGGGCAGACCCCAACCTGTACTGGTGCCTGTTGCTATTCCTCCCCAGATGCAGGACCCTGCACTTGTCCTTACTGAACTTCATGTGGTTAGCCTTTGTCCAGCACTCAGCCTGTCCAAGTGTTGTTGGATGGCTGCACAGGCTTCTCTTTGGGAGATTGTGGGAAATCCTGGTATGACGGGAACAAGAAGTGTGACCAGAGGCAGTACCAAAGATGGCAACTGTTTTGGTGAAAATAGAAAGCCAGAGGCTCAGTCTTCTCTCCCTTGAATTTTCACAGCCTCTGTTCCTTGTCTGTGTTTACATAAACACAGTATTTCCTGCTTAGCTTTGTGGCCTGTATGAATTAAAAAGTGCTGACCTTTGAGGGAATCAGATCCTACATTTTTTTTCCCAGTTGGGCAATGTCATTCCAAACAGTTTGGGGTTCAGTTTGGTCTGCAAACCATACAAACTTAGGAGCATAAGAAATGAATCGGCTAAAATGAAAACAGAAAATTAGGCCTATGAAAGAATTGATCCTGGAAGAAGATGGAGAGGAACAGAAGTTATGAGTTTGGGAGTGGAAATTAATTTGTTTACCCGTTCTAAGAATTCATTTTCTTTTCAGAGTTCATAACTTACATGGGCTTTGAGGGTATGATATAAAAGAGGCAATGCTTGGAAACCACAAATGAGTAAAGGCTTCTGAAAGCTCTTTACAATAGAAACTCCTGGGTATAGGTCTACTCTAACCTGCATGCACTTAGTTTATTTCTTGTAGGAGAACAAGCTGAAATTCTTAATTGTTTCCAAAGGCACTAAGCAGACAGCAAATTTCCCAAAGGACATACTTATTTTATAAAAACCAACAAGCAGCAGAGCAAAATCAAATCAGGTATCCAGCTTGCAATATTTTACATTACCAGCAGCTGAGAACGAAGAATGAGAATTCCAGTTGGTGGAATTGCTTCTTTTCTGAGAGCTGAAGAAAGCATCTGCCTATAGAGCAAGCAGTGAGCACATTCTGGTAGCAGAGTGCTCCATGTTCTTATTTAAGCCTTGTAGAAATAACAACATTTACAAGATAAATAACAATTCTGTGTAAAAAAAATGGCTTAATAGTGATCTGGTTTTCACTTTGAAGGAGTGCATGCACTTGTGCATACATACCGGCACTGAAGCCTCAGATACTTATTTTTAATTACTTTTGATAGAGCTCTGAACACTACAGTGATGGATAAGAAAGTGAAAATGGTTGCCAAAACCCAGTGATTTCAGACTTTCAGTCTCTGAATAAAGTGTGAGACTACAAACATAAGATCTTGATATTAATGAAAAGAAATAATTAAGTTCCTACTCAACAGAGTTTATAGAATCATAGAATGGTTTAGACTGGAAAGCACACCCAAGATCATCCAGTTCCAACCCCTGCCATAGGCAGGGACATCTCCCACTAGAACAAGTCGCTCAAAGCCTCATCCAACCTAACCTTGAACACTTCCAGGGAGGGAGCAACCACAACCTCCCTGGGTAACCTGTGCCAGTTACACTCTATATTGACTTCCTCTAAAATGCAAAGAACCTGATTAAAAATAAGTTATGTGGCATGATTAAATATATTAATATAAAAATAATAAACTATATTAATTGGGAATAATAAATACCTTGCCCATACTGTTACAAGAAGGTGGTGCCTGTTAGCCCCTTCTGGGTTTGTTCAGAGGTGGATAGCTCTGCTATTTCTAGATTGTAAATATATGCAAATAAATTTATACATATGCATTGTACTATATACTTTTAGATTCTAGCCTGCTGCAAACATATAGCTTTATCTTACTTCCAAGCCTTCCAAGCTACTCTGGTTATTTTTATTTTGGAGGGATAATTTTAACCCTGCCACAACTACAAACAGTGACTGAATACAAGAACAAGTTCAGACTGAAAGCAATTTCAAATGTGAAGTCCATTTAAAATACAAAGATCAGTTCTTATAGTTCAGATGGCTTTAGACAATGCTGATGCCTTGTGCTTACTCTGCAGGCCAGAGGCAGACATAAAATATTCTGTGAGCTGAGTCTATTAATTACAATTTCTAAAGAAGTGAAAAATGTGTGCTTGAATATTCTGCTGCTCTTCCCTCTGTATATTCTTCTGACAATTGGTATTCTTGAGCAGTCCTGAGGAGGGGAACTTAGGGGTGCTGGTGGACAAGAAGCTTAATATGAGCTGTCAGTGTGCTCTTGCAGCCCAGAAAGCCAACCAGAGCCTGGACTGCATCAAGAGAATCGTGGCCAGCAGAGTGAGGGAAGTGATCCTCCCCCTCTACTCTGCACTGGTGAGAACCCACCTGGAGTACTGCATCCAGTTCTGGAGCCATTATTACAACAGGGGTATGGATATGCTGGAAGGTGTACAGAGAAGGGTCATGAGGATGATCAGAGGGCTGGAGCTGCTCTGCTATGAGGAGAGACTGAGGGAGTTGGGGCTGTGCAGTCTGGAGAGGAGAAGGTTCCAAGGTGACCCTAGTGTGGCCTTTCAGTATCTGAAGGGGGCCAACAAGAAAGGTGGGGAGGGACTTTCTAGGCTGTCAGGTAATGATAGGACAAGGTGGAATGGAGCAAAGCTAGAAATGGGTAAATTCAGACTGGATGTTAGGAAGAAGTTCATCACCATGAGGGTGATGAGACCCTGGAATGGGTTGCCCAGGGATGTGGTGGAAGCCTCATCCCTGGAGGTGTTTAAGGGCAGGCTGTTTGAGGCTCTAGACAGCCTGATGTAGTGTGAGGTGTCCCTGCCCATGGCAGGGGAGTTGGAACTAGATGGTTCTTGTGGTCCCTTCCAACCCTGACTGAGTCTATGATTCTATGATAAAGCTCTTAATTATTCACAGTTCCATTTCTAAAGTGAGTCTGAGGCTCCAAAATGACTGCTGATTTTTATGGTGACCATTTTACCATTTCACAAGGCATTGTACATAAAGCCAAAGAGCCCTCTGCCCACAAAGCCATGAGCTAAATGTTCTTGACCCTGAAATATAGAAAACCACTGAAAGACTGCTGCAAAAATAGCAACAAAATACTCCAACCAAAACGGTGCTTTTCCTCTATGACAAACTGATCCTAGCGAGACAGAGCAGTGTTTGGAGACCACCCACCTATAAGCTGAGCAGTTTCTCTACCAATTCATTAGTGGAAAGATGCAATAATCAAGTGCTCCAGAGACTTCCAAGTATCCCACTGTGATTGGAACATGATAATCGTGACTAAGGAAAGCTTTTGCTTATACTAACTGGGGCGAGAAAAATATTTATCCCCAGAGAGCTGCCTGAAAAAACCTCCACAGTGAACCCCACATTCCCCTGCAACACTGCTGCAGGGGGAAGTTGTTCTCTCAAGAGCTTGAAAGCCCCTACCACAATGTAGACCCCTCACTGATATGTAATAAACCCACCTGCAATATTATCTCTTTCTCAAAAAGAATCTATTATGGAGCTAAGGCTCTGCCAAATGCCTTCAGGTTACCTTCAGCCTACACTTTAGGTGATTTATAATGTCCCTATGGTATAAATGCATACAGAAGCAAATGGCATCTTTGTTATCCAAGCTTAGCACTGAGGCAGAATGCTCAAACCTTTCTGCTTAGCTCAATCCCCAGTGGCCAGGAGGTGCTGCTGTAAGCGCCACTAACAGGTATATGAGCCTGGTCTCCTCTACTCTAGGAGGGCGTTTTAATTCTGAATGTACTACTCATCCTCCACCACTGCTTTCTGCAAAAGCAAAGACTTCAATAACTCCTTCTTTGGAAGGGTGAATATCAGCCTAGGGGATGGTAGCAGGGGGTGGAGACTATTTTCTTCACACTGGAGAGGAGCTGAAACCTCAGAGGGACACTGACTTCCAAACCCCTCTGTATCCTTGCACAGATAGCCTCAAAGAGCCTTCTTTGATCAGGTAATTGGTGTCTTCGGACCCCATCCTGAGGTGTCATGTCCTCCACTGGGCACTATGCAAGCAACTGGAGTTGAGCATACCAAGTAAAGTATGATTATTACTCATCTCATTTCAGTAAGGTCATTTTTGTACACTGAAAAATTATCATTACGTAATTTAGATGCATTAACTTTTGGCTGTATCTTCAGTGCCTCTGAAAGAGGATGGTTACAGTGCTGTATGTGAAGGGACTATTAATTCAAATTAAAGAGGGAACTTGGCAGGTACAGCAGAATGAATTTCTATTTTGGAGCTAAGAGCAACAGTGAAAATTCTCACTTGCCCAAAGGTGATCATGTCAGATGACATCATGCCAGATAGCATTAAACAGAAGTCAAACGTTATCTGACACTATTTTGCTATGTTTTCATAGCAGCAACTGAAATGCCAGAAAGGGAATCACTGCCTAAATGGGAATAGACTGGAGTTATCTGAGCGAGCAGTTGTCCCTTAAGTGTAATTAGCACTTCACAGCCCTTTTGTTCCTTCAAACCAATCTGCCTAGAATTATCAACTTCTAATGGCATACAGCTGCTGAATACATCTCCCTGCATCTGCCATCCCCACCAACTCCAAATCAGCCTTGGCTTTGTGAACCAGCTTGAGAATGAAGAAAATACAAATTTAAACAAGAGAATGCATTCTCCAAAGATTCCTTCACCTTGTTCCTTCTCTAACACACTAGCTGACCAGTTAGGCTGAGTTTTCTAATGGTTTCTACTTTACCCATTTCAGAAATAATTAAGAGCACATTTCTCCTCCCATTCTCCCCAACACCCTTTTTAACCTACTTTGAAACTGAGCAGTCAAAGCATCCTGTAGCACTTGTAGCTGAACATTCAGTGTCTTGAACAGAGGGTGAGGAACACCCACACACACAAATATCAATTCATGGTCAAAATCTAGTTTTCCATCTATAGTCAATTCGTTTCCCATTTCAACCTTTATGTGAAAAGAAATAGAGCTCATATTTTAAAACATTTAAAACGAGAATTGCAATCTGCTGGGTTGTTGGTTTTTTTTTTTCCTGAAGTTTTTTTTTCCTGAACTCTGATAAGCCTATTATATATTGTCAAGCTAAAAGTCAAACTCCAATTTCAGTACACCTTTAAAGCTACAGATAGTGTCTTACATTTAAATCTCCTGGGTTAAGATCCCTTTAAAACCAACCATCCAACTTGAGATAGCATTTAAGCTTTTGTTCTCTCACTGCTACATCTTCTACCCAGAAGAAACACAAAACACAAAGAAGAATTGATTTCTAAATTGGCTTTAGTCAACATCAATCTATTTTTCAAGAGGAAAACAAAAGTGTGTATAAATTCTGCTACAAGAGGAAATCTGTCAGGGAAGAGAGTTCTGCCCTGCCACCAAATGAGTTAGCAACGAGATTAAAATGAGAAAACACAGGGCTGTGTTTTCCAGTAAATATTACAGAGGAGAAACAAGAGTTGGAGTGGTACAAATATGAGTTCCCAGAGTTCCTAAAATTAAATATGGGACTTAAAATTGCCAGACACACCTGGCAAATGTGTTCATCAGAATTCTGTCAGTATTACTAGTGCTGAGAATAGAAATACTGTGCTGCTTCAATTTCCTTGCTCCTAAATATTTTGTTATTAAATACACTTCTATTGGAAATGAAGAGACCAGCAAACAAGATAGTGAAGAGCTAGCTCTTTCCTCTCTGCTGTGACCAAAGGTTTGATTAGAACAAATTTGCCATGAAGTTGTTGTGGAATTCAGAGCAAATTCTCCAGCTGCCATAGCAGCACTCAGTGCCAAGCTAAGCCTGCCAGGCTTGAGAAGTGGAAAGTAGATTTCAAGTCTGTTAGGTTCTATCGAGAAAAGTCTGTAAAACAACCCTGGTTAGTCTGTGCAGACCTTACCCTGCCTGAAGAAATTCTGTTTTCTGATGTTGCAGTTCCTTGGGAGAAGATATCCTACTGATAGCTCTGGTTGTTAAGCCTCAAGTTCCACAAAAGAAAACAACTGTAATCCATCCCATAAAGGAGAAGGCAAGTCGTGTACTGCTTTCAAGTAGCTATAAGCCAGTGTGTGTTAGCAAGTCAGTAAAGCCATTAAATAAGCTTGTTCCACGGTTTGAATTCCTCAGGGTCTCATTTAAAAGAAATTAAGAGCCTTTTATATGCAGAAAACTCTAAAGTGCATGCTAAAACAATGTATCAAGAATTATATAAATTTAGAAGTGGTTGGTTGACTAAAACAGCTTTGCCAACAGTGCATTTATAGATGGATGAGTTGTTATTAGAAAATACAAGAGCTATTACGAAAGGATATGGATGCATTAATAAATCATAACAATTACACAGCATTTTACATCTTTACAGTGCCATGCAGAAGGGCACTAGGCAAATAACATCTTTCATTGGTAGACTTTCATGGTTTAGCTGATGCTTTTCTTCTCACTGGTTGTGGCAAACCTCACAGATGGTTGTTCCTTTGGACTCATCCACCTTTTCATGCAGCAGGTCTAGGGAGGTTCTTCTTCCCCTCTACTTTGTTCTGGCGAGACCAGACCTGGAATACTGTGTCTAGTTTTGGGCTCCTCAATTCAAGAGAGACAGGGATCTGCTGGAGGGCATCCAACAGAGAGCTGCAAGGATGATTAAGGGACTTGAACATCTCTCCTCTCCTATGAAGAAAGATTGAGAGACATGGGGGTATCTAGTCTTGAGAAGGCTGAGAGGAGATTTTATCAATAATGTCTATAAATATCTGAGGGCTGGATGTCAAGATGAAGGTGCTCTTTTCAGTGATGCCCAATGACAGGACAAGGAAAAATGGGTGTAAGCTGGAACACAGGAAGTTCCACCTCAACAGGAGGAGACACTTCTTTACTGTGAGAGTGATGGAGCACTGGAACAGCCTGCCCAGAAAGGTTGTGGAGTCTCCTTCTCTGAAGACATTCAAAAACCTCCAGTGTTCCTGTGCAACCTGCCCTAGGGTGATCCTGCTTTGCCAAGGGTGTTGATCTTGATCTCTTGAGGTCACTCCCAACTCCTAACATTCTATGATTCTCCCTCACATTAAGACACTCCCACTTATGCCTCAAAGCATTTTCTTCCTTGCTGCCTCTGTCTACAAAAGCAGCACACTTGATGCAAGGAAATATTCCTAGAATGATAAAAAGAAAGTTTCCTGGGAGTTCTCTGGCTTTGTGTCAGAGCATACAGTATCTGAAGGAGGCCTACAGGAAGGCTGGGGAAGGACTATTGACAAGGCCTTGTAATGGTAGGATTAGGAGTGACGGGTTTAAACTGGCAGAGGGAAGATTTAGACTGGATGTTAGGAGGAAGTTCTTCGCAGTGAGGGTGGTGAGGCAATGGCACAGGCTGCCCAGGGAGGTTGTGGCTG
>VWZE01022688.1:31474-46390 GCA_013396675.1 Eubucco bourcierii
TTTTTTTTTTTTTTCCCCTTCGTATTTTTTCTTCAGCAATCGGACACAATGAGAACAGCCTCGAAGTGAAAAGGGTTCGGCCGAGAAAGAGAGCCGGGAGGAATCTCCGGCCCTTCCCCGCCTTCCCTTCAAACCCCAAAGACTGGAATATTAACTTTTTTCCCTCTGCATCTTGTCAATGCTATCATGGCTTTGATGGGAGGGTCTTCAAGGTGGCACATTTCTGAACTTAACCCCTTTTCAAACTAACTCTCTACCTCCCTTGTTAGTGCCCAGCTCTGAACTTCTGAAGAGTATTTTTGTGTGAGTCAGGGTTCATTCACTCGGGGGCTTTTGTAGGACTTTCTTCCTTTCAGCCCTCAGTGTGTTACACCAATTAAAGGACGACGTGCTGTAAATGTAATGGGCCGAGCAGTGATTGTTTTTGACAAGCAACAAAACACATAGATCCACCCCTTAGATTAGGCCGTTGAAGGGAGGTTCATGCCGGTCAGTTTACTGAATAGTTCATGAACTGTAATTCTGAGGGCTTGTGTGAAAGAAAATGTCTCTCTCCCTTTCTCCTTTTTTTTTTTTTTTTTTTTCCCTCCCCTCTAAAAAGAAGAAACACCAAGCATCTAGGGGGAAGGGGATGGTTGGGAAGGGTGAGCGGAGTTGGAGGAGAGCAGAGGTGGCTTTGTCTTGTCATTTAGAAAGAAAAACTAAAAAGAAGGTAACAGTCAAGCCACTTTATGTCACTAAACATGCCAGCCTGCTTTGCAGAGATGCTCCTCTCTGTACATCTTTATGGACAGCCCTGAGCCAATAACCTGCTAACAGCTCCTGTCCCTGCAGCATTTTCATCTGGCCCAAGCTTCCTTGTAGCTGGACCAGAAGCTTTGTTAATTCTGACTTCGTTTCACAAAAGGAAGGAAATATGGATCAAAGTTGAACTTTTGAAGTGGAGAAATCACAAGAATGATCACTGCATCCTATCATGGACCTGATTCTGTTCCTTTTTAGCCCAGTGAGGTTAAAAATGGGAGGGAAAATTCTCCATAACCTGAAGCTGAGTGAGAGGGATTTGGGGAATGGAAAATGATCCTTCCCCAAATGCCCAAGGGCCAAGGGCATGCTGCTCTTGTCATTTATTTATGTCAAAACAACCTGGATATTCCCAGGGAAGGGACAGGCACAGCTACAAGCTGTGGAAAGAGTGGGAAGAAAGAGATGAATGTTTCTTCTTGAAAAGAAGCAAGTTCCCTCAGCCTTCCCTGTGAACATTATCCTGGGCACGTCACATTCTCTTTAATCCCAGAGGCATCTGCGGTCCTGCAGCTGCACGGGTAGGGTACCACGTGCGGGTTTCTGAAGGGAACCACAATAGTGTTGAGACAGGGGACAGGGTGGAAGCTGATACTGCGCAGAAATGCCTTCAGAGCCCTTTGGGAGAGAGGTATGCCTTAGGCTGTGACCCCAAAAGCCAGCCTGCAGGGTGATGTCTGGGGAAGAAGCTACCTTGGGAGCTCCTGCTGAAGGAACTCAAAGTGACCTGCTTCTTCTCTTCCACCTGGGCATCAGTTCACCCTCAAACTGATAAATTCAAGAAACAATCTGTCTTGCTTTCAGATGTGCTGCTTCTCTAGGTGTTTTTTAGCAGCTCCAAGGGTCTGCAAAATCCCTGCTAATTCCTGAAGTGCCTCAGCAAACCCTGATGACACTTGTGGAAGTGACAGGGTTGGCTCCCTATCCGAGATCCACAATTATCGCTGTGCAATAACCAGCTCCCAGCCACCCAAGCCCAGGCAGCAGCACGCAGCAGATCTTTCTAACTCTTCCTCCCTTCAGTTCAATACAATGGGATCTAATTCCTGCAACACTTTTTTTGGATGCAGCAAGTTATTTCCACTGGTAATAAGCACACTGTATGCGCTGTACAATTTGTACTTATTACTGTAGGAGATTAATGAATATGTGAATCACAGCTGAGGAGTTTAACTCTCATTGACTTCATTATGCAGAAGGTATCAGGAAACAAAAAGACACATGTGCTAACTCCTAAACAGAAGTGCATTGCTAATTCCAGTCTGCAGGCCCCTCTAGAGCAGACTTTGCATTTGCTCCCCCAAAAGGACTGCTTGCACTGGCACACAGATCACAGTCACTTGGGACTGCGAATGCCTCAGGAGATGGGGAAGCTGGATGGGAGATGGGCAGATACCAGTGGGGAGCTGTCTGACTCTGGGGTGTGAAATCTACTCCTGAGGGAGCTGGGCCAGAGCAGGGTACAGGTCAGCAAGGACCCAGAGGTGCTGCACACCGTGTGCACTTGGGAAGGGTAAGATCACCATCTGATGTGTCTTTGATTAATAACACTGCAAAATGCTGCAAAGTGTTGTGGTACACACAAGAAATACATAAAAGAGCCCAGTCCTCTATTTCCCCACCCTCCTCAGCAGCAGGGGGAGAAAGCTCCACCTGGTAAAATGGAATGGGGGTGTCACTGCAGACAGAGGCTTCCTGAAGAATTCCTTACTATTTTTTTCCCACTGGGTCTCCTGAGGCATTTAGCTCGTGAAAGCTAAGGACATTCTCTTTTTCAGCTTGGGAAAGAACATTCAACCCAGCTAAGTGAAAGAAGTTCTACATGTGTAAACAGTTCTGAGCTGCAAAGGGCTGGTTCTGGTGGCACAGCAGCAGGGCAATTCTCATTTGGGAGGGAAAGCATCACCCAGGCAAGGGTTGCCAGTTGTACGTAATGTAGCCGTCCTAAGCCCGTGCCAAACAACCTTTCTGCTATGCCAAACCATCCCAGATTTTGTGTAAATTTATTACACCAAGCACACAGCAGCTGTTTAATTGCAGAGAATTTAGGACAGGAAGTGAAGAATAAATCTGCATCCAATTGAATCTGCAGCATGTAATTATCTGGAGCACAAATGGGTAAATAACTAAAACTAATGTGTCTAGGCAAATAAAAGCACACATATAGACACATATTTGTGTGGGGAATGGAAGTGTGCTTCATTCAAGTAAAATGACTCACTCACAGCATCCCCTTGATCTGGCTCCAAGTGTTTGCAGTGTGCCTTGCCATCC
Organism: Eubucco bourcierii; assembly: GCA_013396675.1. Lineage (NCBI taxonomy): Eukaryota > Metazoa > Chordata > Aves > Piciformes > Ramphastidae > Eubucco > Eubucco bourcierii. Next base: position 34,553 of record VWZE01022688.1, read on the forward strand.
TTGCCTGAAGAGTGCTACATGACTTCAAAGCACATGGCAACTTTTTCTCCAGGTGTTACAGACTATGTTACAGCAGCAGATCTCCAGACCCCACTGGAGATCAGCAGGCAGGAGGACGTCAGCCTGTGAGCTCACCAGAGGAATTGGTGGAGATGTGTGCTCTATCAGACTGGCCATACCCTCTTCCCCAGGGATGCAGAGGAATGAGAAAAGCCAATGAGCAAATGACTGTGTCTGTGGCTTCCACGGAAGAAAGCACCGAGAAGGGCTAACATTTTATGTTCTCCCTCTCAGAAGTGAGTACAGCATTTTCCACACTTCCTGCAATTCTGAACCATCCCCAAGGACAACAGAGAAGGGGGGTGAGGGTGTTTTCTCAGAGCAGCTCTGAGTTTTTGCCAGCTTCTGTGATAATTCATATTTCAAAATAGACCAGTAAAAAAAAGTAGATGCCCACTGGAGGTGGACAGGCTGCAGTAAGATGCTTCCTCTCCCCCACCTAAAACAAACAAACAAAAAAATAATGTGGGGAGTGTGTTAAATGGTTGGCAAGTAATGTAATCTCCTGGGGAGAAGGTTTTAAGACCTCCTCCTCCTCGAATAGATGCTGAAATCCCAATCCTGCTTATCCATGTTGTGATGGTTTGGGAGTTAACCACCCCCCACACTTTGTAAAATGACCCAGACTAGACTCAGCCGGCTGGAAGTTAAGGCCTGAAGCTCTATTTACAGCTCAGCACAATGTACAAGCAGAGATAGACACAACAGACAGGAATAGTTACAGACATAGACAAGTAAAGGTAATACAGAAACACAACTCCCCTCCCAGAAATCAGAGTCCCCAGAAGGGGCTCCCAACCACCCTTCCACCTTCTCCCCACCCCTGTACCTTACCCCAAGGTTTGTCTTACACGCAAGGTGAGTTTGGAGGATTGGCCAGGAGAGGTTAGAAGGAAAGTGATTAGTGAGATTAATCAGCAGAGAGGAGAAAGAGCCAGAAGCCGCTAGACCAAGACGCTGTGCCACAGAGACTGACTTATCTACGTTTTGAGTACTTAAACATCTCAGCAAACCTATGAGTGAAGTAGACACCACCACTGTTTTCCTTTCACAGCCTGTAATATAATTTTCTCCATTAAAAGATTCCAGTTAGCTTCAAACCAGCACACGAGTTAACAGAGTGTGAATACTGCGCTGGGTAGTAGCTGCATGCAGCAGGATGGCTGCAGCCTGAAAGAGCTTTGAGATTTACTTCCAAATGCAGCATCCAGAAAGGTTGCCTACTAACCCACTCCCTGCACTTCCCCTCTTCTCCTCTACATAATTTTCTACAGCTTGCTCGACTTTTTGGGCACTCCTGTCAATGCTGTATAACCCTTTCAAAGCCGAGAGCCACTACTGCACTTTTCCTACCTCTCAGGGTTTCTCTGATGACCCAGTGCAGGGGGAGTGGGGTGGGGATATCTCCTGAACTAATCATACCGATTCTTTTTGGTGGCAGAGTTTATTACAGAGTTTTAAAATTTGCTTTCAGCTGAGATATTTTTGGAGATGAAGCAAAGGGGAAGGATCAAAGCAACTTTTCATTACTAGGTGGCTGAATGATGGTTAGTGAGACTGGAGGAGATTGACTGTTTTGTGGAGAGATTAGCAGAATTCACATCGCCGCTGAATGAAAGGTGGAGGAGGCAGAAACCCTAAACAAGTGAATTCAATTACTTCTGAAAGGAATAGGGTAAATGAGGATTCTCTCTTTGGGTTTGCTCCAGGAAATATCTCTGAAAAGTTTCTTGAAGAATACCAAGTCACCCAAACCCTAAGTTTGCCATTATGTAAAAGCTCCTCGCTCTGTGGCGGCTTGTGATTTGGAAAGGCTTCCCCTGCTTTGTGTCCAGCCTTGGCATGTCACCTCTTCATTTAATTTCCCTCTCAAATTACACCACCCAGGGCAACTTGTTTGCACATGCGGTGAGGGTTTCAAAAGGAACATAAACCTGATCCCCAGCCCACCGGAGTTAAAGAACAGATCCTCCCCGAGCCTGCCTGGGTAGCAGCCCCAGCGGAGGGAGCCCTGAGCTGCCTCGGTGGGCTCTGGGAGGCTGGGCTGTGATTGCTGGCGCTGGGAAGGATGCTGAGATCCCGGCTCTGGCGTGTGCTGGCTGCCACAGCCTGCCGCAGCCTGGAGTTCACGACCCGGGAAGTTTGGATCCTCACTTTATTTGCTGTGTGGCAATTTGGTAAGCAATATGGCACGGTAGGAAACAACATCTGTTCCCTGGGCTATTAGAGCAAGGCCTGCTGATTAAGAAGTGGCATGTTCTCATTGCCAGCCTGTGTGTGTGTTGGGTCTCCCTGGAGCAGCAGAGTCCTTCCAGGCAAGCAGCACTCTCCCCTTTCCCACTGACTTTGGGGATGCTAAGCACAGAGGGTCTCCCTACTCCCCTGGGACCTTCAGGCACTGCCAGTGCAAGGTTTAGGAGCTGAGGCAGTGAATCCTCAGTGTCAGGGGCACGTACTCCAGAGGCACATCTCCCCTCACCCTGATGTGCTGGAAGGCATTGCTGAATAGACAGCAAACAGATTGTGGGGGTGGAGAGACAGTGACTTGCAGAAGTTCCTTCCAAACAGGGATTTCCCCTCTCCACACCTGCCACCCTGGTGTCCTCAGCATGGTTTCTTAGCTCTGCAAACCTGACATACCTCCTCTTCCTTCACACTCTGCCTCAATTTGTTCTTATTAAGCTTTATCCCCTCCACTGTGGGTGTCTCTGTCTCTCTCAGATCACCCACAACTCATGGGACACAGCTCACTATCTTTGGTCTTACCAAAACCTTCTCCTCAGTTCTAGACACCTTAGGAAAGCCTCACAGGCTCTCAACAGTCAGTTACTGGGGTGCTGTACAGGATGCAGAGAGCAAACTGACTTCTGTCCCTCACTGTGTCCTAGGTCATGTCCTCAGTTTATCCTATCCCCTCAGTCCTCTCCATTCCCCCTGAGGCTGGTGGGGTTCCATTTTATTCACCCTGACACAACTATTTCTGCTGTGTGCTCTGGAGAGGCAGATTCATGTTGATCAGAACAAGGCAACCTTTGAGGACACATCTCAGCCTCTTTACCTCCCACCCTTCTCCCTATGAAAAAGCAAACCAGAGTTTCCATCATCCCAAAACCAAGTTTAAAGTCTTAGACACCACAGAGCTGGCAGGAGTCAGCTCTGCAGTGGAGTATTAGAGAACTGCCCTAAGCAAGCCTGCTGAGTTGACCTCAGGTTCAGGAGAAGGTGTCCAAGAGTGGCTGTGTAAGGAGCTATCTTCCCAATTCTTCCCAAGCTCTGCTCTCAGAGGATTAACTTTGCTCTTCTCCCAAGCCCAACAGCAAAAGGCATACCCAGAAAACCAAGTTGCCAGGGAGAACAGCTCACTTCAGTGGAGCAGAAGAGCCCAGAGGAGCCAGATCTGCAGCTGAAGGCAATGGGTGCTGCTCCTTGGAAGCAGATGAAGCTGTGCTGCTTTCTTCCAGATGATGATGTGACCTATAGTCCATAGCTGTATGCTGTATATTTGGGCAGTGGACAACCTCTCTCCCTCACTGGAGGTTATTCCTGGTTTCAGGAGTTCAGAAGACTGAAAATCTTGGTCTTCCTTTCTACATCTCTTCTCTAATAACTCCTTGACCAGCTTCTTCCTTACTGCCACATGTCTGTTCTGTCCCAATAGCTTTATTGTCCCAATAGCTCATTTCTTGACAATTTTTTAATGCCTTTTTTTTTTTTTTTCTGGTGCTTTACTTGCTGCAAATCCTCTAATAATTTGCCTAAGATGTTTTGCATTCTCCAAATATCTGGCAGCTTCAAAACTCTGGTATAGCTCAGGCCTGAGCTATGAGGTATTTAGGGTCATCAAGAAAAAGCTGGATGAGGCATTTAGTGCCATGGTCTGGTTGATCGGATAGGGCTGAGTGATAGGTCGGACTGGATGAGCTTGGTGGTCTCTTCCAACCTGGTTGATTCCATGATTCCTTGATCAGCTTGCACCAGAACTATCACCAGGTAAGTTGTCCCACCCTTTGCAGAGTTTTCTCCTCAGTCTCTGTCCCAGTGAGAGTTCCCCAGTACTCATGGCTGAGCACACTCACCAGCAGACTTTCCACTTATCTGATGTGCTACATCTAAGGCAAAGCCCTTGGAAAATATCTGCATTTCTCCAGCATGTCTGATCCTGTGCCTAGCAGTATCCAGGATGTGTGTCAGAAGCCCTTCAACACGAACATGGTTGGGAAGTAGAGAGACAACCTTTACTTCTAGACCACCTCTCTTGAGCAGTCTAACCCAGGGCAATATTCACAGATGACTTCCACCAGCATGTGGGATAAGGAGTCTGTAGAGCCTTTCTGATCCCAGGACATGGGTGCCACTGTGAACATGAATATCAGCCAGCAGTGTGCCCAGTTGGCCAAGAAGGCAAATGGCATCCTGGCTTCTGTTAAAAATGCTGTAGCCAGCAGGAGCAGGGAGGTGATTGTCCCCTTGGACTTGGCTTTGGTGAGGCCACACCTTGAGTGTTGTGTTCAGTTTTGGGCACTGCAATACAGGAGAGATGTGGAGGTGCTGGAATGGGTCCAGAGGAGGACAATGAAGCTGGGGAAGGGCCTGGAGAATAAATCTATGAGGAGCAACTGAAGGAGCTGGGGATGGTTAGTGTGAGGAAGAGGAGGCTGAAGGGAGACCTCACTGCTGTCTGAAGGGGTATAGTGGAGAGGCTGCTGCTGGGCTCTTCTCACAGGTAACTGGAGACAGAACAAGGGGGAATGGCCTCACGCTAAGGCTGGGGAGGTTTAGATTGGACATTAGGAAGAAGTTTTTCACAGAGAGAGTGGTCAGGGACTGGAATGAGCTCCCCAGGGGGGTGGTGGAGTCCCCCACCCTGGATGTGTTTCAGGGTGGTTTGGATGTGGTGCTTAGGGCTATGGTTTAAGGTGAATCTTGTAGAGTAGGGTTCTAGGTTGAACTTGGTGATCCTGAGGGGCTTTGCCAACCTGATGTTGCTGTGATTCTGCAATTCTGTGACTACAACCCCCCCACACTTCTCCCATTCCCAGGCAAACTGCCTCTCTGAACTCCTCTTCATGAAGTCTCTTGGATTACTTAGATCATTGCTGATGTTTAGATCTTCGACTTCATATATTAAATCTTCACATTTCCATATTGTTTGAGTTCTTGTTTCAGAGTAGCCTTCTGTCAGCATCTGGGCACAGAAAGTCTGCAACTCATGAAGGTCATGAAGATGCTCGGAGGGCTGCAGCAGCTCTGCTATGAAGACAGGCTATGAGATTTGGGGCTCTGCAGCCTGGAGAAGAGAAGGCTTCCAGGAGACCTTGGAGTGGTCTTCCAGGATCTGAAGGGGGCTACAGGAAGGCTGAGGAGGGACTATTGACAAGGGCTTGCAAAGACAGGGCAAGGGGCAATGGGTTTGAACTGGCAGAGGGGAGATTGAAACTGGATGTTAGGAGGAAGTTGTTTGCAGTGAGGGTGGTGAGACACTGGCACAGGTTGCCCAGGGAGGTTGCGGAGTACAGAATTACCCAATGTGGTCTGATCACATGGAGTGATTCTGTGCTCCACAACCTCCCTGGAGGTGTTCAAGGTCAGGTTGGACCAAGCCTTGAGTGACCTTTTCTAGTGGGAGGTGTCCCTGCCCATGGCAGGGGGCTGGAACTAGATGATCCTTGAGGTCCCTTCCAACCTTACCATTCTATGATTCTAAAAGGATCTGCCCAGACAAAAGCAACCCTAATTCTGAAAGTGGTTAAGTCTCACATTGCCACTGCAGTTCTCACCCAGTTTATGTAGCAGCTCTGCAATATTGGCAAATCCACAAATAAGGCCTTGGTAGTAAATTCAGAGCCCCACAAAACTCTGCACATCTGTGGCTGCCTGGGAAGTTGCCCAGCCCTGTGCTCAGCCATATTTTCCTTTCTGTCAGGGAAAACCTTCCCCGGTCGGGTTATGTGTCCATGAGAAGGTGACTCTTTTCAGAGCAACTCTCACTTCAGGAAGCTCAAGTTCAGTGGCAGCCTTGATCTGATCCCAGGCTGATTGTAAATGCAGCCTTTCTTACCAGCAGCCTCTGAGTGTGCCCAGAGCCATCTCGGCACAGCAGACAGGCTGAGAGGGGACCTATTTTGCAGTGACCGCTTGCTTCCAAGATCGCTCAGTGGCAGCCAGGAGCTGGCACTTTCAAGTGCTGCTTACTGACGCAGTAGCAGTGCTGTCTTCCTGCCCTTCACCCCTGCTTTTTGCTTCCACTGCTGCTTGCCAACTCTTCCTAACACAGACTATGGAAGCCAGACCGAAGCACTGCAGTCCCGCAGGTGTTAGACTCCCACACCAGCAGCCGCACCTACTGCAGAGTGACTTCTCCCAGCGTGTTCTACTGTTCTGAGGGACAGGTTACTGTCTCCTTCAGCCAGAGCTTTGAATGACAGCCAGGTTCCTGCTGAAGGCACCTTTAGCTCTTCAGTGGGCTTTCCCCAGGCAGTATGGGGCAGTTTAGTGGGTCAGTGCCTCCAAAGATAAGTCTTTAGTCTTCATTATGAAGTAAACTCAGTGACTTCAGGACTCAGAGGAGCCACCCCTGAGCCCTTACCAGAGGCACAGCTCTAAAGATTTTTTTTATTAACTAGAGGCGTTAAAAGACACAGCACTCACCCTTTCTCTGCTGCCTGCACCTCACAACTGTCCTCTGGCTGTGACCATGCCAGCAAGAGCTTAGGCTCAACAGGGAGCTACAACAATTATTGGCCTCCAAATCTGCACTGCATGAACTCTTGAGGGGTTTCCTTCACGTAACAGTTAGTTGGCATCCACACAAGCATCTTGAAGCATGTTCAGTGGGCATCTGAGCGTCTTCTCTGGCAGGACAAGAGCTCATAAGCACTGCCACTCTTCCATCACTGAGCCAGCCCAAAGCAAGTAGAGGCCATCATGGGATTAGCTTCAAAACTGCACTGCTGCTCTAAAGCAACCTGCTTCTGCAGGTGCTGCCCCTGATGCACAGTAGCATTCACTGCAAATATTTCCCAGACCTCAAGGCACATATTGGATGTTCCACAGCTTCCTTTTCACTGGCAAAGTACAGACTGTGTTATGACACCACCTTCTCCTAGAAGCAAGGTCACTTAGGCCCTACAGATCAGATACTTTCAGCTCATCTTCTTCATCCATGCCACATCTGCAAGGGTGACAGTCTGGACACCACATTTTGGAGTCTGCCCTTCTGTAGCAAGTTGCAGAGCAGACTGCATGGTCTCTCCTCACTTCAGCCCGTGCCCATTCAGTGATTGGTATGTCTTGCTGATGCCCACTGTTCTCAGAGCTAGCCATAGCTATTTGGCCAGAGCCAATTCATGTGTCTAAGATGTCTAGATCAGCAGCTCTGACCCTTGTACTCCTACATTGTGACTTTCAGGTCAGCAAGCTTCTTCCTTTCACCTTCCAAGTTGGGCAAGGGCTTTCAGTGGAGTGCCACCAGTTACTGCACCTCGGCCACACTCCAGGCTATCCTTATGGTAGCATTTCCCTACCTGCCCCCCTTAAATGAGCAGTTAACAGAGCTGCTTTCCTTAGCAACCATTTCCTCATCACATAAACCACTTGTTTCAGAGAATTATAGGATCACAGAATGGTTTGGGTTGGAAGAGACCTTTAAAGTTCATCTAGTCCAACTCCCCTGCAGTGAGCAGGGACATCTGCAACTTGATGGGGTCACTCAGAGCCCTGTCCAAAGTAACCTTGAAAGTTTCCAGGAATGAGGCTTCTAAATCCTACCTTCTCATCTCCCCTGACCAGGAGGATTCCCATCCCACAGTTCAGACTCTCTCATACTCACTCTGTCTGCAGCACTGAGCTGTCTCTCTTCTGCAGCTGTGTCTCCTTTCATGCACAGCTTCGCTTGAGCCCCGCAGCAAATTCCAGCACCTCTCAGAACAGCTCTGGCCTCCTTTAACTGATCTCTGCAGGCCAGGCCAAATCCAACTGAGTCCCTCCACACTGGGCCATTGTCAAAATGTCTTGGCAGCCCTTGCTGGAGAGGTAGCAGGAGGGAAAGTTCCTCAGGTTCCTTCTCAGCTTAGGTAGATTCTCCCCTTCTCTTCTCCAAGATCCTCGCTGAATCCCAGCACATTGGGGTTGGTTTCTGGTTTTGGACTATGTGATCCAGCTTGGTTTGGAGTGAATAACTGAGTCTTTTTTTTGCTGCAGGTAATGTAGTGGAAGTCCTCTGGCAGCCTTAATTCCTCATCAGGTGTCTGACTTTTGCAGCTTTCTGATTTCCTTGTGCTGTTGGTATTTTTAGCTTTTTAAACCCTCACTGCCATCCTGTTCAGTTAGTAACCTACAAGCTTGCCAAAGATTCCTTGGCCTCCTCTGTCCCCGGAAAAGCTGCTGGTCCTCAGCCATCTGGTTACTGGTTCCTTATTCATCTATTTTGAACTTGTTCCAGCTCCTGCTGCCCCCAAAAAATGTTACCTTCAGTCTCAGGCCATCTCCCAAGCCTTTCAGCAAAGCCTTCAGATGTCGCTTTAATCCCTTCTGCAAGGTCTCATGCTCTTTTCTTGGGTCTTTAGACTTTATTTGAGTCACTTGTGATAGCCTCCATTTCTGCAGGATTTGTTCACAGAATTCCACAGGAAGTCTGAGTGCATGGCAGAGCACAGCATTCCTGCCTTCCTTTCTCTACTGGAAACAGCTCATTTGATATAACCTAGAATCGCATTTGCCGACTTGGCAGCCCTGTCACTTTAGTGTCTCATGGTCAGAGTGTGGTCAGTAACAGGAGGTCTTTCTTCCCCTTTTGCATTTCTACGTCCTGAACTTCTGGCTTCAAGCAGAAATCCTTCCAATTCATCCTGAAGGGCATTTTGCAAGACAACAAATCATCTCCATTCCACTGCTAAAGGCCACCAGCTCTTCCTGTGGGATGTTTCTGTACAGCTGATGCTGCTAGGTTTTGCACCTAGGTGCTTATTAAATACATAATCCTTCTTGAGAAACTTCAGGAGTGATTTTGCTTGATCTGCCAGCTCCCCTTTCAGCACAGCCAACTGTTTCTTCTTCTCTAGCCAGCTGCTTTTCTACCTCACAGCTCTGCAGAGACCCTCCCTTCTTCCCACAAGGTGTTATAGGCTGCAGTCCCTTCACTAGCAAATGCTTCTGGTTTGGCTACAGCACTCCATTTCAAAATTGAGCCTGGCTAATATGAAACTCTCACCCAGATCCCCTTTACTCTCCAAGGAGGGGAGTAGGCATGTGGAGGGCACAGCTCATCTCTCCTTGACATGGAAGTCTGAACTAGGTCAAAAGTAAAAGCTCAACAACTGTTCCTCTGTCCTCCTTGAATAGAAAAAGACACTCAGGACACTAAAACAGGAGCAGGTGCCTAAGCTAGATGAAGTTATTTACCTTCTAGATACCTTTGTTTCCCTAGAAACTCCTTCCATGACACTTTTAGAGAAGATGGTAGGGTCAGAAACTGCCCAAGAAGCCAAAAACAGGCTCCTGGACCTCCAGAGAGCTTCCTGCAGTTTTGAGTGGACTTCTTTTGCTTGGTCTGCTGCACCATTCTCCCTGTGCCATTTCAGGAAGTTTAAATTAAGTTGATTAACACCCACCCCCCAAACTCACTTTCTGTACCACAGTTAAAAAGTAACACTGGTGTGCACCTTTCACCAGCATTCTCAAAGCTGTGTTAAGTGTCAGATCACTGTAAAATTGTGTTGGCAATCACTTGTGTTTGGCTTGCTCCTAGACACAAAAGGGAAGAGGGGAAAAAAAAAAAAAGGAAAATTCCAATAAAGTTTCATACTAAAGATACAAATTTGAGCTGCCACACCAGGAGCATCAACTGAGAAAACATCTCTAAGTCAGCTTCTCATCCTTTGCATACTTCTTATAGCTACAGCTACAAGGATCTCCATCCATCCCTGAGATCTGATCCTGTCCATCCTCATGACATCTCCATTAGCAATGCACTGCTGCCAGAGGCTGTGCACAAATACTCTTCAATATTGCCAGGAAACTCTTTGCAGGAGCACTGAAGTTAACACTGACACCAGCTCCTCACTCTTCACATGCATTTTAACATGGAAGCTACAGTGATATAAAACTCTTTTTAAGTCGATGGGGACTTTTGTGTTCCTTTACCCAGAGTGATTTCCAAAGCCTCCCAAAGATGCCACCTTAAATTTAGGAACCTTCCTCTAGTCAGAAACCAAAGCTCTCAAAGCCACAGGATTGCTACTAGAAGACAAAAGGCAGTAGGAAAACATATAAAAATCCACAGTAACTCTTGAACAGCCACTGCTGCTCCACAATAAAGGCACAAGAGTGTGTGGCCCTCTTACAGCACTTTATCTGAGGATCTCAGTGGCCACACAATGGGTGAGTTAGTTTGTCTCTTAGCCTAAGAGAGAAAAAGGTCCAAAACAGAGCTGTGGGAACACAACGCCTCTCCGGGTCGAATCACAATTCTGTGGGAGCCCTTCAAAGCATGGGGAAAGCCTCACTCATGGAGCATACCTTGCTCCATCTCCTTTTTGACACAAGAAGGAAGCAGAAAAGCTGAAGGCTGCATGGAGCAAACCAGAAGCAGCCTGGCCTCTCTTTGCTACTGTTTGTTGTGCTGATACTTGTTCTGGGTTTGACATACAAATACTAAGTGAGCTTGAATTGTTTTATGGGACAGCTTAAATTATAGGCTATATATAAAATAAAATACCATTTTATCCAGGCAGTAAGGCAGATGTGTGCCCTGTGCACTTTAAAACTACTTTCTAAAATAAAAAAAACATTTACTGCAGCATGCAGAAAGATCCAGGCAGTAAGGCAGATGTGTGCCCTGTGCACTTTAAAACTACTTTCTAAAATAAAAAAAACATTTACTGCAGCATGCAGAAAGATCCAGGCAGTAAGGCAGATGTGTGCCCTGTGCACATTAAAACTACTTTCTAAAATAAAAAGACATTTACTGTAGCATGCAGAATGATCCAGGCAGTAAGGCAGATGTGTGCCCTGTTAAAACTACTTTCTAAAATGCAGCTTTTTTTTTTTCCTTGATATTTCACTTTTTTTTTCCCCTTTAATTCCTCTTTATTAAAGAAATTCAGACTGTTGTGAAAATTTATGCCAGAATATGAGGTGCAAGGATGAGCACAAATATTTTTTTTAGTGGCTTGTTGGTCTTTAATGGCCTGGAGCTGTGAATTATTTCTCCTGAAGAAGACCAGCCAATGAAAGTATTACTCATCCAACTGTTTAAATCCTTCTAAGACATTTTGTACCACATGTTGCATAGGATGCAGTCCCTTAGACATCCAAACACCTCTCAGCTCTTGATTCCACTATTTTTTTTCCCCCCTTAAACTAATGGCTTCAAGCAATCCGGTCCAGGATGTCAGAGCTGAGAGCAGCACTGCTCTAATGTAAGCACCCTAGGCTGCAGCAGCCCTCATCTTTGCCTTCCTCCCCTGCAAGGTGATGGCTTCCCATGTTCAAACACTTCTTCAATGCTAGCTGACTTTCTTGGTTACAACACTGAGCAGGCTGGGCTTGTTGTGATCACTTTCCTCAACATAACTTACTCAGTGTGTAGGGGAAAAAAAAAGTCAAAACTAAAGTGGTCAAGACCTCCACCCAGTCAATTCTTCCAGTGGGTTAAAAACCATACATGTTAAAATGCCAAGACTGTCTAATGCTTCTGTTTGAAATTCTCCATAGCAACACCACTTTGGTACTGTAGTGGGGGGAAAAAGAGAATTAAAGAAGGGGGGGGGGGGGGGGGGA
>VWZE01022688.1:60489-70927 GCA_013396675.1 Eubucco bourcierii
CACTTCCCCAGCTCAAAAATATGATCTTTTTTTTTTTTTTTTTTTTTTTTTCTTTTTTTTTTTTTGTTTTTTTTTTTTCCCTTCCCTTCTCTTCCCTCGCCTTATAAAAAAGAAATTGACTTTTGTTTGGAGTTTGTGAAAAGTGGGACTCGGGGCCCAGTCAATGGGGCTCCCCGCGGCGCGGGCTGAGTGGAGCCATCTCGAACCAGTCAGCCGCGGCACCAATTAATCCGCTCTTTGTCACAGCCCCGGCCCCAGCAGCAGCGGCAGCAGTAGCAGCAACACATTTGGCCATTGTTCAGACCTTCATGCAACGGGATTTACCCTTTCAAAGAGGCAGTTTTGTCCCAAAGAGTTCGAGCGGAAGTTTCTCACTGACAATTTGCCCCAAATAGATAGATTTGTCAGCAGCAACCTTTAAAAGCAAAAAGCCATGGAAGGGAAAAAGGGGAGAAAGAGAAGTGTAGGGGTAAGAGCAAGTGCATCCTCCTCCGCCTGTCTGTCTGGGGGTCTGTCCTGAGCAGGTGGGGTGGGCGCGGGCCCTGCGGTACAGAAGGGCGAAGTGGCATTGATGGGGGCTCTTGTTCATCTCAAGGCAGATGTAGCAAGGGAGCTAACAAGCTCCCAGGCTGTTGTATAGCTGCTCTGACTTCTGAAAGCCTTTCAGGGAACTTCTTTTACATGGCATTGTCATGCCTGCTACACAGCACTCTGCCGGGCTGGCCAGGGTTTCCCAGCCTCAAACCCTCCACCGACGGATCAACTCTGAGAGCTTCAGTCCTCATTCTCTGTGATCTTGCCACCAAAACCTACTTTTAAACCGAGACAAGCAGGGTTTGTTGTTTTGTTTTGCAAACAGACTGGTGTAGGTTCTGCTGTGCACAATGCGCTGGTGTCCATATCCCGGAGACACAAAGGTGAAACAAGCCCAGGGCTATTTCCTGCACCAGTGTTCCTGTGCTCCTTACAGGCACATTCCTTTTGAACTTCAAGGACTGTTAGAGTGAACAGAGGTTTGAACCTCCTCTGTTGCAGGCTGCACTGCTGTTGCTCCCACCTTCAACTTCTAGCACTGTTCTATAACAGCCCTGGGACATTTCCTGCACCAGTGTTCCTGTGCTCCTTACAGGCACATTCCTTTTGAACTTCAAGGACTGTTAGAGTGAACAGAGGTTTGAACCTCCTCTGTTGCAGGCTGCACTGCTGTTGCTCCCACCCTCAGCTTCTAGCACTGCCCTAGGCTAGCTCTGGCTCACACATGGGACCTGTCCTTTCCCACAGCATGCTCCAAAACCAGAAGGAGAGAAAGCACAGGAAACTCTTCACCAGCTTGAGCTCCAGCATATCCAGATCCATATACACACAACCTCTCCTGGCAGCCTGGAAACAACCCAGCTCTCACATTGGAGAGCAGCAACTGGGAAATTCCCAACTCTATAGACTAATCTTTCTTAATAGCACAAATCTGGGGGAAACAGATAAAATATGCCTAATCTCACCTGTGGCTCCACTGTCTGTTGCTCCTGCTGGCTGGGTGGCAAGGATGTAGCCAGCAGGTTTCTGTGAGCACTGTGGTGCTGACAAATAGACCACAGCTTTTTTTTTTTCCTAGGAAAGGCTGGAAGAGGTTGTTCAGCTTGGCACAGGTTGGCCTTTGCATAGAAGAAACTATCAACTCACCAACCTAGCCAGCAAGAACAACCTGCTCTGCCTACCCCAGGGGCCTTTGCAGAGCAAAGAAGCCGAATTCAAGGAGTTCTGCTGTAGTCACAGTGCTTATCTACTGCTGTTGAGGCAGTCTGGCTTCACAAATGAAGCTGAAGTAGATCTGCTGCAGCTGCATGACCAAAAGAAGGGGCACAAGAAATGGATGCGAGGCAGCTACACAGCCCTGAACACTTTGCAGGAGCTCTGGAAGCTCCTTTGCTGGGTGACAGCCAGTCCAACTCTTCTGTCAGACTACTTTGTCTCGCTGTATCTTAAATGGGTTTGATCTACATTACTCAAAGAACCTCATTGTTTGAGCATTGCCCAGCCCACTGGTGTTTATTTGATGGGCTTCCCAAGGCGTTTCCTGAAAGACACGAGAAAAACAAAGGCCAAGGTCAAACTGACATCAAAAATGTCACCAGCCTGCTTCATACTCACCGAGCTGCCCTAAGCCTGCTTACACCTGCCCTTGGGAAAGGGCACAAGTGGCTGCAACCTAACTAGAAAACAGCCAGAAGCAGGGGTCATTTACAATTAGGATAGGGCTCTTCCAAGTGAAATGGGTTACAGCAAAACTAGATGAGCTAAAACTGAAACATCAGGCTCCCTACTTCAAGGCTCCAGTGGGTGTCATATGTTCTAGGTGGCCTTCAACAGGAAATAAAGAGTTCAACAAACAGTTGGAGAACAACAGTGTCCTCAGCTGCAGCAGACAGGTGTAAGACATTGAGGTGCTTGAGCGTGTCCAGAGAAGGGCAACGAGGCTGGGCAGAGGCCTGGAGGACAGCCCTATGGAGAGAGGCTGAGGGAGCTGGGATTGGTTAGCCTGGAGAAGAGGAGGCTCAGGGGAGACCTTCTTGCTGTCTACAACTACCTGAAGGATGGTTGTGGCCAGGGGGAGGTTACCTTCTTCTCTCAGGCAAGCATCACCAGAAGAAGAGGACACAGTCTGAAGCTGTGCCAGGGGAAGTTTAGGCTGCAGGTGAGGGGAAAGTTCTTGACTGAGAGAGTCATTGACTGCTGGAATGGGCTGCCCAGGGAGGTGGTGGAGTCACCGTCCCTGGAGGTGTTCAAGGCAGGTTTGGACGTGGCACTTGGTGCCATGGTCTGGTCTGGAGGGCTGTGGTAACAGGTTGGACTTGATGAGCTTTGAGGTCTCTTCCAACCCTGGTGATACTGTGAGACTGTGATACTGTGAAGACCTTAGACCTTCCCCATCTGCAGAGAGGTTTTAAGAGTAAATAAGGATGGCTTAAGGGTAAGTAAGGATGAATACAGCTTACAGTGATGCAAAAGCAAGGAGAAGTGCTGGAAGTCAAGCAGTACAATTGCAGATATGTTCAAATACAGTTTTCTCCAAAAGCTCCAGAAGAGAGACATCCATGTGGCATTTCTGCTGTGGAGGTCTCACTCTTTTACCCCTTCTGGAAATGCACAAGTAAATTAGTGCTGTTCTTCCCTGGCATGTGAAGAACACTTGTACCAGGGACAATGATACCTCCTAGGAAGCATAACCATCCCACTCCTTAGCATGACTGGCCCTGGTCATCAATCAAATCAACAAGATTCCCAAGACTAAAACTCCTCTTCCTCCTCAGGCAGTGATTTTGCTGATGATTTCCAATAGAAGAAAAATCCAGCTGCTGGATATAGCAAAAAATATTCTAGCAGATACAGTGTGGTTTCCATGTGCACAGGAAAATGAGCAGAAGAAGAACCCATTTCCTCTGTTTGTCTGTCAGGTGCTGAATCATGTCAACCCCATGCCAGCAAAAGTGCCAGGTGGAGCTGGGCGCCATCAGCCAACGTTAACTGCTGTGGCAACGTGTGGAAAATGCCTGTAACAATCAAACAATGCTCCTGACAGCATTAAACTCATTAACCAACCACACAAATCAGATTTTAAGCAACTTCCTGCCTGTACTTGCAGCCAAACTACAGTATTTGGGGTTTCCTAAACACTGGGATTCAATATGCAGCAGAGTTTCTGCACTTGTGATTGGAGTAGAAGTGTTATTGAGTGACAACCTGGGGGGGGGGATTCTGCTGCTTTAACCAAGTGAGCCACCACACAACTTTGCTTACCAAAGGCTGCACTGCCACAGGACACAGTAATCATGAGAAGCAGTTAACCTGAGCATTATTAGTTGTTATTACTTCACATGCACCCTTCTGTGCTGGCTTGCCACCCATGCCAGCCCTCAGAGTTTTGCATGGAAAGCTTTTGTACACTGTGCTCTCCATTGCAGCACATGGAGCTAAGTCACAAGATAAAGCTCTGCCCTGACATTCCCACCACATATTCCCCTGTTTTATAGTTCTTTATAAGAACCATTCACAGGCTCACAGGATGTTAGGGGTTGGAAGGGACTCAAAGAGATCATCCAGTCCAACTCCCCTGCCACAGCAGGACCAGAGCTCAGGTCACACAGGAACACATCCAGACAGGCCTTGAAAGGCTCCAGAGGAGATTCCACAGCCTCTCTGGGCAGCCTGTGCCAGTGCTCTGGGACCCTTACAGTAAAGAAGTTCCCCTTGTGTTGAGCTGGAACCTCCTGTGCTGCAGCTTCCATCCATTGCTCCTTGTCCTATCCCAGGGAGCAAGTTAGCAGAGCCTGTCTCCCCCACTCCTGCCCCCCAGCTCTCAGATATTTATAAGCATTGATTAACTCTCCTCTCAGTCTTGTCTTCTCCAGACTAAGCACCCCCAGGTCCTTCAGCCTCTCCTCACCAGGCAATGCTCCAGTCCCCTCATCATGGAGAATTATGCAGTTCATAGATTCATAGAACAGTTCAGGTTAGAAGGGACCTTGATGATTATCTAGATCCAACCCCCCTGCCATGGGCAGGGACACCTTCTACTAGCCCAGGGTGCTCAAGGCCTCATTGAACCTGTCCTTGAACACCTCCAGGGAAGGGGACATTCAGAACCTCCCTGGCCATGCAGTTACTGGCTCACATCTCACTAAGGAAGTACCTTTTCCCACATCCAAGCACCTGTAACCCCCTAATGTTTATTGTCTTGTGACAATTGCAGCAAAATTGGACTGGCAAAACCAAGTGAGGACACGAGTGGAAATCACTGCAATCTACCTAAGAGCACTTAGAGCTTGGAATGCCCTGCTTTGCAGCATGTGATTATACCATGCTGCAGAAAATACTCCAGGCACCAGAGTTTGTGAACCACCAAAATGAACTGCAGCTTCAAGGGCATGCACTGAATGGTGAAATCTTAACTGAGGACTGACAGGACTCTTCAGGTCAGGCAGGCTGCCTGATACTTTGGTTGTTCCTGCCAAATTCTGCAGATTATTGCCACACCAGCAGTGCTTTTGAAGCCCATCAGCCTACTATCTGGCTTGTATTTAAGACAGAAGACCATGGGATCAGGGAGGTGTGGAGTCACCATTCCTGGAGGCGTTCAAGAAAGGTGTGGACATGACACTCCAGGATGTGGTCTAATTTGCTGTGGTGGTGTTAGCTCAATGGTTAGACTCACTGATCCTAGAGGCCTTTTCCAACCAGAGCAATCCTATGATTCTATTGTTACACAGGTTCAGATCATTGGTTTCTCAAGCTCACCACCCTGGCCTCATCAATGCCTGAAGTCTCAAAATGTAGAAGACCCCAACCAGCATCTATCTAGTTGCAAAGTGATGCACACCTTCCTCTTCTCTGCTTAGAACAGCAGGAATTGCTCTACCTGCAAAGCTGCTCTGTGACCTATGTTTTGTGGAGCAGGAGATGAAGCAAGGCTGTCTATATAAAAATGTCACAGGCAAACAGAAAACTATTCAGCTCAAAAATCTATCTGCACCAACTGACTCAATACATTTCAGCAGCGCTGAATGCGATGTGCTGACTCAATGCTGCATCTGGAAGTATTTATTTTTTGTTGGTTCTAAATTCATTTCCTGAAATAGATACCACAGATCTGGTCCTCAGCCAATATCAAGACATATAGCTCAGCTGAAGTCAACGGAGCTGAGTCACTGCGCTGCCAGCTCTGTCTAAGACTGTTCTTTGCTGCCACTACACAGTGTTTTGTGCGGTTACCTCGAAGGTCAGCTTGGCAATAGGCCCCTACAGCAAAATTTGGGAGGCCAATCTACCACAGAAATGATTATCCTTAAAGTGCAATCAACCAAGGTCAGAGATGAGGCAACTCCTCCCACGCACACACCGGCACTGGGGTTGTAACCAGTGCTGTTCCTTCAGTGCTTTGGTAAAATGATTTTCAAGTGTCACAGCATGGCTGCAGGGTGGGTTTATTCCTTCTGCTCAGCATTCTTTGGTTGGCAGTTTAAGACTCTTAAAGCACAGACCTAACCTCATTTAAAGTTTTCTTTCATGGAGGTAACATTTGCCCTCACATTTGGACCTTTCAGCAGCTTTATACAGCTGTGTCCCTACCGGCTTCGGTGTGGCTACCATCTTTTGTGTTCGTGTCAGGAAAGCTAAAATGAGGCTGTCCCCCTCTAAATGAGGCTGCAGCTGCTGCTGCATCACTGCCTTATTACGACACTTTGATTTATATCTAACTAGCAAACTAACAAATAAGTCAAGTTGCTAACTAGAGCTGCTTTGTTAAGCACTTGTCTGGCATTGTCTAGATGGGATCAGGTACTGATGTAGGCGTCTAAGCCAAGCCTGACATATCCCTTTCAAAGGCATACGTGATTAATGGGGCATTTCATTGCTGCAAGTGAACTCCGGCTTGTTCCACCCCTGAATGGAGTATTGAGAAGTGCCATGACTTACAGAGGCACTCTTTGCTCAGCTTTCTTCCTTAGGTACAGTTCTCCTTGCTCCTCTGCCTGAGGTAGCTTTGCCAGCTTGCCCTCTTTGGACACACGTGTGGGAGCAGAGCTCTGTGGTCAGTGCTTCACGCAGTCATTAACTTACTTAACCAAGCATGCACGCACACAAGGGAGGAACTCAACACTTTTTCACTGGCATCTGCAGGGAATGCAGATCTTCCCCAACTTTTTGCTGGGTAGATTGCTCAGGGTGGAGGATGAGAGCTATTCAAGCCCAAAGGCCATGAGAAGTAACTCGTACGTTCACTGGGACACACCAGTACAGAGAGATCTAACACAGAGTAGGGAAAGTCATCACCAGCTGCAGCAGGAAGGTGTCCTCACTTTACAAAGGATGCATAAATAGAAGGAAATCCTTCTTGTACCAGGAGAGAGGGAACATTCACAAGACAGTCTTTTCACTGGGACATCTTTCTGTGCCTTGGATTTCCATTTTCTGGAAAAAAACATTTCCTTGTCCCACCTGGAGAAAACTCAAGAGTGTGAAGCTGTGGTGTTTTGCTTTTCAATTAGCCAGGGCATCCATCATGGACCTACAGCCCTGAAAGGTGTTCAGCCTCAAACCACCCATGATATGGCACCAAGACGGCCACCAAGGCAGTTGTCACACATCATTGTCAGTCCCTTGGGGCCAGCTGCAATGGCCCAGGCAGGGCATGGGGAAGGCCAATGCTGCCATTGCTGGGTGTGCAGTGCAGGGCCCTCCAGTGAAGCTGTCTGAGAGGCTGGAACTTCACAAGGAAGAATCAACACTGCAAAAGAGCTTGTTAGGTGCATTTCCACCCCCCATGTGAGGAGCAGCCTAGGCTGGGCATCAAGCACAACCACATCACAGGCCAGCAGCATGACAGGGCAGCAGAGGAGCAGCACAACCCCTTCAGCCCCCTTTGTACTGATCCTGCCTGTCCCTCTGTCTGCAGGTAGATGCAAAATCCTGAAGGAGACCCAGTGAAAAGGGACACGTGCCACCTTCTGTAGCTGAGAACTACTTGTACTTCCAAGACATTATGAGAAGGCAACAGATTCCATTACTATTTTAGCATCTTCTCTATAGGTAGGACTGCCTAAAACCCAAAATACTAAATATCATTGCTATGGTTTAACCTGGCATAAACTAAACAGCCAAGAGCTGTTTGCTCACTCCCCACCAGTGAGATGGAAAGAGAAGAAAAACCAAAAAGGTACAAGTCATGGCTTGAAAGAAAGAGTGTTTAATAGGACAGAAAAAGAAGGAAAAATAATAATGATGATGATGATGATGATAAAAGCACATACAAACCAGGACACACTGTAATTGCTCACCACCTGCTGAATGATGCTGAGCCATCCCCTGTGCAGTGAACCACAATTCTCTGGCCAGCTCCCCCCAGATTTATATACTGAGCATGACATCATATGGTATGGACTATCCCTTTGGCCTGTTTAGGTCAGCTGCCCCATCTTTGTCCCCTCCCAGTTTCTCCTACACTCCCAATCTCCTCTCTGGCAGGGCAGTATGAAAAACTGAAAAGTCCTTGGCTTGGATTAAGCACTGCTCTGCAACCACTAAAACGTCAGTGTATTAGTAATATTATTCTCATCCTAAATCCAAACCAGCACTGTACCAGTTCCTAGGAAGGAAATGAACTTTATCCCAGCTAAAACCACAACAATAATTGCAAATGCTAAATGGTAATAATGATAAATGCTGAATGCTGACTATAATTTCCTGCCTTGTTAAAGCATGGGCTAAATGACCATGGAAACAGTTTTGATAGAAGCTGGAGTGAGGGGAAAGCTCTTCCCTGGATGCATCCTGCTTTCACCTGCAGGGCTGAGATATCTCTGTCCACCACAAAAACCACAAGAAAGGCTCTGAAGAGACACAGAACAAACCTCAGCTGGTGTGGGCTTGCAAAGCAGCACCAGCACAGTCCAAGGGACATGGTTTCCTGCCTCCTCAGTGACCAGCAGCCCCAACCCATGTTCAGAGCTAGCTTTGGGTGTCTGGGTTATGTTAACGGAGTTTTGGGTGGAGAAGTGGGATAGTCTGAACTCCTCCTTTTCTCTTTTGGCAGAGCCTGGTGCTGTACAGAGCACCTTGTCCTAGGCATGGCAGGAACCTGTGCAGCTTGGTTGGCTTTTGCGGTGTTATTCAGACAACTTTTGAGTTTAGCAGGCAAAGGAGTGTGACAGCCACAGGGCCTCACTAGTGCTAATGTCCAGGAATAGCTTAGGTCTTTGTTGCTGTTCTACCCTCTCTCTTCTTTTTGCCCCCAGACACCACTAACCTAATCTAGTAACATGACCATGTCCTCCCTTGTTATCCTGAAGGTACAGGTACACCTGAAGGTACACCTACAGAAGGTGAATTTACCCCTGCCTCCCTGGAAGCAGATTTAGAGTGAAAATCTGTCTGCATTCCCTGATCCACCAGTTTCTTTGTTTTCTCCCTGAGCAACTTCCCAGCCTTCTGGACAGTGTCCCTCACTGTTAGGCAGGACGAGGCTTGTTCTGATTCAAGGCTTCAGTCTGTGCCATGGATGCACTGATATCACGGGGAGTGAAAAGCAAAAAGTCCCTGGCATCCCAGTACCGTCTGGAGTTGTGCAGCCCTATGACACAGGTCTGGCACCAGGCATAAGGGTCACCCATGTCTTGGGACAGAAGGACAAACTGCAGAAGGTCAGAAACAGCATGTTTGGGGCTAGGCTGAATCACGGTCATGAAGGGAGAAGTTAGCTGTGGTTCATTAACCACGCCGGTAGCAGAGACGAGAAAGCAATCACCCGGGCATACCCGAGGGCTTCACAAACTCCTCAGCAACGCTGCCCCTGCTTTCTGGTGCCATTGCCCACTTCAGTTTGTACCTGCAGGAGAGATGCTCTTTCCTCCCCTCCCAGACGCGCACCTCTCCCCATCCTTGAGCTGCTCTATCAGCTCCCACCTCACAGAGTTTCCAGCAGGAGTGGAAACATTGCTGCTGTGCTGGGAAGGGGTCCCACCTCCGGCCCCTTGCCATCACCCGCCGCCGGGACACTCAGGGAGACGGCAGTGCCCAGGGGTCACCCTCCGGGAAACGGGGCGGTAGATGCCCGCTCGCCGGGCCCAGTGTTGGGGCTGGAGGAGTAACTCTGGGCGGGCTCCTTGCACTACCGCCGTGCAACAAGTCCCGGCGCTGACGAATGCAGAGTCGGGAGCCGCGAGGCTGAGCTTGGTGATGCCGGCGGTGCCCAGTGCCCGGGTCTGTCGAGCAGGCAACAAGTGGAGATGGACCCGGCTCCAGGCACTGGGAGACGCCGAGCTTCATCAGGCTGGGGCAGGGAAGAGTGCTCCTGGCTCCTCCCGAGGGGGAAACCAGCCCCGCTCCTTTCACATTCCGCCCTACGCCCCCGGGAGCCAGCCGCTGCTCCCCCTGTACTATCCCTGGCTCCCGCGGCCGCAGGAATTCCGGCCGCCCAGCTGGAAGGCTGGCAGCCCGGCCAGGCTCCGATCGGCTCGGATATGCCCGGTTCGGCCCGGTCCGCCCCGTTTCGGTCGCACCCCGGCCCCCAGCACAGCCGCTGCCAGGACAGGAGCGAGGGCCGGGACGAACCGCGGGCGGGCCGCACCTCGATACGGGAAAACGCAAAAGAGGCGCGATCTTGATCTGTTCTCGCTGCTTTGCTTTTGTCTTTGCTTTTGTTTTTTCTTTTTAATTTTTTCCTTTTTTTTCCCCTCTTTTTTTTTTTTTGGGGGGGGNTGTGTGGAAGCGGCTCGGGGGTTCATTAATATCATTAGCATTTAACCCTCTCCCGGCCCCCTCCCCTTCCCAGCGCGGGGTGACGTCAGGAGTTGGGGGGAAAGCGAGGGAAGCTCAGTGGGCAAGGGGCGTCCCTCCGGCCCTCTCCCCTCCCCGCCGCTGCCCGTCACAGCCTCTGCCGATATTA
>VWZE01022688.1:75243-114216 GCA_013396675.1 Eubucco bourcierii
CCGCACTGCGCCGCACACTGCCGCCTGCCCCCTCCAGCCCTCTTTCCCACCCGCAGCCAGAGCTCTCCCTGAAACACTTCCAAACAAATACAATCGCCGCGACCCCTCTGCCTTGGAGTTGGGATACTAAGGTTTGGTGAGAGGAACTGAATCTTCAACTGAAGTTCTGGTGGGAAGGAAGAAGGCTGTTTGAGGAAGAGGAAGAGGAAGAGGAAGAGGAAGAGGAAGAGGAAGAGGAGAGGAGAGAAGAGAAGAGAAGAGAAGAGAAGAGAAGAGAAGAGAAGAGAAGAGAAGAGAAGAGAAGAGAAGAGAAGAGAAGAGAAGAGAAGAGAAGAGAAGAGAAGAGAAGAGAAGAGAAGAGAAGAGAATAGGAAGAGGAGAGAAGAGAAGAGGAGAGGAGAGAAGAGAAGAGAAGAGAGAAGAGGAGAGGATAATAAAAAATAAAATGAAGAAAAAAGAAGAAAGAAAAAGAAAAAAGAAAAAGAAAGAACAAGAGAAAAAGGAAAAGAGAGAGAAAAAGGGAGAGAAAAGGGGAGAGAAAAATATGAAAAAGGGAGAGAGGAAAAAAAAAAAGACAAAATAGGCAGAATCTGAGTGGGGTTTTGGCGGGTTCCTTGCACTGGGCTGCAATAATTTGTACGAGTTTTTACATCAGCCCCAGAGCTTTGGCAATCCCAGGCAAAAACAGGGAGCGCCCCGTGCAGCGGGAACTGCGAGCAAGGCAGTGCGGAGGGGCGCGGAGAGAAGGTCGCTGCCCACATCCGCAGCCCCGCACAAAGGCGAGGCAGAAAGTTTTGCAACAGGTTTAGGGGTAAAGAAAATGGCAAGCCCGGTCTGCAGCAGGAGCCAGCCCCCTTTCGCCGGGTTTGCCAGCGGGGAGAGGAGGTTACTTGGCTTCCCGGGCATTTTGTTTTGTTTTGGTTTATTCTGTGATTCGGTCTCCTGACTGCCCAGGGAAAAGGCCGTCCTCTGTTTGCTGAGTGCCAGAAAGCGAAAGCAACGCCCCCCTCCCTCCCCCAAGCACACACCCCCACCCACCCACACTCCCCCCGGCTCTGCATCCCCACTTCTAGCAGGCAAGTTTGCTGCTCCCGCTGCTGTAATCTTCCCTTCCAAAATGGGTCTTGGCGATTATAGAAGATCCAAATAAACGTAGCGGGGCATGAATAATGCTCATTGTCGAAAACTGACACTTGCTCAAGGAAAAGAAAGTTGGCTATAAAATCACTTCATTATTTGCTTGTACTGCGGCTCTGGGGCTAATCCCTCCGGAGGTCAGATTGCTGAGCGCTTTCTCTCCCTCTCTCTCTCCCCTCCCCGCTTTGCTTTCAGGTCGCATTTTAGACATCCCTTGCAAAGTGTGTGGGGACCGCAGCTCCGGGAAGCACTATGGGGTTTACGCCTGCGATGGGTGCTCAGGATTTTTCAAGCGGAGCATCAGGAGGAACAGGACCTATGTTTGCAAATCGGGAAATCAGGTATCGGCTGCAGCGCGGTGTCCCCACCGCCTGCATCTCTGATCCTGCACCTCCCTAGGGCCCCGTCAGCACGCACCAAATCCTCCCTTCCCAGCAAATCCGGGGCCGAGATTGGGGTCCCAGCACATCCCCCTGCCCAGGGCCGTGCGCCCACAGTCCACCGGGGAGGGCAGAGGTATGCGCAAGGAGGGAGCGGGGATGGCGATGGTGGGGGTACTAATTGCAGGAGGAAAGAGAGGGCAGCCCCTCGGTTTGTCACGATCCACGGCTGGCCGACGGGCAGCCGACACCATTCCCACCCAGGCGGGGCTGCTTTGCTCCCTTCCCACTTGAGGTCGGTTCCAGCCCTGGACCATCGCTGAGGGGAACGCGGCGATGTGGAACCAGGAAGGGGGCACAAGGGACCTGGGCGACCCGAGGGGGAGGCGCCGCAGTCGCTGTCTCGGGTGCTGAAGGTGGCACGGCCCGGCCTGGCATGGCACGGCACGGCCCGGCCCGGCCCGGCCCGCCCCGCTGTGTGGCCAAGCACGGCCTTGCCCTGCACACCCGGGAGCCGCCGCTCCGCGCCTCCTGCCGCCGGCGGGAGGGTTCCGTGTGCCCGTGGGCAAGGGCGCGGCTCCCCCCGGCCGACGCTGGCTGTGTGGTTGCAGGGAGGCTGCCCGGTCGACAAGACGCACAGGAACCAGTGCCGGGCCTGCCGCCTGAAGAAGTGTCTGGAGGTCAACATGAACAAAGACGGTACCTGCTCCCCTTCTTCCACAGCCGGGCCCATGTTCTGAACCGGGGAGGGGGGTGTGCTCCCGTCCCCCACCCCGGGCCGCTAATGACCCCCATCTTCTCCTGGTAGCCTCACCCTTTTCTTCCCAGACACCCCTCGGGTGAGTGGCACTGGGCTGGCCCCCAAAACTGTGGAGAAGGAATTACAGAATCATTTCGGTTGAAAAAGACCTTTAAGGTCGAGTCCAACTATCAATCTAGCACCACCACTCTCACTAAACCATGCCCCCAGGTGCCATGGCTAAATGTTCTTTGAACACCTCCAGAGATGATGACTCCACCAGCTCCCTGGGCAGCCTGTTGTAATGCCTGACCACTCTTGCAGTAACAAAACTTTTCCTAATATCCAATCTAAACCTCCCATGGCATAACTCGAGGCTGGGAAGCCCAGCCTAGCCCAGCTCAGCAGCAAGGGGTACCCAGTGCAGGACCCTGCAGTGACCCCTTGCCTCTCCTTGATGCTCTGCAGCAGTGCAGCACGAGCGGGGTCCCCGGACGTCGACGATACGCAAGCAGGTGGCTCTCTACTTCCGCGGGCACAAGGAGGAGAGCGGCAGTGCCCCACACTTCCCCGCCACCGCCCTGCCAGCACCTGCCTTCTTCACTGCTGTCTCCCAGCTGGAGCCCCACAGCCTGGAGCTGGCTGCTGTCACCAGCACCCCAGAGAGGCAGGCTCTGGTGGGCCTGGCACAGCCTACCCCAAAGGTCAGCCACTGCCCTGGTCACTGGTGGGCCTATGGACCTTGCTGCTGAGGTGCCTGCAACTGCCCCTGGGGTAGATGTGGCAAAGAGAAATGCTTGAGGCTTTGCTGGTTGTGGTGAGGTCTCTTTTGTTATCGTCTGAAGATACAAAGGAGTAAGAGGCCCTCTGCAGAAGTGATTTGCAGGACTGATTGATAAACTGTTCTGTACAAACCCTGTCTTTCCTACATCCTTACACCCTCCTCCTGCCAGGAGGCCACCCACAAGTCAATTTAAAACCTTGTTTCATGAGCCTGAGCTGCAATCACTGAGTTTTCTTCAGCAAAATTACCACAGTGGTGCAGCATCTGTACTGACTAAAGCCTGCAGCTTGCCCACACAGACACAAACTTGTCTAGGCTGGCTCTGTGCTTCTTGGCTGTGACATTTCATAAGCAGTGCAGTGGACTCACTGCTGTGGCCTCAGCTGCACAAGAATTAGTCAGAAGATGACACTTTTCATTAACCCTTTTGAAATGGCATTTTGTATATTTGCAGCACCTAGAAAAGAGGGAATTTAAATAGTTCTCCATTTCCAGAGTTGGTAGTGTGGGAGAATCCATCATGAATATGACGACAACAAACAGCTTTATGTTTTCATTTTGGAAATTACTGAATCAGAAATAATGTAGGAAGAAAACACAGCAGATGCTTGAATACCTTAAGAGCATTTTAACCCTGCACACCCTTTAGGTAGCTGCACTTAGCTCTACACATCTGCTTAACAGCCTGTTGCAGCCAGGGAGCTGTATGAAGGTTAAGGCTGAATGAGCACTGACTGCTTTGCTGAGCAAGGCTGGAGAGCTAAAGCAGGTTACAAACCATACATGCTTAATCAAACTTGTATTCTCCTAACTCTGCTACCAGAGGTGTGCTGTTGTGTAAGAGGGTAAAGGATGACACTGCATTTTGATACTTTTTTTTCCCCCCTGCTGTCATAATTTCATTCTCCCTTCCACCTCCCCTGGAGAACTGCTGTCGGTACTGCAGTTCTTCTACACCAACGAGCCGCAGGGAGCGGTTTGGAGTGAGCCCACTGAAAGCAATGCCCTCTGCTTGCAGAAAAAGAGAGTGCACGCTGTACTGGGCATGAGCAGGGTGCACTGAATGGCAGCTGTAGGGGAGAGGAAGAGGAGGCTGCCTCGGCGGCACTGTATGAAGTTGTTTTGCTTTCTTTTATGACATTAGTACCCACACGAAGTCAACGGCACCCCCATGTATCTCTACGAAGTGGCCACTGAATCCGTCTGCGAGTCAGCAGCCAGGCTTCTCTTCATGAGCATCAAGTGGGCCAAGAGTGTCCCAGCCTTCTCCACATTGTCCTTACAAGACCAGGTAAGGCATGTGTGGTAGGAGTGGCATCAGCACGGTCTACCCATTAAAGAAGGCTGAGAGTTCAGACTGAGTCCTGGCCCTTCAGCCCCGCACCTTTAAATCCGTAATGGATTTCAACAGGTCTGAAGTTCAGGGCAGTTCTGCTCCTCTAGTTCTGGCACAGCTATAAAATGGGGAACAGCATCTTACCTTGTTACTTTGAGATGAGGAGCACTTAGTTAAGCATATGGCCTAAGGATATGACTAAGATAGTCTCTCCTCTCCCCTTCCCTCCTCTCCCCTCCCCTCCTTTCTCCTCTCTCTCTCTCCTGTTTACATAACATTTTTCCTTATTTATAATTGCTTCAGTGAATTTACAACTATATCAAAATGGTGGAAGCAGAATTTGGCCAGCCCCCAATATTTTTCACCATTAATTAAAGTATTTCCTAATTGGTCTTGTTTTCCTCTACAACAATTTGCCTTTGCATCAAGTGACTCACATATGAGCTATAAGAGCTTAAACAAGTTCTTAACGACTGGATTGTTGATGAGGACTTGGTGTGCTTTGTATAATGCATTAATTTAAGAAAAAAAAACCCAAACCAAAACACAAAAACCATTAAAAAAAAAACCCAACCCAACCCAACCAAACAAACCAACCAAACAGATAATTCTAAAATGGAAAGGGGGAAACCTATGCAAATCATAAGAGATGTCTAATTTCTCAGAATGGCAACTAGAAATGTTGTGCCTTAGCTGTTCCACAGCAGTTATCAGAGGAACTAGTTCTTTTCCATGGATGCATGCTGCAAGTGTTGCAGTTGACATGCAAATACATATTTTGAACTGAAAGAGCAGGCAACCAGTAGTGGTTTCTACCCAAAGGTAAACCACAACGGTCACAACATGAGATAAAGCTAAACTACACTGAAATGTTCCTTTTCTAGCATCAGATCCACATTTTGAAATCCTTGTTGTGAAGTTAGACAAAGGGGGATGCTGCTCAGCTCTGGTTGCAGCACTGAGATAGGGCTGGCAGGTTGCACCAGCTGGCAGGCAGACAGCAGTTCCAGTGGGGCATGCTGCTCTCTCATGTTTTGTCTTCTGCTGCTACTACTCCTGTGAAGCACCAGGTCTCTTATACTGAGCAACCAAAGGAGCAGGTCCAAATGCCAGGGATGAGCAGCAAGGGTGCCACTTCAGCAGCAGCCTCAGCACACAAAGAGGCTGGGTCCATCTCTAGACCAATGATGTCCACAGAGGCTGCTCAGTTGAAGGCTTTATGTGATACAACATAGATGCATTTCCCACAAGGTCAACTCTGTTAGTGTGCAGACAGGGGAACAGCAGGATGGGGCAGCAAGGGAAGTTTCCATTGCACATGACCAAGGATGCCCCAAACAGCTGGGCCTGCCTATCTATCAAGGACAGCAGACTGTTCTCATCACCTTTAAATATCTTACACTCTCATGTTAGGGACACTAATGCTGAACTATGTCTTGAAATCCCAGCCTCTCCTTAACATCACCTTGACTTGCTGTACCTCACTGCAAACCAGCTTCCTCAAAAGTCAGAGCTGCTCAGCTCTAAAGCTTTGACCTGGGCCTCTTTCTGCATGATTCCTGTCATATTCAGGAGTGCTGGAGAAGAAACAGCTCTGACTATCATCACCTTATTTAATGAATAATCAGACAGCTGATTTTAAGAGTAGTGCCACTGCATGACTTCATCTGACAATGGCCCAGCTGTAAGTGTCTGTATTTCTCTTTTTGCATCTTTGACATCTGCCCAAGCAGAATGTAAAAAGTTTTCCTGGATTTTGCTTTTGTTTGTGGCCTTCCAAAAAGGCAGAAGCATTCTGATTCCAGGACTCTGTAACTCTTTCATCTGGAAGAGAAGGAAATAAGTAGAAAGCAGTTTGCTGACAAAACACAGTTCTGAGGATTGCTGTGGCACTGTGTTCAGTAAAATAGTGGCTGTGTCCCTTCCTTGGCTCTGCACAGCTAATCCCATCGTGGACTGGAAGCCACACTTCAGGTTCTCCTAGCCTGCACACCTGCCCAGCTTGTCTGTAAGGCAGGCTGGCCCAATGCAGCTCACCAGCAAAAGGTCAGACTTACAGACTGGGGCTAAGAAGCAAAAAAGTCTTTCAGGAAGCCTGATAGTTCTTGTTTCTTTGAAGAAGGAGGGCTGAGTGTGACTTCAGCATGAATTATTTTAATTGGTGGGTTTACAGACATGCATAAGCATGAAGAAAGCTTCAGCTGTTGGAATAGTCTCTTATTTCTGAAAGCTTCTGACTTTAAAAGACTTAGTGAGAAAGAACATATGAAATTGATACCTTCCAGGAACCACCATTCATTACCATTGTATCTGCATGAATGGATGACAAAAAAAGTTTGACAAAAGAAAATGAAAGGCGAATCATTTCCTATGTCCTCCAGAAACCTGCACATTCATCAGGCAGGATTATCAGAGGAGGGGCTGGGTTCACAGGCTGGAGCAGTTGGAAGACTTACAAGCAGGTTAAGCTGCTCTCAGAACAGAGCTGAGATGATCATCACATCCTGGAAAACCCCCTCCTATTTCATATAATAATCTGGGCAGCTTCCTGTGCTGTAAAATCCAGTGTCAGTATTTCAAACAGAAATACTGTCCTGTCACAATGTCTCAAGTTATGTAGAAGCTCTGCAAAGCACATAGCTGGAGACAAGCCTGCAGTGACAAGCTGGGAGCAGAGGCTCTGAAAGCTCTTCCCCCCATTCTGATCAGGACAGGTTTCAAACTCATGGTACTTGTCAGAGCACACAGATAGAGATTTCTTTTACTGCATTCTTTCTGTGTCATCTATTACTTTCAGGAAATCACTGAATGAGAGGGGCTGGAAAGAACCTGTGGAGAACATCTAGTCCAATCCCCCTGCTAGAGCAGGTTTACCCAGACTAGGCTGCACAGTTTTTGAATGACTCCAGAGATGGAGACTTCATCACCTCTCTGGGCAGCCTGTTCCATAGATGACCTCAAGACTAAACATCCCTGTTCTTGCTCTGGCAGTCTGCATTATGAGAAGTCTTGCCTCTTCTTCAGTGCTCCACCACACTCAAGAGTAGAGAAGTTCCTCCTCATGTTTAGATGGAACTTCCTATGTTCAAATTTGTGCCCAGTACCTCTTGTCCTGTCACTGGGCACCACTGAAAAAAGACTGTCCCCATCCTTCTGACACCCACCTTTTAAGTATTTCTAAGAACTGATAAGATCCCCTCTCAGTTTTCTCTTGGCTAAAAAGCCCCACGTCTCTCAGCCTGTCTTCATAACAGAGATGTTCTGGTCCCCTCATCACCTCTGTAGCTCTTTGCTGTGTCCTCTCAAGCAGTCCCCTGTCCTACTTGGACTGGGAATCACAGAACTGGACAGATGAGGCCTCACCAGACTCTTCATAGACTTAAAATCCTCTCCTTCCTATTTTCCTAAGAAGCTAAGCAGGTGATACTTTCAGAGACCACAGCAATATTAATCCTTGTGGTTTGCTTTTAGTTGTTTGGGGTTTTTTCCTGCCTGAGTTTTGGACAATCTCTTTTCATTGCATGGAGCTACCAAACAATACCTTTCAAGGCCACTACAGTTCTCAACCCCCAAATCTCTCCCACCCTAGTGAGAGTCTTTAGATCCCAGCAATGTGTACCCACCACAGCACGCCTTCTAGGCCAGAATTTTGCATGAACTGGGGAACCTCCAGGCCTCTCTTAAGGGTAGTTGGTCTAGGCAAACAATCCATAGATGCCCTCAAGATTAAACACCTCTGTTATGGTTCTGGCAGTCTGCATTACCAGAAGTCTTCCCTGCTCCTCAGATGCACCACTGCCTCTCCACGGAAACCAAAGGCATTGCCTCCAAACAGAAACAAACGTCTCCTCCATACACCCAGGGGCTGTACACAACCTGCAGAGAACTACTGATGCTGTCAGCATAGATGCTTCTGTTCTCTGAAAGGAAACTGCTCTTAGTGCCTGGAATTTCTAAGGGATTTTAAGCAGAAAAGCAGGAAAAGAGGTGCCCCTGAGAAACCACAGGGGCATGCAGAGGCTGTGCTTGAAGGAGCTAAAGACTTTGGTTAGTAAGGAAGGGGTTAAAGATACCTATGTGCTTTAAAGCAGCTCTCCGTTCAGACTGATGTCATTCCAGGTCTTGCCCAGGCTTTTCTTCACAAATCCTACCTTCCCAAGGGAAAGGAAGATAAGCCCCAGGCAGCCATAGCAGGGCAACCCCTAGAGAGCCCTATGAGAGCACTCCTGCAGCTAGTCCTAGGACAGCTCTGTGCGCTGAGAGAGAGGAGGAGAGCTGAGGCTGTGCTGAAAGCAAACACTCTGGGGCAGGAGCTCACATTCTCTGTTCCCCCTGCCTTCTGGTCCACAACAAGGTGCATAGTGAGCCAAACCCCAGTGCTTTTCTACAGTGCCACAGACTCATTTCTAGACACCTTCTGAACAAAAGCTAAGAGAAGAGCTAACGGATGCTGAGGGGAAAGCACCATGACAGGCATTTAAAGTAGTTTTTTAAAATAACAGAAATTTACATATTTAAATTGTTTATAAATCTATAAATTATACACTATGTTATATTGTACATCTATTGTATGACAGCTGATGCTTTTGGAAGATGCTTGGAGAGAACTGTTTGTTCTAGGAATAGCACAATGGGCCATTCCAGTTGATGCTAACACTCTACTGGCTGTATCTGGTAAGAATTGCACCATTTAATGACTTTGTTACAAAAATTACCATAAAAATACATTACTGAAAAAAAAGAACAACATGTAAAGAATAACAAATTCCTCCTGAACAATAGAGCATACCTGTCACTTATAAATCTATATTTAAATGCAAATAATGTTGTTTTGTTGTATTCATGACTGCTTGCATTGTCATTTAAATGCAAATTACTGTGTTTGTTATCATCCAAGAGAAGATTTTATATTAACTTTCTCACAATATAGTCAGTTTACATGGAACCAGATAGACAAAAGTGCGACAATAGAGTGGATACTGATACAGAAAATTTTGTCAGAAATCAGTATGAAATAAAGCAGATGCCTTTAATATCATTTATTTCATCTGTTTCTGTTTTAGGCATGAACAGTGACAATACAGATTCTCAGAAGCTGAACAAAATTATTTCAGAAATACAGGCTTTACAGGAGGTTGTGGCTAGATTTAGACAGCTCCGGCTAGATGCTACTGAATTTGCCTGTCTCAAATGCATTGTCACTTTTAAAGCTGGTAAGCAGAAAGGAAATCTCTTGCTTCTCTGACCTGAGATCTATGAGGTTGCACCTTTAAAGCAAAGAAATGCCATTTATAAAGGAGACATAGCTTTATATCATCCAACAGGTTTCCTGGTTATTTAATTCCTACAGTCAGTATTGCATCTCGAAAGGCTGAAAGCTGTGAGGCTGCTACTTCTAAAGCAAAAAAACAAAACCAAAAACAAACCAATAAAAAAGATGATGTTTTAGAGCATAGTTTCAGGTCAGCCAAGAGGTTTCCTGATTATCTCATTGTCATAGCCAGTACTGTATTTTGAAAGGCAATGAGGTTGATATTTTAAAGCAAAAAAAAAAAAAAGTTTTAAAGCATAGTTTTAGATCATCCAAGAGGTTTCCTGGTTATCTCATTCTCACAGCCAGTATTGCATTTTGAAAGGCTGAGAGCTAGGAGCTTGCTACTTTAAAGCAAAAGAAAATAGATGTTTTAGAGCACAGTTTTAGATCATCCAACAGGTTTCCTAGCTATCTCATTCTCATGACCAGTATTGCATTTTGAAAGGCAATGAGGTTGATAATTTAAAGCAAAAAAAGAGATGTTTTAAAGCATAGTTTTAGATCAGCCAAGAGGTTTCCTGGTTTTCTCATTGTCACAGCCAGTACTGCATTTTAAAAGGCAATGAGGTTGGTATTTTAAAGCAAAAAAAGATGTTTTAGAGAATAGTTTTAGATCATCCAAGAGGTTTCCTGGTTTTCTCACTGTCACAGCCAGTATTGCATTCTGAAAGGCAATGAAGTTGCTACTTTAAAGCAAAAGAAAGATGTTTTAAAGCATAGTTTTAGATCAGCCAATAGGTTTTCTGGTTATTTCATTCACATAGCCAGTACTACATTTTGAAAGCCTGACAGTGGTGGGCTGGGGAGCTAAAGGGAACATTTCCACTGATAGCATTAGCTGAGTTGTTTTAACCCAGCCAAGAGTCAAAGATGAACTGGTTACTGATCTGCTTTCCAGTGCCTACACACAGCGGTTCTGAACTGAGGAGTTTCCGAAATGC
Organism: Eubucco bourcierii; assembly: GCA_013396675.1. NCBI lineage: Eukaryota > Metazoa > Chordata > Aves > Piciformes > Ramphastidae > Eubucco > Eubucco bourcierii. Next base: position 85,875 of record VWZE01022688.1, read on the forward strand.
TGCTGCCATCGCAGCCCTGCAAGATGAAGCCCAACTCACTCTCAACAGCTACATTCACACCAGGTGAGCACTGTCTTCTCTCCACACTTCTTGTAGGTGCAGGGGTAAAATCCTGCTCTTATGGTAGTAAGTACCCACGGGGTTGTTACAGCAAGTAGACATTGGTTGTCAGTCTCCTGAGATTTGGCATTTCCTGATGAATCATAGAAAAGGTTGGCAAAGACCTTGTATGAGGGACAAGTCAGAGCAGCCCCTATAGAAGAGTCAAAGATGTGGTACTGAGGGCCATGGTTTAGCACCAGACTTGGCAGAGTCAGAGAATGGATGAACTCAATGATCTTAAATGTCTTTTCCAACTTATTCTATCTTGGTGGTAGTGGTGCTCTGAGGGAACCCAAACTGATTCTCTCTCTGCTTTGGTGCTGCTCTGAGGGAGCCCAAACTGATTCTCTCTCTGCATTGGTGCTGCTCTGAGGAAATAAAGGAGCTAATTAAGACTCAGAGCTAGCGAGGGACTTTTCAGGATGTTGGGTAAGGATAGGACTAAGGGGAATGGAGCAAAACCAGAAGTAGGTAGATTGAAAGTGGATGTTAGTAAGAAGTTTTTTGTGAGGGTGGTGAGACCCTCAAACAGGCTGCCCAAGAAAGTGTAGAACCCCCCTCCCTGGAGGTTAAGGGCAGGCTGGATGGGGCTCTAAACCTGATTTAGTATGAGGTGCCCTGTACATAGCAGGGGCCTGGAACTAGATAATCCATGAGGTCCCTTCCAGCCTTGACAATTCTATGATGTTCTGCTAACATCCCATAGGAGAGTTTCCCTTGGTGGTCAAACTTCTTGTTTGCACAGAGCTTTAGCACAGGCAGCACTCGTGTCTAGAATTTGTTGAGTATTGGTGTCTGCTATTAAAAAAGAACAACTTCAGTAACATTTCTCTCTGTCTGTCTCCCAGGTATCCCACACAACCCTGTCGCTTTGGAAAGCTTCTATTGCTCCTACCAGCTTTACGTTCCATTAGTCCATCTACGATAGAGGAAGTGTTCTTCAAAAAGACCATTGGGAACGTACCCATCACAAGACTGCTTTCAGATATGTACAAATCCAGTGACATATAAAATGACCTTCAAATAAACCATCAGGATGGACAGTTTTGAGAAGAACTTTCACCTATGGAGAATAAGCCTCAACTAACAAAGCCTACAGGAAGCATAAGCCTGGGAAGATTTAGCCTTTAAACTCATTGACAAAAAAAAAAATTATATCCCAGTAGATGTGATTCTGCTGCTCTGAACAGAGTGATTTAGATCATGGAGAGAATGCTTTGTTCTACAGAAAAAGTGAAAAGTGGCTGGGATTTGGCTGCTATTCCTCTTACTACAGGATGGAGGCAATTCAGATGCCAGTCACAGTTAACAAAGACTCTGCTATTCTCTCATTTAACTGGCAGATCCCAGATGAAATCTGGGGGGGAAAGAAAAAAAAGGTACTTCAGTTTGTTCAGTATTTAGAACCGGGTGACCAAACTGGCCTCCTGTGTAAGATGAGATGCAGTGGCCTTCAGAACTGTTTTAAAAGTAGCCTATGTTGGGAAAAATGTTTTTAACATGATAGGCAACATTTAAGACCAGGTTACCAAAACACTGCTTCTGCTGTAATACATCATGAAGTGGCCTTCAGAACTGATTCAAAAGTAGCTTATGACAGCAGCTCCGCTCTTCCCGTGAGATGAACCGGTGAGCTCTGGCCACCGTGTCACCACCATTTGTTTAGTTTAACATCTCAAAGACACAAGAGCTTTATACATTTCCTCCCTGACCACACAGACAGAAACACTCACACACCCCACAGAGTCAAGAAAGGAAGACTGAAACAGCAAAACCAAATACAATGGAGATGAGCGCATCAGTGACCTGCTGGCTGTCCCCTTGGCACAGTGCTGAAACCAAAGGCAACAGTGGCCAAACTCCTTGTCAATGAGATGTGCAGAGAAGTGAAATGATTATTAATATAGAAAAAAAAAAACAATGGAAGGAATTTTATTTCAAAGAAATAAAGGTCGTTGACAGATACAATGCTAACAGCTTCCAAAAGTCTCCAATGCCGCCTTAGAAATCTCCAGGTTCTAATTTTGAAGCCTTGTTCACCTACACACCAACGTTGTAAGCTGCTTATTTGATGTATGAAAAGATGTAGGAAAGAGAAAAAACACAAACATTTATAAGATAGCTGCTGTACTTTTCAAATTTTGATTTGTTATTAGGAACTAGCACTGAGGGGGGGAAAAAAAAAATAAAATCAGCACTTGGACTATCATAGAATGAGTAAAACTTTTCCTGTACAAAGTGGATTAACTGATTTGTGAAGTTAAAAAGTTGTACTCATTGTATTTACAAAGAATAAAAATATATTGAATTTAAATTGCTTTCTGTTCTTTTAACACTTGCCCTTCTATTTCTGGAAGGGATTGTTCCACTGTATCCCACTTACCAGGGAACAGAAGTATTCTCTACTGAAACTGATCGGTTTGGATGCTTTGGAGTCTCTACCATTAAAGGTTTTAAAAAATAAAAGAGAAAGCACAGAGTCAAGGCCTTGAGTAACCTGTACTAGTAGGAGGTGTCCCTGCAGGAGGTTGGAACTGGGTGATCCTTGAGGTCCCTTCCAACCTTACCATTCTATGATTATATGATTCTAACCTAACATGTACTGCTGGTAGACAGCACAACATGCTGGACTGGGGTGTCACTATGGTGTTCTTCAATCTGTTTTCAAGAGCATCTGGATAAGTAACACCCATGTCACATTTGGAAGCACTAAGGAAGCTTCTCCAGCCACAGAAGCACCAACTGAGAAAGACAACTTGAGCAGCATTGCTTGGGAAATGCAGCTGAGGCATAGACAAGCTGCATTTCACCAGTGATCATGCAACCACAGCCTCACCTCTAGCATTCAGGGAAGTGGTCTATGATCACACCTTACACCAGGCTTGTATGATTTCCTGTCCCTAGCTGTACTTGTAGAGCAGAGCCACTTTAAGCCAGGACTGAAGTTATATAACAGGTTATCCTACAGAGAAAGGAATGGTGTCATTAACTATCACTTGCTGGTTAAGGCTGGATTGATACTTCATGCCAAGCAGAAAGCTATTCTTTGCCCAAGCTCAACGAAGCCACAGATTTGCTGCCTATTGTGAATGGGGTTCCAGATTTGGCTGCACAACACAGGATCAGTTTCAATACCTTTAGATGTTCTTTAATACTTGAACAGTGAGTGCCAGCACCTAAGGACATTTAATGCTGGCTGCTAGTGACAAGACTGCATTGCAGAACAGAAGAGCAAAGATGAAACACACCAGTTCCCTTTATACAATCCAAGTCCCTGCTTCTCAAAGCACAAGAAGCCCCACAACTCAAGGTCAAGAGTGAGAGAACATTTGAAGTGCATTTTCACTTTTATTTCAAAACTTTAGACAAGTTACTTCAGTATATAAATTTGATTTTTTTCCCTCTTACAGAATATAAAGATAATTCCCTCATTACTTCAGTATAAAGTGTTTTACAAGCTTGAAGACAATTGCATAAGTGTTTCTCACAGAGTATCAGATATAAAGCAGTCTTTCTACAGAAGTTCAGACAGATGACTACCTCAGAAAGAGCAGAGCAGTTTAGTCAAATACAAGTGCACACGTGACACTACGCCTGTGCAAGTTCAAGTAAGGCCAAGTCAGTAAACATTAAGTCATTGCAAATAAGAGTGAAAAAGTTTGAGAGGCATTGCAAGGGGTGGATGGTTCCCATAATATAATACTTTTAAATCAAGAATTTGGAGGGATTTAGCTAGTAGACAAGTGAGTTCTTTAATGCTATAAAGCATAGGCAAAGACCAAGCAGTGCACTGGTGTTAGTGGAGACTTTGTGCCTGTTTATCCTCAGCATGCTAAGACAAGCTACGACCTCTTAAAACCAAGCATAAGAACCACTAATGTTTGAGAAGACAGATTCAGAGCTCAAGTATGTCTTATTTTGGATGGTGTGTAGTTTTTGTCTATTACTTCATCTTGTAAGAACATGTGAAGACAGCGCTCATTCTGTGCCAGTGGGTGGCCTGCAACCCTGGAGAGGAAAAAACAAGCGTTAGTGCTGATGAATGGAGGCTCCTTGCAGCTAGCCAGCAGAGAAAGGTCTTACACCAATAGCCGATGGGTTTGCACTTAGGCATAGATCCCACTTGCAGGTCACTGTTGGTGACCAGAATGGTATCTGGCAGCAAGATTTGTCATCCTTCCCCAGTTGATCGTTTAGAAGAGCCATTTGCAATTGAAAGGACCAGAGTGCTCATCCTAGCATTAGGAAGTCTAAAGCCAAGTGAGACAAGCAGATTTTTACAGAACTCTATGCCTTTGACACAGGACACCTATCCACAGCCTGCTTAACTCCTCCACTCTCAGTCTAATTCAAAAGCAGCCAGCCCAGGTAAAGTTAAAGACTTACTCCACCAGGGGGGGTGAAGGTCTTCTGAAGGTTTTGACACTGTTCAGAGCAGTGACTTACCACGGTCACTGCATGTACAAGCAGCACTGACACAGCCACAGGCCATGCTGTTAACTGCAGGTGTTCTTAGGAAACAGAGACAGAGCTTGTCTGCTCTAGAAGAGACCAGCATCTCTGCTATAGGTTTAGTTTTGCTCCATGTGTAGACTGAGCCATCACCCTTTTAACAGTGAAAGTTAAAAACCAAATCAGAGGGAACTCCCAAGCTTGGGAGAAAAACACAAGATATTGCATTTAAACTCTTAAAATATCTTGCAGCCTTCTGTATAGGTGAAAAACCAAGAGAATCAAAGTTCCTGGAAGTTGATCACTTCAGGATATGAAAAGCTAATGCAGTTTGGTTAATCAAGACAGGTTTCAAGAGAGACAGCCCCCCCAAAATTGTCCTTCTGGCTTCCATATCTGCCAGAACACTTCTACTCTAAATGGAAGTGCAATACAGCCAACTCCAGTGGCTCAGCATTAGTACTTCCAAGCACTTCTGTGCATCTTCTCCAAGTATGTGTCAGTGTTGATTTCACCACAGGACAGATTCAATTGTCACTGAAAGTGTCCTTTAATGAGGAAGCTGAACTCTTCTACTCAGCATTGATAGGCTTTTATGACTGCACTTGAAATAATCTATCAATACAGTCAGGGGCAGCAGCCTCAAGCATTAGTTCACAAAGATGACAGTCTGAAGTAACTATTTTGAGTTTCTTACCCCCATCAAACTGAAGTTGCTGGCCTAGAACTTCAAGAGAAAAACAACATACAAAAAAGGCAGCAGCATATTTCTTCTGCCTTTCAGGGACGCTTGGAAATTGGTGGCTGAATTGCAAGACTAGATCTGATCTCTCAGATTCAGCTCTAGGGTTCACATGAATCTCTCACTCTGCATGAGCTTTTCCTCAATATTCTTCACTAAGATGACCTCAGAGCAGTTTCTACTTCAAGAATTTTCATGCATCCCAAAGCCAGGTTCAGGCAGACAAGGATGTTTCAATATCCCTGAGTGTCATTCCAGGTAGTACTGATGGTGGTGCCAACAAGCTGGCCCAAGAGAGCAGACTCAAGCTACACTGTTGTGATTTACCCAGAGGGACAAAGTTTCTCAACAATACCCATCTTGACCCTCCTGGATATCAAGAATCAATGCTGGTGCCTCAAGATCTTTTTGGATACAGTGACACTAATTGTCTGAGGGACTCTTCTCTACTTCTAGAAGCAAGCAAAGACCAGCTTTAAGAATTTGAATGGTTTGAAACTTTCATTAGTAATACTTGCTTGATGGTCATGCTATTGAAACAAATTGATGAGTTTGAGTAGCTAGGAGCTGTGCCTGGAGAACCTTTTCCCAGCCACACTCCAGTCTGCCACCACATCAATATCTACATTAACAGTCTGCTTTTATGCTTCAAAAGGAGGAAAAACTGACCAAGAAGTTTTACACTTCAATGTATTAACTGCTGTAGGACTGAACAAGTAATACCAGCAAGCAGGTTACTCCATTTCTGTCATCTGTCCTCAGGTTATCAGAGCTTCCAGGGCCAATGACTGTTTCACTATCAGCTGCTCCACAACATAAGCAGCCCTCTTCCCTCAGATACTGCTGTGTTCAGCTTACAAATCTTTGAGTGCACTTCTCCTGCATTTAGAGTCCCAAGCCTGCATGGATAGAAGTTCACTTCATAATCATGACTGCCCTGATTGTATAGCCTTAAAACCCCCACATTCCATCTTACTATAAAAGCTCATCTGCCTTCATGTAGTGTAAATGCAAGGCTAGATGCTTCAGAACTCCATTCCACTTGTCTCTGGACAGAGGGAAGAGCAGTCTGAAGCATTTTAACTGCTTAGAACTACTAACAACATGTCTAAATTGGTCTAACTAGCAACTATGAGAAGAAAGATTGAGGATATTTCATACAGCCACACATGCACAAGTCAGTTTTGGTAAACTAGCCACTTGCAGCTCCAAGCCAGATTTGCCTGGCTAACAGTAACTAACAATAACTGATAAGCAGATTCACCTAAGGTCTGGCTTAACTCAGAGATCCTCTGTTCCTGTTAAAGGGCATTGCTATTAAACAGATTAGAATGCCAGAGGAACTGACAAGCTTGGGAGCAGTCCCACATCCAGCTGGTCTGAACAGCATTGGCTCTAGAGACCAGAAGAGTTGGCTGGCTGGCTGACAGCATGCCCTCTTACTGCTGAAAGTACTGAAGCAGCTCTTCAGGTCAAAATAGAGAGAGCAGTTAGTAATGTCAGATAGTGAAAAAAGAGACTCTTAAGACTTGGTTGCTATGATTTCTACTCACCCTTAGAACAGCAGTGAGGAAACCTCAAGTGTCTATTTCAAACTACAATGTGCATACCTCAGGTAGTGTTTTTACATCTTCAGAAAGATTTTCATGATGATTAGAGAAAATATGCATCATTACACAAACTGATAACACCTCCTATCTGCAATCAAAGTAAACTGCTGCAAGCCCATTGTAAGCTCCTTTGTTCAGCCAGTGCAGGACACCTTTTCAGCAATGAAAAAGTAGAACTATTTTGAAAGCTATAATTTTAGTAGTAATTTGCATAAATTAACAATAATGCTAACATTCATTCCAGCTGTTCAGGTAAACATTAAGATATATCCAAATTAAACACTGGATGAGTAACCTTAGTATGTCCTACTGCAAGAGGATGTGAAAGCTGTTAGTGTAAAGTCAGCCCAGTTACCACCATTAGAGGATTAGCAGTCTGAATTCAGTTTTACAGACTTGAGTTCTGGGTTTGTCTCTAGATAACCAGACCCATCACTCACTTGTTTATGAACTGTTCAAGAGCCTGCTTCCTTTCCTCTATGAAGGAATCATCAAATATGCCATCATCGCCTCGGAAGGGGAGCTGACGGAGAAGAGCTTTTCCTGGTAGAGGAGGGACCACAACCTGAAAGATAAAGAAAAGTGTCCTTAAAGTGCAGCCTGTAAGCAAGTTTACACACCTCCTGTGTCACCTGCTTCTTAGAAGAACACAACCCAATCACATCTCTAGTGAAGTAACAGAAGATGAGCAGAGAACAGGATCTGCCCACAGAGGTATGGTTAATTCGAGTAGTTTGACTTAGCTCAAACTCATTTAACAGCCTACAGCATTGTATAACTGAGGTTTGACAAAGACTGACACAATTCTGGACATTAATCTCAAAAATCTCTACATGAGTCCTGTGTGCAGTTCTGGAGTCCCCAGCACAGGAAGGACATGGAAGCATTGGAGTGGGTCCAGAGGAGGCCACCAAGATGCTCAGAGGGCTGCAGTAGCTCTGCTGTGAGGACAGGCTGAGAGAGTTGGGGCTCTGCAGCCTGGAGAAGGCTTCCAGGAGACCCTAGAGTAGCCTTCCAGGATCTGAAGGGGGCTACAGGAAGGCTGAGGATGGGCTATTGACAAGGGCTTGTAATGCCAGGACAAGGGGCAATGGGTTTGAACTGGCAGAGGGGAGACTGAAAGTGGATGTTAGGAGGAAGTTGTTTGCAGTGAGGGTGGTGAGACACTGGCACAGGTTGCCCAGGGAGGTTGTGGCTGCTCCCTCCTTGGAGGTGTTCAAGGTCAGGTTGGAGGAGGCCTTGAGTGACCTGTGCTAGTGGGAGGTGTCCCTGCCCATGGTAGGGGGTTGGAACTAGATGATCCTTGAGGTCCCTTCCAACCTTCCCATTCTATGATTCTATGATCTATAGCTGCTTTATTACCTAAGGATAGCATTTCAGCATCACTACTCTGTCTGTGGAGACTTGTATTTACCTTTCATTGCACCCACCTTGCTTTCTCTTTCTAGTTCATTCCTTAGCCATTCAAAGTCACTGTATCTTCTTCTGACTGTAGATTCTTTCAATTTGAAGATAGGTAGATTTGTCTGAAAACAAGAACAGAAGTTATTGATTAGACAAGTTGGAGGTTTTGATAAGTTGAAGCAACAAACTTTGGTTAAAAATTAGTTCCACTTAAGCAACAGAAAAGACAGAAACAGATAAAGCTCTGTAGCTACATGAATAAGCTATGCCCCAAACTGCTTAACATGGGGCCTCATTTTATGGCATGCTAATCACTGGTATTTTGCCACCACACCACCTACAGAGCAGCAGATTTGCTGGGCCTTTGAGATGCCCCTAAGGTCACATAAGCAGCTGCTATTCTGTCCCGGGAGCTCAATTCCCAAGGCCAACATATGTACAAAAGCTGGAGACAGAGGAGAGGAGAAGAAAGTCTTAGTCAGTACAAGTTCCTTTTACTGCATTCAAGGGAGTGTTTCAGGTACCAGCACAGGACATTAACCCAGCTTCCTGTACTTTGTTACCTGATAGAACAAGGCCTTTAACACTTTTAAAAGCAAAATCCAGTAAGTCCTACAGTGAACCCATTCAGGACAGAAAGCTGAAGATTTAATAGTACAAGCTGCAGAGCTTTACTAGGTCCAAAACAGTCAAAGCTAAAGATGCACCACAGCATTCAGTGCTCATGAGATCAGACTGTTTAGCTGTGAAGTTAAACCAAGCAGAACTTTCCTGAACAAGGCTAAGAGTCAGCACCCAATTGTAACCCTTGAAAGGGACATGAAATGGGAGCCAGGTTATGATGTTGCACAAGACCATGTTAAATGCACAAGGACCCTGATGTGTCCTTACACTAACCTGCACAAAAGCCTCTCTTACTTCTGCTCCTTCTTGGGGTGCAGGGTTCTCATTGTTGTAATCCAACTTGCACATTATTTTAAGAACAGAGTGCTCTCCTAATGACATCCCCAGGATATGCAAAGCTCCAGAACCACAATCTGAAGTTTAAATATTGAGATGGCAAACTGGCTAGAGTGTTCTGAAAATGTTTGTAGGAGTTGTGACCTACTAAAAGCAAGACCAAGAGTCTGTAACTGCCATACATAACCAGAAGAACAGAATAAAGCTTACTGTTGTCAGACTGCATAATCACTGTCTTAATGCATCTTTGAAGAGTACCCTAGGAAGCTGATGTTTACATGGGACTACAATTATTGCCAGCTTTCCTGTTGGCAGAAGCACAGCAGTCATTCCCAGCTTGGCATCTGCAGTTGTTTTTTTTTTTTTCCCCACTGTTGATTTATTTTTAAGTTGTAAGCAATCTCAACACAGCTTCTGGTCACAGTCTGAGTGAGTATCCCTGGAGGGTATAATTTTTAAGATGCCATACATAAGGTATCAAGTGATACTTCTGGTTGCCCAAAACAGGTTTAATTGCAGAGACACTTTTCCTGCATGACTATGGGCCATTGTATTGCTGCCAACCAATAACAAGGTTTTAGCTGTCGCAGTTCAAAAGTGCTTGAGAAGTTAGTTGTGTGCTTTCACATTCTGCTATTTAGTCCATAATTTACATCTGATCGAGTACAGAACAGTATTTTGTTATGCAATCCCTTATTGCTAAATGTTTAGAAGGTACTCAAGCTCTCCTTCCCAGGTAAAACCCTGTTGATTGTACCAATCCAACAATAAAACTGCACTTAAAACTATGATGCCAGAAGTCAGGCTTTCTAAATAAACACTCTTGTCCTGAGGAGAAGAATACTCAAGAATGAATGAAGTTAGGTCCCCCTGAGTGCATGAAGGGGATTTCCAGAAGTACTGGATTACTTTTCTCTGATTTCAGCTATTGGCTTTTTAACCAAGTTCAGCTTTTCTCATTACAACATCAACTCCTTGTCAGTCTCAGGTGAAAAGTCCTCTAACACCCAGGCTCTCACCTGCACAACCTATTCCATTCTTCTCTCAAGTTACTTACAAGAGGGATTAGAACTAAATAAAAGCAGTTAAAAAACAATGGATTCCCAGGTCTTCAGGAACTCTTTCATGCTTCTGGGCATGAAGTCTATAAAGTTAATCTCTAAATAACATATCAGGGTTACAGGTACAATGCAGAAGTGCCAGTTGAGCTCATTTTACCTTTTGCATTCCCTTCTGACATTCTAATGCAGCTACTAAGTTGGAGAAAAGGAGAGCTGAAGTACTACTTGTTTTCCCTTCAAGGTGAAAAATGCCTCTGATAAGTACTGGAAATGTTCAAACTGAAAAGCATGCTGGAAGGTCGTCATTAAATTTAGTGCCTTGCAGTCACAACTTGACAACTACATGATAAAGGGAAGTGCACATCCCCTGGGCTTTGGTCTGGACACAAGTTAGAGCTATCTGAGATCAGCCTCTGAACCTCATCTTTCTCAAAAGACAGAAACTGCAGGAATTTTCCTTCCTCTAGAAATCAGTGCTGACAGAGCAGCATTTTTCAGAAAGGGAACTGTAAGAAAGGATTCTTTTTTTTTTTAAAATAAAAGCAATGTGAGAGTGCTGCTTTATACCATCTAATCTATTTACATCTTGGTTCTCTATTTTTAAACTCAGGATCTATTCACATCTGAAGTTGCTGTACTTGCCTTTCTCATTCAGGATTACCATCCTGTTGGAGCAGAAGACTTTTACCTTTAGTAGGAAGAGTTTCTGCATGTCCTACTGTCTCCACCTGCCATGCATAGATGGCTGGCATTAAGCAAGCCAGAGAGCTGCTGAAGCACAGGTCATCACTGAGTAAGAATTTGGTAGAAAGACAAAATCCTAAAACATCAACAGAAGCTTTCAGTTGAAATGTCACTACAAGACTATACAGAATTATCAAAAAAGCTCTTCAGCTTCAGTTTCAGTCACTGAGGTGCCAGTAGCTATTCTGAACACTGTCAGTGCTAGGACTAGGACATGGCCAGAAGTAAAGCACAAAGCCATGAAATGAAGTCAGGCTGCTCTCATATCTACAAACATTTCTCCTCATTCATCATCAGTGTCAGCTTCCTGGCCTGTTCATCTGCAGCCTACTGTCATGAAGCTCATGACCCAGCTTGGCACAGGCCCTAGAGAACAGCTCATTGCTCTGATAAATTCAAAACCAGGATTTTTTTCCTCCCCCTCTGAGGGTAGTCTTTCTCATTTCTATGTAGAACATTTTCAGCAACTTCCTCATCCAAAATCATTCCCTTAGTCTGAATGTAAGCCCTCAACCTGAAAGGATTATGCACTGCCTAGAGCATCAGACAACCCAAAGTCTTTAGACAGAATTGCAGGTAAAGCATTACACCAAAAGCACAAACAAAGCAGCTCTGCAGAAGTGCCACATAACCCAAAATGCAAAGCATAAAGATGCCAAGAGAAGAGATTATGCCTTGCACTGCTTCTGTATCAGACTGTATGTAGATGCTCATTAAGCTTCCTCTGACTCCTATCAAGCAGTCTGTATTCTGCTGGGTGAGTTAATAGACAATCCAGAACACTGGAATAAACATTGTCAGAGCTGGTGGCAAGTTAATTACATAGTTAAATAGCAGATGACAAATCCAGAGCCTTAAGTCACTCCTGCATTCCTCCCCTCAAATGCCAAACAGATTTCTAAAGCCATTTGGCCTGTGCTCAAACAAATCAGGAATAGAAAGTAGTGGTTGTGTGCTCCCAGACTTGGGGGCAAAACCTGTACTCACAGTAAGCAAGCTTCAGCTATGTTTGTTATTGTAACATACACAAAGTGCAAGTCCAGCTCCAACATCAGTAGGCTCCCAAACTCACCTCAGAAGCTAATGACAGCCCTAAGACAGTAGCTGGGATAAGCAGGTAGCAGTGTTCTAGCTGCTGTTGGTAGCCAGTTCCTGAGCTATGCCTAGTTGGAAGCCAAAAAAAGCAATGTTTATATACATGACTGCAGAGACTTTCCCAGGCAGAATACAAAGAGTTCAAGTATATAGACTCAAGACTGTCCATTGAGCTTCAGACACAGCTCCTGACGCAGCCACTGTGGTATAGAAGTTACCTTAAATGCAGGAGGAAAAGAGGAGTACAGCAAATAAATCAGTCTGTAATTCTAACTTTAAGTGTTTTGTTATCTAGACCAGCCAAATTGATCCAGCAAGTGGAAGAAACCTGGCAAATAGCCAGATTTGTTCCTACCACTTCATTTCTAGACATACTGAATGCAAACAGCATCTGGGTTCCTTTCAAGAGCATGCTGATGCTCTGTGAGATTGACTCAGTAACACTGCAGTCCAGTCCACCCCTGCACCTGCAGAGACTCCACAGCTGTAGCTGTCCAGGATGGTTTGAGGAAAATTTGATTAATTTCCTCATGTGTCAATGCAACACTCAGCAGCAGCACTGCATTGCCCAGGTCTCCCACCCCTATCAGACTAAGAATTAAGCTGCACTGTTGCCATAGCACCTACTTTGATGTGGTCTTTTCAAGTATGTTATGGTAGCCTTGATACAACTCTATTTCCATTAAAATAGAGTGAAAGCAAGCACTCAGCTCATTTCTATCAAAAGTTTGTAGCCTTGACTCTCAGAAGCTAAATTCAAGCTTCTTACTATCATACAAGCATTATCTTTGTTGAGACACTACACCTTTGCCTACATGTACAGTTAGTTGATGAGAGCTCTGGGTGGGGGTTACTGTAAGCAGCATTCAAGGTAGATAAAAAAGTATGATGGTTTTCTTAAAGCAAGGGCCTGCTGTCCTTTAGTACCAGAAACTGGCTCCAGCAGCCCACTGTAACTGCAGAAGCCTTGCCAGTGGTTTGCTTCCTTGACTTGACATAAGCAGTTACCTCCCCCATTTCCTACAATTATAACAATCATGAAAGAAGGAAAACATGCTCTGAACTTCAGAGTTTTGCTGTGTACTTCACTGAAGGAAACCTCTTTCCCCACTGCAACAGGTGAGATAAGAGGCTGTTATTTGTCTTAAGTTTCAGCCCTTTGGATCCAAGCAGAGCTCTACTTCCTCACTTAACCCACTTGGTGTTCAGGTCTACTGAATGCACAACTAGCTGCAAGAAGGTCTACAGTTAACAGAACACTGACAAATCTGACCTTATGCAGACACCTAAGTTTTAAACAAGGCTGACTTAAGCTGTACAAAGAATATAGAGCTCCCCACTCCACAGCACTCAGACAGAGCTGGAATGCTTCCCATCTAAAAGCCTAAGGCAAGGAAATCCTAAAAACAACACAATGACAAAAGCCATCAGCCTTTAGAATAGAGTTAACCTTTGCCAAGTTCAATACTTCTTCAGCCTGGAGAAGAAAAGGCTTTGAGAAGACCTTATAGTAGCCTTCCAGGATCTGAAGTGGGCTACAGGAAGGTTGGGGAGGGACTATTGACAAGGTCTTGTAATGATAGGACATTGAGAAATGGGTTTGAACTGGCAGAGGGGAGACAAACTGGATGTTAGGAAGGTGGTCTTTAGAGTGAGTGTGGTGAGACATTGCCCAGAGAGGTTGTGGAGCACAGAATCACCCAATGTGATCTTTGGATCCCTCTCCCTGGAGGTGTTCAAGGTCAGGGTGGATCAAGCCTTGAGTGACCTTTTCTAGTGGGAGGTGTTCCTGCCTATGGCAGGGGGTTGGAACTGGATGATCTTTGAGGTCACTTCCAACCTTACCATTCTATGATTCTATAATCATACCCTGAGCCCAGAGCTGTTCTATGAAAATTAGTGTAAGGTGTCTTGGGTTTAGGGGTAGAGTTAACCTTTGCCAAGCCCAGTGCCCTGAGCTACTCTGTGAAATTAGGGTAAGGTGTCTCAGGCAAGCAGCATCTATCATCACCTGATCATGTTCCACATCATGAACAGTTCAATCATGGTTAAAAAGCTCAAAGCAGGGTAAGTTTGGAAGAACAGATAGCTTCTTTTTCTTTCAGATTCCATGCTCAGAAGCCCACTTCGAAAAGGACACACTCAGGTAGAGGTTTTTACAACACTCAAGCACAATTACTAACTCTGGGTAATTATTTCAAGGTTAGCAAGCCAAAGCCTCCTTTGAAACCCCAAACATTCCTCTTACAGAGAAGGGATTGTTGATTTTACACAGTTGCAATGCCACAAATTCTGGTTTGGCCTACTGTAACATTACCATTCAGTCCTCACTGAGAACGATTTAGAAGAGATCCCATTAAGTCAGTATCTGACATCTACCAGCTAGACAAATGGGACTGATAAAATTACAGGGAATTGCTTCCATTGATAGTTCTTAAATCAGAAATTAGAGTTTTAACATGCTTTGCAAGCTAGAGACAGTACAGTAATCCTACACTTCACAAACATGGCTAAGATAGAAGTGGATATATCAAGCACCAAAAATTCTCTTCATATTTCCAGTTCCATCACAGCAGTAACACTAAGTAGAAACCTAACAGCTACAGAAAAGCTGGCAGTTCCTCTTCATTAATTTGCAGTCTGTCTTAAGGCTTAGGGGATACTGCAGCTTAGCCCCACAGAAATAGTTTCTGAACACTATTTCCAGGTACAGAGGTGGTAAAGAAGCATCTAAAAATAAAGATGTATCAAAATACTCTGGCATCACATGCCTGCCTGGATCACAGCCATCTGTCCTACAAAGATTAGTCACTGCTCCATTGGATTTGGTCTGCTCAGCACTGTACTACAGTGTACTCTTAATACATGACAGTCAAGGCCAACACTGCCTGTGCAGAAAGAGCCCAAGTCACCACTTAAGCTGATAATCAGAAGCACTATTCAGAGACTTGATCATTTTATTTACACATTGACATCAACACCAAACTAGTTCAGTACCTTCAAACTAGGCTCTTGAACATAGCTTAATTAAGAACCTCTACAGAAAAATCACCTACCCAGAGCAAATGAAGGCAACAGATTTGTACATCCACTTTCCTTGGATTTTCTTTCCAATTTTCTTTCATCTGTACTATTCCAAGTTAGGAGCAAGTGTGGATCTGTTGGAGGGTAGAAGGGCTCTGCAGAGGGACCTGGACAGGCTGGATGGGTGGGCAGAAGCCATTGGGATGAGACTGAACAAGGCTAAGTGCAGGGTTCTACACTTTTGCCACATCAACCCCAAGCAGTGCTACAGGTTGGGGACAGAGTGGCTGGAGAGGGACCTGGGGGTACTGGTAGAAAGTAGCAGAGCATGAACCAGCAGTGTGCCCAGGTGGGCAGGAAAGCCAATGGTATCCTGGCCTGGATCAGGAACAGTGTGGCCAGCAGGACCAGGGAGGTTATTCTGCCTCTCTGCTCAGCACTGCTCAGGCCACACCTTGAGTGCTGTGTCCAGTTCTGGGTCCCTCAATTCAACAGAGATGTTGAGGCACTGGAAGGTGTCCAGAGAAGGGCAGCAAGGCTGGGGAGGGGCCTGGAGCACAGCCCTGTGAGGAGAGGCTGAGGGAGCTGGGGGTGTGCAGCCTGCAGGAGAGGAGGCTCAGGGCAGAGCTCACTGCTCTCTACAACTACCTGAAGGGAGGTTGTATGGAGTGGGGTTGGGTTCTGCCCCCAGGCAACCAGCAACAGGAGGGGACACAGCCTCAAGTTGTGCCAGGGGAGGTCCAGGCTGGATGTTAGAAGGAAGTTCTTGTCAGAGAGAGTGATTGGCATTGGAATGGGCTGCCCAGGGAGGTGGTGGAGTTGCCATTCCTGGAGGTGTTGAAGCAAAGCCTGGATGGGGCACTTAGTGCCATGGTCTGGTTGATTGGCTAGGGCTGGGCTGATAGGCTGGGCTGGGTGAGCTTGGAGCTCTCTTCCAACCTGCTTGATTCTGATTCTGTTCCACTTCACTGTCTCCCTTGTCAATACCCTGGGAAGTTCTTGGCCTTCCAGCTATCCTTTTCCAAATTACTGCTTGCAGGAAGAGCTAACATTTGCAAAGGTGCAGTACCTGGGCTGTAGATCAGAAAGTCACCTGAATGAGTGCATTTCCACCCTTTGAAGATGAGTAACTTGTAGTAGTCTCCAGAATCGGATATTAAGAGTAATTGACTGCAGTTAAAGCAGACTTTGTGTGATGCAAGACTTACAGTAGTAAGGAAACAGAATTAGTGCTGACTAGGCACCTCTAAATATACTCACACTGAATCACTGTTGAGTCATTACCCCACTACAGGCTTCACTGATGATGAAACTGAGCAGTGCTAATGTCAACTATGTGCACCAGCAGATTTGGTTCTTTTCAAAGGGAGGAGTCCTGCAGCTTCAAATTCTGCCCAAACACATGAAGGGCAGGAAATCTGAAATTTTCTGTCCTTGCATGGTGCCAAAGCCATTCTCCAGATCATGCTTTTGCAAAGTGACACCCCTGGTGTCAGACAGGTGCCTTCTGACCAAGTTTGTATTTTCAGTTACCACCTTACTCTGACTTGCTCACAGAAGTCAGGTTCAAATCAGACTGCTAAAAATATGGAGTGCAAACACTGTATCCAAGTGAGGTGTTTTAAAAAAAAGGGTTAAAATGAGAACAGACTTTCAAGAGCAGCTCAAGTTTAGCAGATATACTCCCCCAGCCTTTGAGGCCAATACTATTAACAGTGTGGGCACTTCACAGCCTGTGTGTTCATCTCCTTCCCCACACCGGGCCCGAGTAGGCAAGCACCACTGCAGGTCTACAGAAGCCTTTCTGCAGAAGATAGAGGAAAGGTGACTGCTGCCTTAAAGAGCACTGACACCACAAGGGATGCATTTCACAACACCTGGAAGCACAACAGCAAGGCCTTACCTTTCTACACCTCAATAAGCTAAGGGTATGCTCTAGAAATTAATTTTAACACCCTGATTAGAGGCACAAGTCCATTTAACACTGAAGAATAGAATTAAGACAAAGGCTCTTTGCTTAACTTTGACTTAAATATAAATCTCTAGCTGTTTGGACTTAGCTCCTTGTAACAGGGAATTTATTTTAATTCTGTCAGTCTGAATATTCATGACTTCTCTGCAAGTTCTCACTACCCATGAGCAGATAATGTGACCTTTCAGTCTGGGTGAAAAACCCACCTCAAATGGGCAGCAGAGAAGTCACTTTTACTTCTACTGTAACAGATGAAAGCATTAACAAAGGGATGTTTTCCCAAATGTAGCAAGTTCCTGGATATCTGTAAGCTTTGTTGACACTATTCTAACCAATGTGCTTATCTCCTATGGCACTGCTTTTACAGTGGGTGTACAACTCCAAAGTGTGTCACCAGTTGCTGGGATCAGAGTTAGCTTGTAAAGCTTAAGTCTTGTCTCTTAAAAGGATTTAGCAACTGAAGCTGTTGCACAGAATCTGTTTGAGCAAAGATGTCCCTGCTGACCCACTTACCAAGCCAATTATTTGTCTCAGCTAGAGCAGAAGTCAGATAGTACCTGGAAGGGGGCTGAGGGTTGCAGACATGCTGTAGGGTATGACAGCTGCCATTTGTTCTGCATTTGATTCATGCAATTCAGAGAGGTGACTGGCTTGCAGCCCATAAATAGCAACAGGTATGCCCTTGAAGTGTTGACATGCACAACCCCACCTTGAAAAACTGTAACAAGGTGCAATAAGTAGAAGAGAATCACTACCTCTCTGGTGCTGGTTCCTGAGTGACAAAAAGCCTATGGCATGCAAGGGCATTTACACTGAAATGTAACTATTGGTTCACACTTTTCCTCAAGAGGGGAGGGCAGTGGTTTGTTGTATTAACTCAGCAGAAAATCTAGTTCATTATGTTAGTTTTAACCACTACATAGTCACCACACTGTGATCATCAAGGTACCTTTACATGAGATAGCTACTATTAAGTTGTATTTCACTAGAAAAAGCACTTTGAGCTTTATACCTTTGCTCTCCTTTCTAGCTCATCCTAAGCCTTCACACAAAGGATACCTCAGAACGGTACAAACTCATTGCCTAATGCTGCTGCAGCAAGGCAAATTTTTAAGTCCCCTGTCAAGAACAAGACCCACTCAAATGTACAATTTTAGCACTGTAGGATGGCATTTTCTGTATCACTTACCATTACTGAACAAGGCATTTAACTTTCACTGCCAAGCTGTGCTGCAGTGGCATACCATCACATTGTGTTGCTACAGTGGAAAGCTTTGTCATCACCTTGTCCACTTTGCCAAGAACAGAACATCATTTAATGCAAGTTCAGGCTCAGGAAGTCAATACTGTGGCCATCTGTGAAGCAAGTTTCCCCACAAGTGCTGTAGAGGTTCCACCTGCAGCACTCCAAGAGCTTAACTGCTTGGGGGAGTACCACAATAGATAACCACCCTACTGGTCTGCAGAGACACATGCTGTGAAAAGCCTGACCAAGTACTGAAATACAACTGACTTGTTAGTATCCAGCTGCTGCATAAAGTACCCAAAACTTCTGACTTCCTTTATTAGGCTTTCCAACTTCCACCAGAAGTTGATGAGTACAGCAACACAGGAACTGAAGCATGAGACAGTTCCACTTGCTGCTTTCCAAGAAACAGATGTGCTTCAGCCGCAATACCAGTAGAAAGCTTGCCGACAGAAGTTCAGGAGGAGCTCTGAAGTATTTCACACAGGTACTGCAAGGTATTAGTTACCAGGCATCATTTCAAGAGCCTGCTAGCAAGCTCAGTCTTGCCCAAAAAAGTTAAACTTACCCTTGGACCACGTTTGTGAACACCATGACAATGGTACAAGTCTAATGGCTTCAATACAACCCTGAATCTCAGCGTTCAGTCTGACAGTTTCTGGCTCAGTGTGACCTCCAGCCACAACATGAGACTGTCCAGTGGCTTTCACCAGACCTCAGCAGCAGTTAAACCATCCACTTCTGCACCATTTAACATCTTAACATCGAGGTTGGCTGAAGACACAGCTTTCCAGATATTACATAGGTAACTCATTCCATCTTCTCACTGCCATCCCTAGCACTGCTGGGAGAAACTGCAAATGCCAGTTGCTACTTTGTGACCACAAGCAGTTGTCAAACCACAGAGGTTAACTGGTGGTTATCACCAGCCACATTCCAACAAGCAGCTTATAGTACAAAGGCTACCTTTTATAAATACAACAACACTACAGCAACCTAAGTTTCAGCTCTTCTCCCATGCTTAAAGTTGTGTGTTAGCAGCACGATCTGTGTTTTGCTGAGCAGCAGTCAATTGATACAAGTTTAGGCAGTGAACACAATTCTGCATGACTTGTATTACCAGGTCTGTAGCCTTCCAGCATACAGACAAAGCTCAGTTTTACCCTTTATCATACCTATGAATGCACAAAGCACAAGGTACTACGTGTACAGTAGTGCAAACTGGAAAGGGAACAAATCTGTATTACAGTTCTATACACAGGCTTGCACAGATTTATACTAGGAGGGTGGAGGAAGCAATGTTTATACAGTAGCCAGACAGGGAGGAAGAATAGAGAAAGGTCACAGTACTATCATAGTGTATGTTTGTTCAAGTCCCATCTAGATCTTCCTTACCACAGGAATCCAGAATTTTCTAGTCCAAGCAGGCTAAAAGCAATCAGTCTCAAAAGCTGTTTTTCTGATTTTCTTTCTGCTGAATTATTCAGTTAGGGATTTAAAACCCCAAATTGTTATTTTTCAATTGCAGAAAATTCGGTCTCATTCCCAGGGCTATATCATGGTTAAGTCCTTTTTGTATCATCTTCCCCATATGCAGCAATTCTAAATGCTCAGTCTCAAGGAAAGAAAAGTCAACAGGAACTTCAGGCACATACTTTCCAGCAAGGCAGAGTTACATCTCTCTGCAAAATTGACAGCTAAGGTCCTTATGATAAGGGCACTGTAATGCAACCCAAGTCAGCAAGTTCTAACTTGTCCTCAGGCACAGGCCAAAACCAGCGAGCAATTGTTTTAATTTATTCTTCTTGCCCTATGGCCACATCTTGAAGCATAAGAGGAGCATCAGAATTAAAGAAGTATCCTCCTTGGTAGATTTTTAAAAGGCAAAATCAAGTGAGATTTAAGCAAAGCTCCACTAAGTTTAGAACTCAGACTTTTAACATCAGAAAAATCCACATAGACTTAGTTTTGTCTGAATAACCTGAGTGACCAAGGCAGCAACCCTCAGATGAAGCCTTGTGCACTCCATAGTGTTCAGTGGAAGAACTCATATAGTAGAGAATGTATGCTGGGGATCAGTGAGGCTTGTTTCTCCTCTATTACTGCTTGTAATAACTGACCAGCTTCCACCACGTGTGACAGACTAAAGCTATACAAGGTAGGAGAACTCAACCACAAGCTAGGAGGAAATAAATAAATTCTAATTTTCTGAACCAACTTATCCCTGGCAGCATAAACTGAGTCCCTACCACTCACAGGCAAGGATCACATCACAGATACAGCAATTTGCATCCCTCCAGGCCCTTCTGTTTATGAAACTAGGAAGCCCAAGATCACTGCAATAACTTCACATAGCTTTCCTCCCTCAAGCTCAAGCCTAGTTTTTGAGGCTACTCAGTGACCATGGCCTTCAGCCAGGAAACACTCTACTGTTACTAAGAAAAAGTATTTGATGGTAAGAAATAACCCTGTTTATTAAGAACTGAATTTATCCTTGGGTACAAAAGAAACCAGGAAGCCCTCCCCCATAAACTCTCACCTTATCATTTGGGCTAGCTCTGAGCTAGCATGTGTGCTCACTTGACTTATTTATACATTCTCTACGGGATTGTGAGGCTGTTGGAATCTCGAACTTGACCTTCTCAGGGCAGACCGACCCATACTGCCACAGACAGCTGAGCTCACCCTCTACTATTTATTTAAGAGGCAGACAAGCAATTGCTCACAGCACAGCAGTAGTTCAGTCTCATAGCACCGCATTTGTCCTTTGGTTCTCTCAACCGAGAGGTGTTGTCTCAGCTACTGCTAGACCATGAGAGTTATTGAATGCTGCTGCTTGTAGAGGTTGGGGCCTGCTCCCCCATCGAGGATGAAGTCCAGCGCTGCTCGGCCACCGCCTCCCCTGCGGCACTCACCGCACTGGCTGCGAGACAGGCCCTGAAGGACAGGACGGCAGCCGCCTGTCACTGCCACCCCGGCCCCGGGGACACCCCTCCCG
This sequence comes from Eubucco bourcierii, assembly GCA_013396675.1. Lineage (NCBI taxonomy): Eukaryota > Metazoa > Chordata > Aves > Piciformes > Ramphastidae > Eubucco > Eubucco bourcierii. The sequence continues at coordinate 107,285 of VWZE01022688.1, forward strand.
CTTACACAAGAGCCAGCCCGAGCCCGCCGCGGAGCCCAGCACCGACCCACTGGCCCCCCGTTCAGCTCCCGCCTTATATTCGCGCCGGGCTCCGCTTCGGAAGGCGCCGACATGTACCCCAAGGAGAGCCACCGACCATCCGCCTCGGCCCAGGCGGGGACACCGGGCCAGACCCTTGGCTAGCAGGAGCGGGTATGGCCGCAGCGACCTCCGCCGCCGGGCCGTGAAGGACCGGGCCAAGCCAGGACGTATCCTCACCTTGACGCGGATCTCGTAGGTGGTGAAGCGGCCGCGGCCCACTCCTACTGTCTGCGGGTTGCCCACGTCGATCTCCAGGAAGTTGCTGGGCGGCCCGTAGGCGTCGTTGAGGTTCTGCGGCTTGCTGATCAGCCGCCGGGTGTCCGCGATCGTCTCGGCCATGGCTGAGCGGGCGCCTTTCCCCCGGAGCGCGGCAGGACGTACGCGAACACCGAGCAGAAGCGCCGCGCCCCGCGCCGCCCGCGCTCTTATCGCCCCGCGGCCAGCTGACTGCCCGGCAACGCGCACCCACGCCGCCGCCCGTCCGCAAGGCAGCCTGGGCTTTGTAGTCCTCGGGGTCCGCTCCGGTCCTGTACGGCCTGGCGCGGCGTCCGCCTCCGAACTACAGGGCCCGGCGTGCGCCGCGCCCGGAGCCCGCTCGCCTGCTGTGGGGCTCGGCCTGGCGGCAGACGGCGGTGCGGGGTCGCCGGGCAGGGCGCGGGGCAGTCTGCCTTCCTCTGCCTACCCTCTCACTCTCGCTGCGGAGGGTTGTGCGGTGCGGCCGGGCTTGGCCGGTGGTGAGGCCGAGACCGGGTCTGTGTGCGGGAGCACGGAGCTGAAACAGCGGCGATGCGATTTCGTCAGCGGAGAAGCAGCCTAAGCGGGACTTTTATAAACCGAAGGATTTAACAACACAGGCTGATATTCGTAAATGGCTCTGTCGCCTTAGAGAGCTTCCAGAGTTAGTTTATATCTGATAATGGTACCCCTCCAATGGTACAAAGCATGCATCGTGTCCCTTCTGTAGGAAAAGTGTTCTGGCGTTTCTACCGTCCATGTCGACACAACGTTCAATCCAGGTAGAATAAAACTACCTTTTGTTCTCTAAAAATGTGGTTATGCGGTAGTAAACTAGGCAGCCCATAGCTCACATCCAAGGGATTGGAAGTTAACATCTGGCAAGATGCTCAGAGGGCTGCAGCAGCTCTGCTATGAGGACAGGCTACAAGAGTTGGCGCTCTACAGCCTGGAGAAGAGAAGGCTTCTAGGAGACCTTAGAGTAGCCTTCCAGGATCTGAAGGGGGCCCTCAGGAAGGCTGGGGAGGGACTATTGACAAGGTCTTGCAATGCCAGGACAAGGGGCGATGGGTTTAAACTGGCAGAGGGGAGATTGAAAGTGGATGTTAGGAGGAAGTTGTTTGCAGTGAGGGTGGTGAGGCACTGGCACAGGTTGCCCAGGGAGGTTGTGGCTGCTCCCTCCCTGGAGGTGTTCAGGGCCAGGTTGGAGGAGGCCTTGAGTGACCTGTGCTAGTGGGAGGTGTCCCTGCCTATGGCAGGGGCTTGGAACTGGATGATCCTTGAGGTCCCTTCCCACCTTACCCTTCTATGCTTCTATAAGTTTGGGTAGCAGCTGTCTGTGTTGACGAGAAGAAAATCAGAAAGCAAAGATGAACCCAAGGTACAAAAATAGCCCATCCACATAAGCAGTGTGCTGTGGGTGGTTTGCTTTCTTATCCTACTCATCGCTCATCCAGCATTATTTCTGCCCCTCACTACTGCAGCTTCCATACTTCCTTTCTGCTCATAGCTGCCAGGTAGTCATTTATAATTAAAACCAGAAACCAGCTGACAGGAGTTTTGCAAAGTGGGAGGGAAAGGCAGCCTTACCTGAATTACCCTAGTTATTAAACTGGGTTTGCAGCAAGGTAAGGAAAAACTCAGGAATTCTACTGAAATACATATGCATGTGTCTGGATGAGCCTTGGGGTTTTTTTGTTGCACTATGTGTGCTGCCACATCTGGCTGCAAATATGTGACAGCACTGCTATTGTCTTGAGTATTGTCTGCCTCCTGGCCAAGCCTGGTTTCATTATCTATTCCAAAGAAACAAAAAAAACCCTGCCTAATACTGTACACTGGGGAAGTTGGTGAGCCTATGATGAATCTAGAAATTACTTTGTTCTCACATTGGCTAAGTACTAGGAGTGAGGAGTAAGTGAAGTGTTTTTCCCACAGAATATCACCTCAGCAAAACTCTTCTGCCTGTTTTTCCTAACAGAGACAGCTGGTGGTGAAGAGCTGTAGAGAGGCAAGCTATGGGCTGTGAATGTTGTAGTGCCTGTGTGGCAACAGCACTGGTAAGAGGGCTACAATGATTTGGTGAGGCCTCTCATATATGTTTTTTGAAATTGAAGTCAAATACAAATCCTCTGACTTGGGAAGTGAAGGGAGATATGCTCCACTTTATGGTTACCCTCCCATTAACATCATGTGAAAGCCTGTGTTCCACACTGGCTAATGAGGCAAAAAGAAGGAATGGAGATGGGAGAGGGGTAATCTGAGTACTGTGAGCCCCCTTATATCCTGCCAACCCTCAGCAAATGTATTTGCTTATTCTGAGTTGTATTTTCATAGAATCATAGAATGGTAAGGTTGGAAGGGACCTCAAGGATCAGCTAGTTCCAACCCCCTGCCATAGGCAGGGACACCTCCCACTAGTACAGTTTAGGCTGGAGGTGAGGAGAAAGTTGTTGCCTGAGAGAGTCATTGACTGCTGGAATGGGCTGCCCAGGGAGGTGGTGGAGTCACTGTCCCTGGAGGTGTTCAAGGCGGGTTTGGACGTGGCACTTGGTGCCATGGTCTGGTCTTGAGGGCTGTGGTAATGGGTTGGACTTGATGAGCTTTGAGGTCTCTTCCAACCCTGGTGATACTGTGAAAAAAAACAAAACAAAAAAACCCCACATGCTGACTCAAGTTAAGGCAAAGCCCACAAGGCCCTGAACTAACTGTGCAATGGTTTGTGTGGAAAAATGACTTTCTGATCCCTGCAGTAGCTGCCAGTGCTTTGAAACAGAGTGTTTGCATATTTGCACTGTGCACCTATCTGCCTGGTAAAAGTATTAATCTTATGAATATAATTAGTAATATGCACATTTTTATCTACATATTCAGATTTAACTATTGTGTTCAGTTCCTCTTCAGTTTTTACACAGTATTATACACACTTCTAGGTTCTCTGATGTTTAAAATGTCATTCACCATCTCATGGCATTAATTCCTACAGTGAACTCCTTGTTTGGAGAGATGCAGAGTAGGGCCTCTATAGCTGGAAAACTCTGCAATGACTTTCTTACCACATTGAGCAGTATAAGCTGACTGGAATGCAAGCTGTAAACAGAAAATGGTTGAAAGTCCAGAGGTTTGAGAACATTTATGCAGCTCTATTAATCTGAGGCTTTATAAGCAATGCAGACTATTAATATCACATTGGATTGTCTCAAAATAGATGAGGTTAGTATCAAGTTTAGCCCAGAGTGTTTTGACATAATCCCAAGAAAATGGCTTTTGATGGGAACTGTGTTGAAGAAAACTAGCCACAAATTCCATTTTCATAGAGTAGGCTGAATGGGCAATTCTATACCAAAAATATGTTTATATTTGGGAGCCAAAGATCTTTCCCATGGTGGGAGTATCTTGAAGACTTACGTGGTGGATAAACCCTCCCCTCCTGCTTCAGAAACTCGTAGAGGGTCTGGCAGAGACCCAAAGACCCTCAGACACATATATACAAGCACAGAATGGTAGGGGTTGGAAGTGACTTCCAGAGATCTTCGAGTCCAACCCCCCTGCAAGAGGCATCACCCAGAGTCAATCACTCAGAACACAGCCAGTTGAGTTCGGAATGCTTTCAGAGACAGAGACTCCACAACCTTCCTGGGCAGCCTGCTCCAGTGCTCTGTCACTCTCAAAGTGAAGAAGTTTTTCTTCATGTTCACATGGAGCCTTCTGTGTTCCAGTTTGTGTCCACTGCCCCTTGTTCTGTCACTGGACACCACTGAGTAGAGGTCCCTATAGGGTTCAGCACATCAGGATTTCTAAAAAGAGTTTGGTTTACAGCACTAGAGGCCAGAGAGGGCCTCTGGAGGGGTTTTATTATACCCTTGTTCTTTATTCCTGTTAAACACCACCTATACTTTTTGACTAGCTGGCTGACTTACAACGTAGCTGGGCTCAACCAATGTTAACTTAATTGCTATACAACTGGATTGTCACATTTTTGGAGCTAAGAAAAGGGACAGGGTTATAGAAAAGTCCCACAGAATGGATCTGTGTATGTTGCAGGACAGGACAATAACTGCTGATCTACAGGAGTGTAATTGAACCCCCTGTTGTTTTAAGTTAACATGAAAACATGGTTTTGCCAAGTGCTATCAGCCAGTACAGACTCATTTGGGGTGTGCAGTACCTCTGGTGATGTTTCAGTTTGCTAGTGTAGGCTCACAGATAGCACTGCAGAGGGTTTATTCACTTAAGTAGATAGCATCAGAATAGATCCCAATGAGAAAATTTTCTATGCTGCCTGGGATAACAAGGTTAAGAAAAAACCCAGTGACAATTTAAATAAATCAGATGTTTTTGCTGAAGATTATGCTGTCATTTTCTCCAATTATTCTTGACATCTCACCCATTTGTATTGTGATCTGAGTTAATAATGGAAGGAAAAAACCAGCTCTTGTTGCCTTGTTTATTCTTTGTTCTCAAGGAGATAAGCTGTTTATAAAGATAAGTTATTTGTTATTTAAATCACTTTTACTGAAGTTGTTTGTTTCCTTGTTTTGAGCTTCTAAAAATATTGCAACAATTGTGATGCATCTTGGAGGAGTCTATTCAATTCACTATGATTTGTACTGGAATTCATTCCTAAATGGGCACAGGTGTTGGTAGCTGTAACATGCTAGAATGAGTCAAAACTAATAAATGCTCAATAAAAGAAAGATGAAAGAAAATGCACAGAAAACAACTCTTGGAAGACAAGATAAATTAGCAGTCTAGTTCACTACTTAATTGGGTATGTAGCACCAAAGATGTCTTTGGAGCAACTACATATTTTAAAACAGCTGAGCACATTAGAACATAGCTTGAGTCACTTTGTATTTTCAATATCATAAACATGATTTTTAAAATTAGCAATACTATTTAGAATATAATCAACTTGTGTTTGCAAGCTCTTCTTGCATTGTGGATGTTGTGGGGAGGCTGCTGTTGGTCTCTTCTCACAGGTAATTGGAGAAAAAACAAGGGGGAATGGCCTCAAGCTGAGACTGGGGAGGTTTAGATTGGACATTAGGAAAAAGTTTTTTCACAGAGAGAGCGGTCAGGGACTGGAATGAGCTGCCCAAGGAGGTGGTGGAGTCACTAACTCTGGCTGTGTTTCAGGGTGGTTTGGATGTGGTGCTTAGGGCTATGGTTTAAGGTGAATCTTGCAGAGTAGGGTTCTAGGTTGGACTTGGTGATCCTGAGGGGCTTTGCCAACCTGCATGTGTCTGTGATTCTGTGATACTATAGCGCCCTAAAGCAACACTTTGCTATATTCTTCTAAAAAGAAAAGCTGATTAATACTCTGTGAAAAACACTTACTTGTTTATGTTGCACAGAAATGTAATGCTAGGATAAGGCAGGAATTCTGAAGTTGCAAACCCAGAAGTCAGTTAAAGCATTTCCTTTGTGCTCTTACCATGAGCAGACATTTTTTTCTCTCTTTCTTGCACAACACACTCTGCAGGCAGCATCTTCTGAAGGTCCATCCTGACCTTTGGGTGTGTTTCTGATGGGAACGGAGGGCCAGGCATGGAATATGGTTAGTAATTCCTGAATGCCAGTGCCTTTGAGCACAGTGTTTTTTTGTTGTGCCTTTCTGTCCAAAGAGCTTGGTGGTGGCTTGGATAAGATAGGCAGGTACCTACCAAACCAGGTCTGCATTCTCCCAGGGAGCCCTCAGGATCCCAGTGCTGGTGTCTGAACTGATGCTGCCATGGACAAGGCTTTACTGTGCACTAAGCATGAACGAGCTGTATGGGACTGAATCAGTCTCTAGGTTTTACATTATGTTCAGGGAAATCTGCTTTGGTGTCTTCAGATCTTTATGTTACTGTGTCTTGCTGTTGTAGCTTAACGTTCATAGGCATCAAAGTGGTTGTACTGCTAGAGTGCAGGTAGGCTGTAACTCTGTCCAGGGATATTTGTCCTTAAGATTTTACAAACAATTGTTCGTATTAGTTGATGGCCCACGCTTTATAAAAATAAACACAAACTACGAATCATCAACAAATGCAAATTCAGTTGCCGAAAAGTCCTCAGTGATAGCCTGAAAGCTGCTGCGTCGAATACAGCCACACTGCAGCACGGTACAAATCACAGGCGACAAGCAAGCCGTTTGGAAAACTAGGCAGGATGGATACGGCACTAAGGAGCTGTAGTGGCACCAGTGTGGCACTTCGGTGGCTCGATAAATCGCGACTTGTGCCGAGCGGCCCCGCGGCGAGTGCAGCCCTTGGGCGGGCGCGGCAGGCTCTGCTTGCTCTGCTCGCCGCTAGGCCTCCCAGGGCTAGCCCCACGGCCTGCGGCTTGGTGGGGAGTGCAAAGGCGGGGAGAGGAAGGCGGCACTCTCAGCGAACCGACTGGCCCAGCAGCGGCCTGGGCCGGGCCATGGCCCAGCAGGTGGCGGAACTCCATTTCCCAGCGGGCCCCGCACTGCCGCTGCGGAGGCTGGGCCGGGAAGATGGCGGCGCCCGGGTCGCCCTTGGTTACTGCGCGCTGCCTGCTGCGGGCTTCGGCGCGGCGAGCCGCCCGCCTGCTCCCGGCCCTGCGGAGAGGTCAGTACCGCCGCACCGAGAGGGGCTCTCTGGTCCTGCGCC
>VWZE01022688.1:114324-145142 GCA_013396675.1 Eubucco bourcierii
GCGCCCTGCCCTGCCCTGCCCTGCCCTGCCCTGCCCTGCCCTGCCCTGCCCAGCTCGCAGCCGGGCGAGCGACTGGTTGCTGAAGCACCGCGTAGGGATGACGGACCGCGGCAGGCGCGACAGCCGCTGCGCCCGTCTGTGCCGCGGTTCTCCCCTTCGGGCAGAGGGAAGCCGAGTTAAGTGCAGGGGACTGCATTGTCGGTCGGGGCAGGCGGCGGCCGGCGGTGGCCGGCGGGACGCGCACCGACCCCGTCGCCTTGGCGTGCCCTACCCGCGTCCTCGTTTGCCTTCGCCCGCGCAGGCCGGGGCGGTGTCTCCGCCGGCCCACCCCAGGGGGGAGTCCACAGTGACAGCCGCGGGCTGGCGCCGAGGGTCGGCCGCGGATCCCCTGGAGCCACAGGGGATCGGTGCACGGGGCCCCATGGCTTCCCGAGTTAACGTTGCCGCTTTCCTTTCGCGGAAAAGGCTTCTGTGTGCTGCTGTTAAGCGATTTACTTGGCGGCGGCCCCGGGAGCTTGCCGGGTGCGCTTGTACTGCGCTCTCGGGGTGACGTCTGAGCGCCCTGGGCGTCCCGTGGTGGTGTCCAGGAACAGGGCAAGGGGCAGCGGACTGCAGCACAGGACGTCCCGCGACAGCATGAGGAAAAACTTCTTCGCTTTGAGGGCGCCAAGCAGTGGAACAGGCTGCCCAGAGAGGTCGTGGATTCTCCTCTGGAGGCACTCGAAACCCACCTGAATGTGTGCTCTGGGTGATTCACTCTGGGCGATCCTGCTCTAGCGGAGGGGTTAGGTTCGATGATCTCCAGGTCCCCCACCATGCATTCGCTGGATTGATTTATGATCTTGTTTAAATGATTGCTGGTTTATAGGCTTTTATTTGTTTCCCCGACTTGCTTTCCACACTTCTTTTTTTACCTTTCCCTTAATTAAAAGATTTCACAGGTAGTATTTGTGTAAATCTGCAATCATCATCAGTCCCCTCAAGTGCTGCTTTCAGCTTTGTTTCCAGAATTAGTAATACAGATTTTCATGTGTGCTGTATATAAGTGACCCTTTAGTGAGGGGAATATTGTAATCTGAAGCATGCCTTACCTTCTGCAGTGAAAGGATTTCAGTTCCATTTGTTTGATCTTTGCTTATTCAGCTGAATATTACCTGTCGTGGTTTTTATTTTTCACCTCGTTGAAGGTCTACAATTCTAGTCATGTGTTTAAAAGTTTGATGGCAGTAAGAGATCTTGCAGACCAAATCTGAATTAATCTGTGGAAGTACAACACTTTCTCTCTCCCAGAAGTGAATAATTACCTTAAATTCACTCACAGGAAGTCTTTTTGCATTACTCGAAAACTCACAGATGAATAAATTTAAAGGTGTTAGCTTCTGCAGTCATGGAAAGACTGCAAAGGCAAAAATCATGTCAGGGAAGCCCAGATTCCTTTCCTAGGCCCTGAAATAGGAGTGAGGCAAGGTCCTGCTAGGATTTTTGTCATAGGAATTATCTTCTGACAGATTTTAGACGTCACAGTTCAAAGCCTTACACAATGAAAATGCAGCTACTAGGAAAAAAAAATTACAAGGGTGAGTGGTGTTTATCTGGGTTACCCTTCTATCCTCTCAACCTCCTGCTATCAAGATCAGTTTGTGATATGCCACAACCCCCTTTTCAGATTGTCTTGGTACATAAATAGCTCCAGTGCCTACCCCAGCTGTGACTGTTGCTTTCATAAGCAGTGTCACTGAAACTCACATGCCTTTGCCCTGTGTCATCTCAGACGTGGGTTCTGAGTGGCAGGAGGAAAACTTGGCAACACACTGATTAGTTTTTCAATTTGCTGCTCTTTTCCAGAGCAGAAGGTCACTTGAGGTAAGAACACTTTTCAAATATTTTTTTATGTAGGCACTCAGCTTTGCACTGATAATTGAATGGCAGTTTACTGAAGGTGTCTTTAGTTCCCCACTTTAGAGGAAATTTTTCTAATTTCAGATGGGCATTTTTATTCAGACTGATTTAGGAAAGCTTCTTTGCAATCCTGTATGTTCTTTTGTAGTTGTATGTCTAGCAAATCTAACTTAAAATACAGAATTCCTGCTTGGAGATGGCTCCCTGCTACTTCTAGGTAGAAGTGAATGCGGGCAGAGCTTCACAGCTATTGCTTTTACTTAGTGTAGTCTTTGCCTCTTTCAGCTTGCTTACAGCGAGTCTGGCTTTGGTCTCCTATTTGCTAGCTTTTAAGTGCTTTCTGTCTAGTTAAGCACTGCTCTCTAAAAGATTAACCTATTTACAGAAATGAACTTTGGAATTTTTAAATAGTTTTGCTCCAGTTAGTTAAAAAAAAAAAACCACAAACAAAACCAAACAAAAAAAACCCCTCAAACACAAACCCAAACCACTACCACCCCCTGAAACCCACAAAACACTACCACCAAAAAAATCCCAAACCAACAACCAAAACCCCAAAACTAAAAATCACAACCCCCACCCCCAAAACAGATACATGCAAAAAGCAACACAACTTCCCTTGCAACAGCTCATGCAAATCTTACCAACTCTCCAGCTGGGCTTTCTGGTGTGTGCTTGTTAGTAGTGAAAATAAACATTCAAACATACTTTTAGAGCTGTTTACTACTAAAGTTAGCAGTTGATTTAAGGGTTAAGTGCTCCAGCAGTTGTGTTAGTAAGTAATGTAAATATATCTTTGTGTAAACTAGGAAGAAGTGTTTATAAGAGGATGCTAATCAAAACTTCCCTATTAATAATTTACTCTTCATTTTGCAGCATACACAGCTCAGAGAGATGAGAAGGCAGCCCCTGGTGCTCCTACAGATGCTAATGCCAGAGCCTTAGAGGTTTGCCATGGACCTTTAGAACATTATGACTTTCTGATTAAGCAAGAAGAACTGAAGAAGGATGAGCAGCAAAGAAAAGTTGTGCAGCACCTGCAGAAGTTGCATGACAGCCTTAAAGGCTACACCATCAGTTCAAAACCTCTTCTTTCAAAGGTGAGGTTTATAATAATGACTTTTTCTGTTTGCATTTTTACTTGCTCATAAAATACAGAAATTCCTGCCTTTAACATATCTGACTTCTGCAGCTGGATCTTTACAGATTGATCATTCTTTGTTGTTTGTATCTCTGTTATTTTTTTGGTTTATAAAATTCCAGTGGCACATTAGAAGTAACCAAATCAAATGCTTTGAAATAATCCTGTAAGAAAATCTGATATGGTTTTGGTTATGTCTAATACCTGCCTTTCAGAAAAAGAAAAAAAAAAAAGTCATTTAAATGTCATTTGCCTATAAGAGAGAAGGGCCTAGACCAGGTTTTAATTTTCAGGCACTGGTATGAGATATGTTACACATACTGAACAGTAATCTTTGATGTTCTCACAGATATTCCATAAATATAAGTGAAATTATTCAGGAGAATCTAAACTTCTGGGTTGGTGAATAGCTCAACATGAGCCTGCAGTGTGAGTGCAGCCCAGACAGCAACTGTGTGCTGGGCTGCAGGAAGAGCAGTGTGGGCAGCAGGGCAAGGGAGGGGATTCTGCCCCTTTTCTCTGCTCTCCTCTGAAACCCACTTGGAGTCCTGTGTGCAGTTCTGGAGCCCCCAGCACAGGAAGGACATGGAAGTGTTGGAGCAGGTCCAGAGGAGGCCACCAAGATACTCAGAGGGCTGCAGCAGCTCTGCTGTGAGGACAGGCTGAGAGAGTTGGGGCTCTGCAGCCTGGAGAAGAGAAGGCTTCCAGGAGACTTTAGAGTAGCCTTGCAGTATCTGAAGGGGGCTACAGGAAGGCTGGGGAGGGACTATTGACAAGGTCTGGCAATGACAGGACAAAGGGGGGAATGGGTTTGAACTGGCAGAGGGGAGATTGAAAGTGGATGTTAGAAGGAAGTTGTTTGCAGTGAGGGTGGTGAGACACTGGCACAGGTTGCCCAGGGAGGTTGTGGAGCACTGAAGCACTCAGTGGGATCTTTGATCACATTGGGTGCTTCTGTACTCCACAACCTCCCTGGAGGTGTTCAGGACCAGGTTGGATGAGGCCTTTAGTGACCTGTACTAGTGGGAGGTGTCCCTGCCTATGGCAGAAGGTTGGAACTGGATGATCCTTGAGGTCCCTTCCAACCTTCCCATTCTATGATTCTATGATAAATAATATAACTTTGCAAAACATTCTAATGTCAATCAGAAATGACTTAAAAAAAAAACCAAACAAAAAAGCTGTTCTTTCTGGTGTTATTAGTCTCCAGGTGAGGTAAGAAAAGCAGAAAGAGGTGTGACCTGCACCCTAGTATTGTTCTAGGGGACATCACAGCTCATTTTTGGAGCATTAACAGAAATTGAGATGTATTCCTGTTACCCAGCACCTTAGCAACCATAGTGCCTTAGTGGTGCCAGCAGCCTACTGTTGCAGCCCTGGAGTTTTGCCCTGGAGCTGCTGGGGCTCCAGAGCCTCTGTGGCAGTATTTTTCTGTGGCAATATCTTGTTCTCATGCTGTTATTTTCAGATTGTTGATCCTTGTGGCCTTGCATCTGCAAGTCTTGATAGCATTGTAACAGCACTGGGATTGGTGTGAGAATCCTCCCTCAAGCTTTTCTTGCCTCTTGTTGTGTAGACTTGAATTGATATCCCAGAAAACCAAACATAGTGCCCAGCAAACCAGATAAGACATTTAATTTTTTGCAACATATTAGGCAAGCATAGATGTGCAGAGAAGCTGAACAATGGCTGAATATGCTCTGTTTGCACCTGATTAAAATCTTGAGTCAGCTCAAATATTCATAAACATGAAGGGAAACAGCAAGAATAGAGTCTGATGATAAAAGCATAGTACTGGGAAGAAGCATGGCAAAGTATTCATTGCCATCATTATCTCCATTTCCCTGCCTGCAGTGGACAAACACCTCCCTAAGCCTAAGAGGAGGCCGTGTGGTAGCTGGCACTGCTCTTCCCAGCCAGCCTCTGAATGCTTTTCTTTTTCTCTCCCCTTCTCTTGAACTGTTTTGGGTTTATTTTTCATCAGAGGTAACTTCCACATTTGCAGTCAGTGCATGCTGTCATCTGCAGACCTTGCTAATAAATCTCCTGGCAGTTTTTCTCAGCATCCTTTATGCATCACACCTTTGGACACTGGACAGTAAAAGAGGAAGCCACTCAAAAGGAAGCCAGATATCTGGCTTTGCTCCTGCATTATCTTTTGAACATACTGCCAGACTTTTATTCATTATCATCCTTTAGAAAAGCTGTTATGATGAAGGTGCTGATGTTGCTGTGGAACCCTGAGGATCAGTAGGCTAGAGCATTTTGATCTTTTCTGCTAAACTGTTTTGGACATTTAGATATTCTGTTCTAAAAGCACTGCCTTTGAGAACAGTTTGGAGAGCTGACTTGTGTTAACTGGAGTGCCCTGAATCATTAGAGTTGTTAGAGCAGGTGTCTTGTAATGGCTTTGTAGATCAAGCATTATGTGGGTTTGTTGTTTACTGTTTCTTTGATTGGGAAGCATGAATAAGGAAGAAAGTCTTTATTGTAGAGAACAAATACTAATCTTACTCTGTTTAGGAAATCGTGATGCTACTTTGTCCCTGTACAACAAAGCTGCTTGCAGTGAAGCCAGGCTGACACTTTCTTAAAAGGAAGAAGTCAAAAGGCAGTTTTTAGATTGAGAATGTGGTTTTCATTAGTTCCTTTAAAACACTCCTCTCTGTCATTTAACATTGCCTCTATTCCATGCTTTCATTTAAAATCAGCTTTGAAAAATTGGTGCCTGGCTTGCTGATACCTGGGGACAAATGCCACAGGCAGTCAGAAGCAGCTGTAGAGCTACTTGCTGTTAGGATTAATATTGTTGCAGTTGGAGGTTTTTTCTTCTGCAGCTTGATATCTCTGTGGGAATATTAGAATACTGATGGTTAGGTTGAGCACTGGGGTGCTGTGGCATACGTCAAAATGCCAGAAAAGCAGTTTTGTGTAAATCTGTTAAAGCCTGCTAATGTATCCTTTGTTTCTTTTCTGCTGTCTTTGAAGAAGTTACTCTCCAACCAGACCTCCTTTGGTGATAAAATGAGGCCCTGTAAAGTGTGGTTTAAATTCCAGAGCAGGCCAGGTTTAGCTTCAGCAAGGTTGTGATCAACAAACTTAATGAAGGATTTGCCCAGAATGAGTTACAGCTGTGAACAGGTAGTTGGTAAAATCTTGGCCACAGAGGACTGTACCAGCTGCAGGCAGTGGCATCATATGCTTGCCAGGTGTCTGCTTCTAAGGGCTTTCTAAGTAAGTAAAATACACTTTTTCTGTCATGGAGTTTCACAGAATCACAGAAGACACCTGATTGGAAGAGACCAAGGATCATCCAGTCCAACCCTTGACCCTTGAAGGGTCAACACTAAACCATGTCCTTAAGCAGCAGCTCCACAGACTGCTTAAACACTGTCAGAGATGGTGACTCCAGCACTGCCCTGGGCAGACCATTGCAATGTTTGAGAAACCTCTCTGCAAGGAAATATTTCCTACTCTACAGCCTGACCCTCCCCTGGCAACAGCTTGAAACCATTTCCTCTAGTCCTGTTGCTTACCACCAAGGAGCAGAGGCTGCCCCCTCCTCCCTCCAACCTCACTTTGGGGAGTTGTAGAGAGTGATGAGGTCTCTGCTCTTCACAGTAGGGCTGCTGCTGAGGACTTAGTTCTCTTTGGCTTTTAATGCCAAGAAGAGGTGGTGAGTGCTGCTTTTTGCAACTGGCCTGAGTTTAATAAGCTTCTTGTAGGAATATGAGTGGAAGTAGTTCATGGAGCTAGTAGAAGATGTCTCCAGGAAGTTCTGATGTTAGAGGGCACAGATAAATCTGTGTTTATGAATAGCTCATTGACACTGTCCTCTCTTGAAAGCCTCATAGAATGGTTTAGGTTGGAAGTGACCTCAAAGATCATCTAGTTCCACCTCCCTACCATAGCTTAGGAAGTGCAAGATAAATCTCATGTGTAGGTGCTCAGTTACTTTTATGCTAAAACATTTGCATTGCTTTTCCTTAATAGGTTTTCATATATTCAAATGAAATTATTTTTTTGCCAGTCAAGCACCTCAGTCAGTCACACATAGTAGTTTGTAGATTGACTTCTTGCCTTTTTCAGATTTCTAACAACTTGACCAACCTACTCTTAGCATGAAAAAGAATCTGCTGGCAGCTTTTTAGAAATAAACCCCAGTGGTGGTCAACATTTCAAGCATGCTCATTTGGCCTGGGTCTGTCATTGAAGAGAATGTGATTGAAAGGCTGAAGTGAAGCAAAGGGGGAGAAGAGAAGACAGAGAGCAGCCTCTCTGTGTCAGCCTCTTCTGCAGCCTGATACTCCTTATTTTATTGCTTGATTTCTTCTGTGATAGAACACATTCCAGAAATAGAAACTTACTGCTCTTCTGACCAAGAATGATCTGCTTTGGGTTTAGCTTTGTTCATTTGTGGTTTTCTACCTAAACACTTTTAGTCAGTAGAAGTAGGATTAGGAAACAAATATTTCTACCAGACTCTATAGACACATTTCAGTGTTTGTCCAAGAGATTTGCATTACCTCACAGGCCAAAGCTTTCTGAAATCAGTAATCTGGAGGGGAGTTGACACACACTATGAACCATTTCCTTTAATAATCAAACTCTGAATTTTATTTTTTTTTAATGATATAGGTTGGTTGTTTATTTGTTTTTTTGGCATCAGCTTAGAGTGGGTTTGAGGGGACAAACCAATTAGTCTTGCTGCAAACCAAGCAGGCTTCTGTTTTTCTAAATTATTACTCAAATTTGAACAATGACTTTGATCTTCAACTTGGTGAAAGCGTGGCCTTGGATGCTGGAATATTTTGAGATCCCCTGAATAGAAGTTCAAGGCTGTAACTGTTTGCATAGACATTTTAGATCCTCCAGCTTTTCAAAATAATACCAATTGGGACATCTTAAGAGTTGTTGAGTTGCTGTGCTAATGACTTGAAATAAGCTCAATTATAAGTGAGGTCATGTTTTGAAAAGAAGTATGAACAGTAGTAAACACCATTCAAGACCTTGAAAATGTGTTCAGCTTACAACTGAAAAAGGAGGCCTGAAAGAGTGGGAGAAAGAGGCAGTTTTGTTAGTGCTGGAAACCAATAAAATCTGCTGGTTGGAGACTTGGCTCTTGGGGTTTTGCATATTTTAATTAACCACTTCAGTGCTGGTGTGCATTTGCTCTTACAAGTTTTTCAAATCACAGTATAAAGATTCTCAGGAAATGAGTTGCAGCTTCCAGGCTTCAGAAGATTAATAGTAACAGTAATAATAATAGTAATAATAGCAGTAGTAGTAGTTAGAATATAATAGTTAGAATAGGTTAGGTCAGGATGGGTTAGAATAGGTCTGGACAGGTTAGAATAGGTCTGGACAGGTTAGAATAGGTCTGGACAGTTTAGAATAGGTCTGGACAGGTTAGAATAGATCTGGACAGGTTAGAATAGGTTAGAATAGATAATATAAAACATGATATGATATAATATACATAAAATATGATGTAATGTGATATATATGATATGAAATAATATGATACACTATGACATAATATAATGTAATATAATATAACATGATATGATATAATGTAATATAATATAACATAACATGATTTAACATAACATAAATAATAACATCAACAATAATAATATCATCCATTTTATGATCAAACAAAACAGTTTGAGACCAGCCTTGAGTTTCAGCATGAAAAGTCTACCAATTCAGTTTAGTGGTTTTAAAAAAGAAAACAGATGTTTTCTTTTAACAGACAAACCAATCTCCCCCACAAATCCCAGCAGCAGCAATAAAATCAACAAGACCCAAACAAGCAAACAACTCAACAAAAAAAACCCAAACAAAATCTGATAACAAAACAAAATAGAATAATGGCAATAGGAATAACAGTAGCAATAGGAATAACAGTAGCAATAGGAATAACAGTAGCAATAGGAATAACAGTAGCAATAGGAATAACAGTAGCAATAGGAATAACAGTAGCAATAGGAATAACAGTAGCAATAGCAATTAATAGTAGCAATAGCAAATAATAGTAGCAATAGCAAATAATAGTAGCAATAGCAAATAATAGCAATAGCAGTATCAATAGCAAATAACAGTAGCAATAGCAAATAACAGTAGCAATAGCAAATAACAGTAGCAATAGCAAATAACAGTAGCAATAGCAAATAACAGTAGCAATAGCAATAATAGTAGCAATAACAAATAATAGCAATAGCAGTATCAATAGCAAATAACAGTAGCAATAGCAAATAACAGTAGCAATAGCAATAATAGTAGCAATAACAAATAATAGCAATAGCAGTATCAATAGCAAATAACAGTAGCAATAGCAAATAATAGTAGCAATAGCAATTAATAGTAGTAATAGCAATAATAACAATAGCAACAATAATAGTAACAATAGTTACAATATTACCAGTAATAATAATGATGATGATATAATAATAATAAAAATAAATAAATCATGTTATAAAATACCTGTTGGGATTGAGAAAGTAAATATCCTTGAAGTGCCAACAGCATCCCTTGTGACAGGGGAATGCATACAGTGTTTCTTACAAACTTCTTCAGTGGGCTGAAGAGGATTAAGAGCTTTGCTGGCATTTGATTTGCTTTTAGAGATGCTCAGTTCAGCAAATGTGTTTGGATCTGCCACAGTATCCATTTATTGTATTCTTTTTGTAGCAATTAGCTCTCGCCCAAATCGCTGTCCTCACCAAAAAAAAAAATCCAAACCACCCCAAACAACAACAAATAAACTCAACCACAAAACAATCAAGTTAAGTCTATTTTTAAAATCAACCAGAAATTTCTGTAGACTTTGGTGGAGGCTACAGACTTCTGTAGACTCTGGTGGAGGCTGCAGACTTCTGTAGACTCTGGTGGAGGCTGCAGACTTCTGTAGACTCTGGTGGAGGCTGCAGACTTCTGTAGACTCTGCTGGAGGCTGCAGACTTCTGTAGACTCTGCTGGAGGCCAAACCATTATATTGGTTTCCTTTAGCCAAACTTTCCATTTTTTTCTATAACATTGTCCAGAAATGATAAGTACTGGAGTGAGAAAATACACTCATAAAGACAAACATCAGGGTGGTTAAATGTAATTAATAAACACTTCACAGTGAGACCCAAAAAAACCCAACCCCAAAGCCATAAGGTTTTACTGCTTGTCCTTGTTCTCTGACCTCTACAAAGACAGGTACAGCAGTATTCTAAAGATCAATTTATTCTTCTAGCCTTGTGTCATTCCTTGTGAAACTGCAAATTGCATAAATACAGCCAACAACAACAACAAATTATAATGTGGTAGTCTTTTGTCTTGCCCAAATAACTGTTGTTCATCTGGCATTAAAAAGAAAAAAAACCTTTGGGAATGTCTCACTTGGATTTTTTGTTTCCACTTCTTCCTTCCTTCACTGTGCAAGGTGGAGCTTCGGCTGTTTTCACGAGGGTGAGCTGGGAAATGTTCCTCCAGCAAATGCTCTTGCAAATAGTTGCAGCCTGGTCTGTTAATGGAACTGTTTCAGAACATCTGAAACCCTGCTCAGCCACTGATTGACGATGCAGGCTTTTGATTATACTGTTAGTATAGCTCTAAATTAAATCTGAGAGTGGCTCTTACACAAGGGCTGTGCTTTCCTGTGCTCTGAATAAACTGGTGCTGTGTAGATCAGAGCTTGCTACCTGTGGGTCATATATTTTAGTCCCTATTTAATTAGTGTTTTGCTCCCTGACTCCTGGGTTTCTTCAGTGTGTTTTGCAAAGTGCTTTAGGCTCAAGTTGTCTAGCAATTAGCCAGCTCCAAATGAGACCAGAGGGTTGCAATTATAAATTTTCCTCTGTTTTGGCTCAGCTCGTAGAAGTCTGCAAGTGGAGCTGTTCAAAATAACCAAATCCTCATCTGCAGTGTGTCTGGGGATGTCAGTTCAGTTTCATGAACTTAATGAAGGTTTTGTTAAGCTTTCCAGTTTTTCAGAAACTGTTTCCTTGTGAAATTCTCTTTGCAAATGAATTGCAGCAACTGGGGGAGGACTGTTTCAAATCCAAGTGCAAGTTTTTCCATTCAAACATCTTTGAGGCAAGTAGAATAAACCCTTAGGTGTCATAACACCTGTCCTGAGTAAGAGATTAAAAATTCTTAGGCAAGATTCATTCAGGATAAACATGACTCACTTGAGGAAATTACTAATAAAAGGCATCCTTTGAAAAGGTCCTTTTAAAAATAGGTTTAATATGTTTTAATAAGTTGCAGCTTGGTGCAGTATGGTGCATGGTAGATGTGTGACATGTTGCTGTGTTTATGGATCTGTATGTACACAGACATGCAGGTGGTACTCAAGTGCCTATTTTTACTGTGTCTCCATTGATTTTTTTTTTAATCATGTCTTTCAGAAACCGTTTCCTTGCTTTTATTTTCACCCCATATTTCATAATTTTTTTTTCCCCTCTTGATTTGCAGCTTTTTGCCAAAACCAAACCCCCCAAAGGTCTTTATGTCTATGGAGATGTTGGTAAGTTTCAGCTGCATCAGTTCAGATGGAGTTTTCTCTAAATGCATGTTTATATCCAAATTCTCAAGCTTTATGTTTGTGTGGAATTATTGCTGCAGTGGAATTTTCCAGGATTAGTTTTCTTCCCTGCTATGATTTTATTCAGATTCTGGCAGCTGTTGGGTTGGGCTCTCTTACCATGCATAGTTCTTTTCAGTGTTGCCTACTCAACTAATATTTAAGACCACAACTAAGGAATTTGGGAAGTAATTGGGGGTGCCAAGGGATAAATGTATACATTTTAATTGCAACACCCTAGCACAAAACCACATTTGCTCCTCAAGAGGGAATGCTAAGGGTGTTTCATGGGTGCTTAGGGAGCCATTTGTGCAACTTTTGGGCCATCTCTGTATGGATCAAAATTTTAAACCAAAAATAATTTTAAACCACAAATAGTTTTTGAACAGAAAATAGAACTATTTGTTCTCCACACACAGTCTGGTCTTGGACTGCTTTGGTGAAAGAGTATAGAATCATATAGATATGAATCATATAGAAAGAGTATAGAGTCATCATTTGGGTTGGAAAGGACCTCCAAAGGTCATCCAGTCCAACCTCCTCTGCAGTCAGCAGGGACATCTTCCACTAAATCAGGTTACTCAGAGCCTTCTGGAGCCTGACTTTGAATATCTCCAGGGATGGCCCTCAAGTACCTTCCTGTTGCAGTGTTCCAGTACCCTCATGGTGCAGAACTTGTTCCTAACATCCAATCTGAATCTGCTCTGCTCTCATTTCAAACCACTGCCCTCATCCTGTCCCTGCAGGCCTTTGCAAACAGTCCCTCTGCAGCCTTCTTGTAGCCCCCTCCAGGCCCTGGCAGGCTGCTATTAGTTTTCCCCAGAACCTTCTCTTCTGCAGGCTGAACACCCCCAGCTCCCTCAGCCTGTCCCCATAGCAGAGATGTTGCCACCCCCTGATCGTTTTGTTGTGTCCCTCCTCTGTACATGAAGTGCCTAAGGCTATTGTAGCAATTTCTCCTATTTCATTATTGCCCCTCTCTAATGAACAATCATTAATGTAATCAGTCCATACTGTTGTTAATCAGCTACCTCTTGGGTATTTGTTTGTTTTTTTTGTTTGTTTTGTTCATTTGAAGGCACAGGAAAGACGATGGTGATGGACATGTTCTATGCTCACTTAGAAGTAGAAAGAAAAAAGAGAGTCCATTTTCATGGCTTCATGCTAGATGTGCACCAGAGTAAGTGCAGCCACAGGTATTGACAAGAATTTTATCAAATCACAGTGTCTGTGAAAATAAGTCTGTCTCATCCTAGTAATCACTTCAACTTTATTGCAGTATGGAAGCTAAAAAGGTGGGGGGGAAGAGAGAGAAGTCAAAAGGATTTGAGCATTGTCTGTCATACCAGAGTAGGTGTTAATTGCATCTTTATTTCTCAAGTAGCTCTTCTCAAGCTGTACACCTGCTTGTGTAGAAAACTTGGGTGTACATTTAACATTAAATCCTTAACTAAATGTTCTGCAGTTAGCAATTAGCTCAGATGAAATCTGAAGAAAGAAGGCAACTGTTCAAACTGGAGCAGTGAACGCCAGATTCAAGCTGCGTTTGGAGTAAGCAGTAACTAAGTCAGGTATAGAGACCCAAGGAGAGGGAGAGCTGTTCTGCTTGGCAAATTTAGTATCAGGAATTCAGAGGAGAAGATAACAGGAGGAAGTATGTTCCAGAAAAATTTCTGCCAGGCTGAATAAGGTACTTTGTTTTGACAGAGATGCTCTTAGATATTTTCAAATCTGCTTCTGAATTCTGTGACTTTGAAATCCCATCAAACTCTTAGCTGATGCTGTCATTTGCAGCTCTTGTGACAGCTTCAGTTTTCCTGGGAAGCTTTCATCACTCTGCCACTTTTAGTGCCCTCTCTTTCTAACATCATTAGGTCACTGTTGAGATTTTCTGTTTCCTTTTCTTGTCAGTTGTGTTTAATCATTAGCAAAGGTAGGTTGTCACTGCAGGACCTTTGTAGCCAGGTGAAACAGAGTCCGTGAGACAGTAAAGTATGGATGCAGTGATCTTATTTTCTGCCAGTGGCATCAGATTTACAGTTTAAAATGTAAAGTTCCTGAGCTTTTTAACTAATTCAGACCATGGATTGATTTCTAAACACTCTTAGAGGGCTTTTCCTACTCAGGCAATTAAAGCAGAAAATGCCAAATCACAAAGTGAAACTGAAACCAGAGTCATGGACTGGAAGGAAGATAGTTCCTATCAGTTTTTCAGAGCTAGTACAGGTGCATAGCATTCAAAGGCTCTCTGATATTTGTTTTGCATATTTCTAAACAAGAATATATGAATGGCAGAATCTTTAAGCTTTTAATAATGGCCTGGATGTGGTTCTAAACTGTTTTGCCTCCTTAAAAATTAGACTAACTTTGAAGCTTTCTTATTTTCACTTGACTGGGTGACTTTTTATTTGGCAGCTAAATAATTTTGTTCTCCTTACTTTAGAAAAAATAAATGAGGAATATTTGGTTGTGGTTTTCTTTTTCTTCTCTTTTGCCAACTGAGGAATACATCGCCTCAAGCAGAGCTTGCCAAAAAGAAAAGCAGGATTTATGGCCAAAACATATGACCCCATTGCACCAGTAGCAGAGGAAATCAGTGAAGAGGCTGCTCTCTTGTGTTTTGATGAATTTCAGGTAAGAGATTATTCCTTGGCTTCAAGAGAAGCTTCATAAAATTGCTTTTAATCTGAAAATTTGACAATTGGTACTGCTGCTGCAGTGTTTGAGTGACTGATCAGTCATGAACTGTAGAAGTCCTTTAATGGGTTTGGAAGTGGTAGGGCTTTGGTTGATTGATTGTTTTGTTCCAGGAAATAAGATGCAGGTCAGCAGTTGGAGCCCCTTTATAGTGTTTTTCATTTACCAGTCTAGTTACTGGTCATAGAAGGGTTTACATACGTTTGAGAGACTCATGAGTAGTTTAGAGCAGGAACCATCACAGTGTAGTTCATGTAGTGCAGGAAAATTGTCTCAGTGTGATTAAGGATGTGTCAGATTTAACCTAAACTTTTTCCTAGAGTTATTGGAACCTTTTTGTATGGCAGTGCCAGATTATATCACTGTAACTGACATTTAAACAAACTTTTACTGAATTAAATATGAAGAAAAAAAAAAAACCAAACCAAAACCCAACTCATAAAATTATCTTTGGTTGATTCATTTATTTGACATCCCTTGTGAATTTTGGTTTAAGAACATGTCACAAATGTAGGTTTAGAACTGCTTGCTAAAAAGTGGTTTAGGGTGGAGGTATTTGGCAGTTTTACTCAGCTGTGCCTGGTGTGTTTGCTCGCATTCAGAGTACAGACTGCTGGGCTTTGTTTCCAAGTCTTACAAGAACTTTGGAGGTTGGAAGGGACCTCCAGAGATCATTGAGTCCAACCTCCCTGCCAAGGCAGGATCCCCCAGGGTAGTCTGCACAGGAATGCATCCAGGTGGATTTGGAAAGTCACCAGAGAAGGAGACTCCAAAACCTCTCTGGGCAGCCTGCTCCAGGGCTCTGGCACCCTCACTGTAAAGAAGTTTCTCCTCATGTTGAGGTGAAAGCTTCTGTGTTCCAGTTTGTATCCATTGCTCCTTGGCTTATTGCTGCTAACCACCAAAAAGAGATTGGCCCCAGGCACTTGACACCCACCCCTCAGGTACTTGTACACATAGAATCATAGAATGGTAAGGTTGGAAGGGACCTCAAGGATCATCTAGTTCCAACCCCCTACTGTGACACCTCCCACTAGTACAGCTCACTCAAGGCCTGGTCCAAGGCCTCTTACCTTACATAGGTAAGATCTCATCTCAGCCTTCTCTTCTCCAGACTAAACAGCCCCAGGGCTCTCAGTCTCTCTCCTAGGGGAGATACTCAAGTCTCCAATCATCCTCATGGCTCTCTGCTGGACTCTCTCCAGCAGGTCCCTGTCTCTTGAACTGGAGAGCCCAAAACTGGACACAGTATTTCAGGTGTGGTCTCAGCAGGGCAGAGTAGAGGGGGGAGAAGAACCTCCCCAGACCTGCTGGCCACACTTCCCCTGATGTATGCTCTGCTCCCTCTGCTGACTTGCTTGGGGTCTGTGAGTCACTGCACTTGCAGAAGTCACCTGTGCTTTTGCTGATGGCTCACTGTGGGGAAGTAATACAAGAACTATGCTTTAAAATGTATATCTAAGCTTTAGATCCTTAAGTGAATTTAGAAAATCTGGGTGTGCTAATACTCTAAATTCAGGGGTTTCTGAGCAGCTGGGTGTCTGGACTGCTTCTCTGTAACTTAGAAGCTTATGCAGGCTTTGCCTGCTGAAGAGGAGTCTGAGTTTCCTGAAGTTTTGCAGGAGGCAGAAGGCACTGCATTTGGGGTAAGAAATCTGCTTAAATAGTCAGAAAGTAGTGCAGTGAGCAGAAGAGCAGCTTCAGGGATGTGCAGATCTGGGGGATGTGATACTGATTGTGGGGGAAAACAGTTTGGTTTCAAGAAGGAAAAAAAACTTCCACAAGAATGCATTCCTTAGAACCAATGATAAGAAGAAAGCTGCTCTTTACGTATGCTTCCTCATGAACATTATTGCTTCCAAACTAGCTGTGACAAATATAACCTGTCTCTAGGCTAGAAGGCTCTTCTGTCTTTCCTTCTTTCCTTCTTTCCTTCTTTCCTTCTTTCCTTCTTTCCTTCTTTCCTTCTTTCCTTCTTTCCTTCTTTCCTTCTTTCCTTCTTTCCTTCTTTCCTTCTTTCCTTCTTTCCTTCTTTCCTTCTTTCCTTCTTTCCTTCTTTCCTTCTTTCCTTCTTTCCTTCTTTCCTTCTTTCCTTCTTTCCTTCTTTCCTTCTTTCCTTCTTTCCTTCTTTCCTTCTTTCCTTCTTTCCTTCTTTCCTTCTTTCCTTCTTTCCCCTGAAAGATCATTTAGAAACCATAGAATCATAAAATGGTATCTTTTATTGTCTCTAGACTAGAAGGCCTCCCTCTCTGCCTGCCTCCCTCTCTGCCTGCCTCCCTCTCTGCCTGCCTCCCTCTCTGCCTGCCTCCCTCTCTGCCTTTCTCCCAGCCCTGAAAGATCATTTAGAAATCATAGAATCATAAAATGGTTTAGGTTGGTAGGGACCTCAAAGATCATTTAGTTCCAACCTCCCTCATAGGCAGGGACACCTCCCACTAGAACAGGTCTCTCAAGGCCTCATCTAACCTAGCCTTAAACACCTCTAGGGTGCCTCCCTGGCCAACCTGTTCCAATGTTTCACCACCCTCACTGTCAAGAACCTCTTCCTAAATAAGGGAATGCTAAGAGGTAGGGTAGTGGTGGAGTAGGGAGAGAAGTGGATATGGGTTAAGGTGCTTTTGTGGTGGATTGCTACCACAGCAGACACATCTCACCTGGTGAAAGCACAGCAGTCTGTCCATCTGCTGTGTAATGAGTGCATCTGATTCTCAGCAGGCCACCACTTTCTGGGTTTTCTCACAGCTCAGCCTTTGGTAAGTGAAAATGCAACAAGTGGCTGCGTGATGAAGGGGCTGCAGGAGAGACAAGGGCAGGGATAACAAAGGCGGTTCCCTTAACCAGCACTGCTCACCTCTGGCAGCTGAACTCCTGTAAAACACAAACTGCAGTTACAGAAGGTTTCTTCAGAAAAAAAACAAACCATACAACACATTTGTGCAGAGTGGTTTCTGTTTCCTTTTATTTCTTGGTCCTGGAAAGCAACTTCCTTAAGCTAACCTTAGATATTTAAAGAAGTTTTACTTTATGGCTTATTTTTTAGTCTCTTTTTTTTTTTTTCCCCTGGTCCTCAGTATCATTCTTCCCACCCATTTTCAGTTTTTGTGCCTGAAGGTTAGAAGAGGCTGACTGTGCTGGAAGTGACTGCAGTGCCTTTTGATTATTCATGGACAGTAATAGAAGGCACTTAAAAAGAACAATGAAATTGCTTATTTTTGTGATGGGCCATCTGTTGAATTGTTTTTTGCAACAATCACACAATAGTATCTATGTCATATCATTCTATTTTCAACAGCAGCTGATTATGTCTGCTTGGCTACTTGTCTTTTATTTCTAAAGTCCCATGACCATTCAAATTCACCTCTGCAAACCTTTGCCTCAAAGGTAATAGAAATGTAAAGCAGCCAGTGAGGATTTTCTTCCCCTCTTCAGGTTTTGGGGTGGGTTTGGGTTTTTTTTTATCCCTTCTTTTTTTCTTTTTTTTCTTTTTTTCATCTTGTTTCTAATTAATTAGAGCCTCTTAAATGTTTAGGTCTGTTTTCTATGTCACCCACCTGTAGTTTTAGAATAGAAGTTAACATGGAATCATTTAGTGATTGGTAAAGAAATGGTAGGGTTCCACAATGAAGAGTGGGCAAGTTTTGAAAGCCTGTGGTACATTCACTGCTTATTAATTATCCCTTTTATTTTATTCCTCACCAAGCAGTAATTAGAATCTTTCTCCATGGCTTTCACTAACAAGCATTTTTTTTTCCCCCCTAGCTATAAAGCCACTTGCAGAAGCTGAAAGCAAGATAAAACAAATGTGTTGTCTCCTGCAGGTCACTGACATTGCTGATGCCATGATTCTGAAGCAGCTTTTTGAAAATCTCTTCCAAAATGGGGTTGTGGTTGTGGCAACATCCAACAGGCCTCCAGAAGGTAAAAACAAACATGCTGCTGGTGGTGTCCCCATGCAATGGTTTACAGAACAATCATACTAAAGTCATACTGCATTGATTGCTAAAACTCTCCAGTCTCTGAGAATCTGAGGTACTCTAATTTGTCCCTTGGTTTGGTTTTTTTTCCTATACTTAAGCAAGAATTTTTTTTCAGTAATTCTTACTCCTCTTTAGCCTCATGCTCAAGGTGTTCCTCCCTTTACCTCTCTTCAAATCCTTCTCTGTTTTGAGAAGTTTGTCCCTTGGGTTTTTTTCCTATTCTTAAGGAAGAAAGGTTTTTCAGTAGGTCATATCCCCCCTTCCTCTCCACCTCAAGGTGTTCCCTCCCCTCAAATCCTTCTGTGTTTTCTGATCCTCTCTACTCTGTCCTGTCACTGCTGATGCCATGATTCTGAAGCAGCTTTTTGACAATCTCTTCCAAAATGGACTTGTCATTGTGGCAACATCCAACAGGCCTCTAGAAGGTAAAAACAAACATGCTGCTGGTGGTGTCCCCATGCAATGGTTTACAGAGCAATCATACTAAAGTCATACTGCATTGATTACTAAAACTCTCCAGTCTCTGAGAATCTGAGGTACTCTGATTTGGCCCTTGGGCTTTTTCCTGTTCTTAAGGAAGAAAGGTTTTTCAGCAGGTCTTACTCCTCCTTTCTCTCCAACTCAAGATGTTCCCTCCCTTAAAATCCTTCTGTGTTTTCTGATCCTCTCTACTCTGTCCTGTCACTGCTGATGCCATGATTCTGAAGCAGCTTTTTGACAATCTCTTCCAAAATGAGGTTGTCATTGTGGCAACATCCAACAGGCCTCCAGAAGGTAACAACAAACATGCTGCTGGAGGTGTCCCCATGCAATGGATCTCAGTGTCTTACAGAACAATCATATTAAATCATGCTGCATTTATTACTAATACACTCTCCAGTCTTTGAGACTGAGATACTCCAATTTGTCTCTTATTTTTTTCCCTATTCTTAAGGGAAAACATTTTTTTGGTAATTCTTACTCCTCTTTAGCCTCATGCTCAAGGTGTTCCTCCCTTCACCTCCCCTCAAATCCTTCTGTATTTATTGGTCCTCTCTGCTCTCTCCAAGCTAGTGGAATGATATTTGATGAAAGAGTGGAATATTGCCTCTGCTTTGGATGGGAAGGAGTCATATTCTGTGATGAGAGTGGAAATGAGAGTACTTAAAGCTTCCTAGTGTCCAATTTACTAGCTTGCAGACACAAAAGCAACACAGCACAAAGCAGAATGCCTTATCAGGCATTGCACAGCCTGGTTTGAGGCCACTCTTTGGGCATTATAGAATCACAGAATGCTAAGATTGGAAGGGACCTCAAGGATCATCTAGTTCCAACCTCCCACTAGCACAGGTCACTCAAGGCCTCCTCCAACCTGGCCTTGAACACCTTCAGGGAGGGAGCAGCCACAACCTCCCTGGGCAACCTGTGCCAGTGTCTCACCACCCTCACTGCAAACAACTTCCTCCTAACACCCAGTCTAAATCTCCCCTCTGCCAGTTTAAATCCATTCCCATTGCCATTGATTAGGTGGAGAACTGTTTCTATTTCTAGCAACATTTTTAGACAGAGAATGACTACCTAGGCAGATCCCTCTCCAAAATCCCCAGATCTTTATGGCTTTTAACCAGGTAGTGGTTGCAGATCTTTTGTTATATCCTTACTGGAAAACAGATGTTGCTCTTATTTCTACTGCTAAAATCAGATACATGCCATTAGAAATTTAAGTCATCTTTCACTCCCTGCCATTTTTCAGCCTTTCTCAGGATGTTCCTTTCTTCCTTAAGAGTACACTGAATTTCCATACAGCAAAAGAAAGACATTTCAGCTTTCATTTCCTACCTTTTTTCCCCTCCTCTCTCTAGCAGTGCAGAGTTTTATTTGCCAGACTAGAAAACAAGGTGACATTGTTATTAAGACTAAGCAGCAAAATGGTACTGATTTCCTTTCTTTCAGATCTCTATAAAAATGGCCTTCAGAGAGCTAATTTTGTCCCATTCATTGCTGTGCTGAAGGTGAGTCACTTGTTAAATGCTTTTCAGTTTTGCCTGCTGTATTGATAAGTCAGGGGTTTGTTTGAGGATGACTTTGATACTCCTTTCCAGATAACATGTTTGTGCTTTAACTGTTTGGAGCAACAATAATTGAAGGCAAAGCAAAAAGGAACTCTTTCTTTCTGGAATTAAAACCTGAGTGCTTTTAGTATAGCCAAAAGTTATCTTTCTGACTCAGGCAGCAGAATTGGTTTAGAAAAGGCTTTTTTTTTTAAACTGGTGTGAGTGTGCTGTGTAACACAATATTCCTCTAACAGTCCTACTGTCCTCTCCCTGTGGCTGTCTTGCATTTCTTATGCTACAAAAACTTGGTGCTCCTTTGGTGCAAGGAAAGTAGCGTTCAGTATGTACCCTTCAATTATCTTGTTTCTGGGTCTTACACACAAGAAAGTGGTTTTGTGAATTGGCATCTGTGAGGTTTCACTCTGCTCTGCCCTGGTGAGACTGCATCCGGAATATTGAGGCCTTGAGTGACCTGTGCTAGTGGGAGGTGTCCCTGCCTATGGCAGGGGGTTGGAACTGGATGATCCTTGAGGTCCCTTCCAACCTTACCATTCTGTGATTCTAATATTGTTTCCAGTTCTGGGCCCTTCAGTTCTAGAAGGACCTCAGGGAACTGCTTGAAAGAGTCCAATTGTGGCTAAAGGTCTTTGGCATAGAACCATAGAATGGTTTGGGTTGAAAGGGACCTTCAAAAGTCATCTAGTCCAACCCCCCTGCACTCATCAGGGACATCCTCCACTAGATCAGGTTGTCCAGAGTTGTATTAAGTCTGGTCTTAAAAACTTGAGGGATGAGGCCTCAACTACCTCCCTGGGTAACCTCTTGCAGTGTTCCAGCACCCTTGTGGTGCAGAGCTTGTTGCTAACATCCAATCTAAATCTGCTCTTATTTCAAACCTTTGCTTCTCACCCTATCTCTGCAGGCCTTTGCAATCAGTCCCTCTGCAGCCTCCTTGTAGCCCCCTTCAGGTCCTAGCAGGTTGCTATGAGGTCTCCTGGAGCCTTCTCTTCTCGAGGCTGAACACTCCCAGCTGCCTCTCCCTGTCCCCATAGCAGAGCTGCTTCAACCTCCTGATCATCTTCATGGCTTCCTCTGAACCTGGTCCATCAGGTCCATGCCCTTCCTGCAGAGCTGGATACAGCTTAGGGCTTAGTTTCTGCAGCAGATAAGAGGGATGCTTCTGTCTCTCAATCTTTACAAAGATAGAGCTTTACAGAGATAAGTAGTAGAAAGGAAAATCTTTTCATTCCATAATTGCAATTAGATTCAGTCCCTTCTGATAGAGCTTTTAATCTTGCAGCATCTCTTACCAAGAATTTTGAAGTGGTGATTTTTGTAGTTCTGTTTTGTTGTTGTTTGGGGTTGTGTTGTTTTGGTGGGGTTTTTTTTTTTTTTCTCTTAACAAAGGCAGTTCTTGGAAAGAGAAATTCTCTCAGGTGCTTTCTTCAAATGCTTAGAGCAGAAATACTAAAAAATTGTTCATCTAAACTGATAAGGAATGTTTAAAAAGTGCTAACCACTTGAAAACTGGTTTAAAAATAAAGCAGTGTGTTGTTAGCATCTTGGTGTAAGAGCTGAAGTGAGGCTTCTCAAAAGAAAAGAAAGAGAAGGCCCACTTCAGGTGGCTGCTCTAGCTCTCATTTTGACCACAGTTTCATTTCTGCAGATGTTTGTATCACCTCTTAACTCTTCTGGAATCCCAGTTCTAATTTGCTAACTCAATGCTTCATTCTCTGGACTGTCAGGAAGGAAATCACCTCAAATAGTTTGGTTTGTAAACCTATAACTGATCTGAGCAGTTCTTTGGCTTCCAAAGGTTTCCTGGAACTGGGATGTGAAGTTTTTTAAAAGGTCAGACCTGAGTCACAGTACCAAATGTGTAACTTCTGCTTTTTCTTCATCTGGGAGCTGTGCACTGCACAGAGTTCTAACTGCAGAGCAGAAAGTTTGAGGGCCTTTCCTGGCCTGAGTGTATCTTTAAAAGGCACAGTTTTAAAACCAAGTATTTAGCTTTGGCTGCCTGCATTTTGCTGGAACTGAAGAGAAACCAGAAACTTGCAGTCAGTTGGATGTGAAATTGCTGTAAGCTTCTTACAGCAAACTTTGGTTGGTTTGTTTGGTTTGTTTTTTAACTTCTTTCCTGTTATTAGGGACCAGATAATTATTTCTTTGACTTGGTTAAGCATTTTACACTCCTCTCGAATGGAAAGCAATGTGTTTGCATGGCTTTCACCAGATGGATTGAGAATTACTGCTTGACATTGTTGCCTGCTCAGGTTTTAATTAAAATAGAAGACATGGAGGAAGTTCAAAGTATTTTCACTTTTCAGTAACTTCAGTTTGAGTAAGCAAAAAAAAAAACAAACCCCAACAAACCCAACCCTAAGTTGCTTGGAACATCTAGAGCTGCCCCTGAGGAAATTGTGGGGGTTAGTTTTGTCCAAAGGCATTTGGTAGATGTAAAATGTCTTTGATGGTGCTCTCAGCTTTTGTCCAAGCACCTGTGTGAGAAATGCAGGGATTTGTTGAGTGGCAGATCTGCCTCTCCTCCCCACCCCCCCTCAGAAAAAAAGTCATCTCCTTGATGAAATTGATTTGTCAGTTTGTCCCAGTCTAATGGTGTGATAGCCCAGCAGCTTTCACTGTGTTGAATAGTTAAAACCTGCTTTTGAGGTCAGTGTCAGCCACTCTGACCCCTGTGAACTGTCACCTGAGTCAGAATTGCAGGGATTAGGCCTTTGATATTGTGATGGCTTCGCCTATCAATTGACTTTTTCATTACTGAAGATGTTTGGCCTTTTGTTTCCCTTCTTAGTATGTAACCAAGCAAACCCCTAAGTAGAAGGAGCATTTGTTCTCCTTGCCTCTTTCTGCAAGTAATAGAAGTACACATCTTTTGTGAAGTGTACCTAATTAAACACAGAAGAAATGAAAAAAGCAGAAAATGCAGCCTGGCTGCGAGGGGCTTTGTGCTGAACATCCCCACAATCCCTGCCTAATTTCAGTCAGACCAATTTGTGAGACCATCAGCCAGCAAAATGTTGCATCTAGCAAGCAAGGTGTCAGATTGGAAGTTACCAACCCTTTCTGCCTTCAAGCCTTCTAAGCCTCTGTGTGGGTTACATTTAAGCAGAAGGATTATTTGAATTCTGTGGTTCAGAGCACTTCATTCTCACTGGGTTTTACAATGTACCTCTTGCTTCAGTGTGTTCTCTGGGTGCTAAGCTGTTCAGTTTGTTTACCTTCTGTCTCTGTCTCACACACACATGCTTGTTCCCAAGCACTTTGTTTAGATGCAGAACAAAACTTTATCCTAGGATAAAACAGTTGCTGCTGTAGCTCAGTGCTCAGCCTTCTCCTGTTAGGATTTCCTGAGCTCTTGCTTGCTCGATTTATTCCTTGATGACAGTGAGTAAATGAAAGCATCTCACAGGTATGGAAGAGTTGATTCCTGCTGTATCAGGGTAAATTAGTCTAATTACACGTGGCAGTTTTATTTGCCTGTGATGTAATGTGAAATGAGGTCCTGCCTCCCCCCGCCACCGCCCGAGCCAATTAATAAAGCTTTTAAGCTCTTTGTCGCAGGCCACCGTGGAGGTCTGCAGAGAAGAACTTTAATCCAATAAACATTTCATTTAGATCATGAAAAGAAAGCATCAGGAGAAGCTCCTACAAGAGAGGGTGTTACCAGCAATCCTAGCCACCAAGAGATGTGAGGAATTTGCCAAATTAACCGAGAGGCCTTCATATTTAAACACATAAAATGCGTCGGAACCGAGAAGAGAATAATTTAATTTGAGCTGAACCTTTATATTGTTTAACATCCTCAGAAGCCAAGACTGTTTTCTTCAAAGACTCTTACTGTTGAGTTGGATGGACAGGGCAAGGGGAGGTTGTGAGAAACCCAGATAGCAAATAAGACTGGCTGAAGCTGGTGGGAAGGATAATAAAAAAAAAAAAAAAAAGAAAGAAAGAAAAAAACCTTAGTGGTGAAAACTCTTTGATGTAAGAAGAGTCATTGTGGTTTGGCAGCATAAAGGCAGTGTTTTATGCTTCTGACATAATGGTGGTGGTACAGAGAGGGTGAATGGACCCTGCACCCCCCAGCCTGCTTTACAGCAAGGACTTTTGGATTCCCTTGAAACAAAACACAGCAGAAGTTTTTCAAGGGTTGGTAATGAGGCAGCAGACCTCATCAGAGCTAAATGTGAGCCATCTTTAGCCTTTGTTTAGATTTTAATTACTT
The DNA here is from genome assembly GCA_013396675.1 of Eubucco bourcierii. NCBI lineage: Eukaryota > Metazoa > Chordata > Aves > Piciformes > Ramphastidae > Eubucco > Eubucco bourcierii. The sequence goes on from VWZE01022688.1 coordinate 138,893, forward strand.
TGATTTGATTCTCATTATTAATCTGGGAAAGGCAGTTTGGTAAATCAAGACTATTTTTTATTATTAATTATTATTTTCTCTTTATTTTTGGTTTGGGTTGGGTTGGGTTTTTTGTTGTTGTTTTTAACTTTCTCCTGCCTGCCAACAGTTCTGGCAGGAGCAAAGGGCAAAGAAATACAAACCAAATGTTAAAAAGAAAAACCTCAGGGGAAAAAAAAAAAAAGAAAAAGAAATCTGAGCAAATAACTTTATCTTGGCTGGAATTCCAACAGGGTGAATTTGACCCTCAGCTTAGGAAGTATCGTGTTAGAAATTGGGAGTGAACTCCTGGCATTTGTTTTTCTGGCACCAGCAGAGTTTTGTTTCTCAGGAGATTGAAAGTTGTGGTCCTTGCTGCTTCTGTAGCAAACCAGAAGGGTAGGCAGTGGGTTGTGGGGTGGGTTTAGGTTGAGTGTGGGGTGGGTAGGAGTGGGGTTGTTTGGGTTTTTTTGGTATTTACTCTGCAAGGAGGATGAGATGTGGAAATTTTTCTTTTAAAAGTTTTTGTTTGGTTGGTTCTTTGGTTGGTTGGTTTTTTTGTTTATTTGTTTGTGGTTTGTTTTGGTTTGTTTTGGTTTTGTCTTGTTTTGTTTTTTTCTTACGGTGTTTAAAATTGGAACATGCATAGCAACATAGAATAGGTTGGGTTGGAAGGCATCTCCAAAGGTCATCCAGTCCAATCCCCTCACAGTCAGCAGGGACATCCTCCACTAGATCAGGTTGCTCAGAGCCTTGTCCAGCCTGACCTTCAGTATCTCCAGGCTTGGGGCTTCAGCTGCCTCCCTGGGCAACCTGTTGCAGTGTTCCAGCACCCTCATGGTGCAGAACTTGTTCCTAACATCCAATCTGAATCTGCTGTGCTCTCATTTCAAACCACTGCCCTCATCCTGTCCCTGCAGGCCTTTGCAAACAGTCCCTCTGCAGCCTTCTTGTAGCCCCCTCCAGGTCCTGGCAGGCTGCTATTAGTTTTCCCCAGAACCTTCTCTTCTGCAGGCTGAACACCCCCAGCTCCCTCAGCCTGTCCCCATAGCAGAGATGTTGCCACCCCCTGATCATTTTGTTGTGTCCCTCCTCTGTGCATGAAGTGCCTAAGGCTATTGTAGCAATTTCTCCTATTTCATTATTGCAGATAATGAAGAATATGAGGGAAAATACTATTTTAGAAAAAAATTAGTTAACCCCTTTAAGCATTTCCCAGAGCAAAGAGCCTTTTGTACTTGAAGCTGATTCCATCTGTGAAAGGCAACACCTGAATATCATGCAAGGCTGAGTGATTATGTCTGATTGTAAGGTGTTGTGGGGTTATTATTATTATTTTTTTTTTTTCAGGTATGGGTCACAGCAAATTCAGTTAGGGTAGAGTATGTGCAAAGCTAAGAAATAGTGCAGATTTTTCTGTTGTAAGGTGGTGTGTAAAAATTATTTACACTTAATACTTGCAGCAAGGTTAGGAAGGTTGATGAAGTGATATTTAGTTTTGCTTTCCTATTCACTGCGTGTCAGAATGTAATTATGACTGATTCATGCAACTGTCTTAGCAATGAACCACCTCTATTAAAATGCTGATCAAAGACAAGAGCTGACAGTAATAAAGAATAGAACATTTTAGTCTTGCTGCTTTTAAATGATTGCTAATTACCCCACAGGTCATGTATGGTGCTTAGGAGGATTCATTGACATTTTCTTTAAAGCTTACTTGTTTCAACAACACATGAACAGGGAGACAAAAACTCTCTGCACACCCAGCAACACTTGGACCAAGTTTTTAATCCACCACCAAATGATTTTATTCCCATGAATCAGAAAATTAGGAGTGTTACAAATTTGATTTTTTTGTTTGTTTGTTTGTTTCTCTCTCTCTGCTCCAGTTTTAAACATGGGTTAAAATTAGGAGTGTTACAAACTTTTTGTTTGTTTGTTTGTTTCTCTCTGCTCCAGTTTTAAACATGGGTTAAAATTAGGAGTGTTACAAACTTTTTTGTTTGTTTGTTTGTTTGTTTCTCTCTCTCTGCTCCAGTTTTAAACATGGGTTAAAATTAGGAGTGTTACAAACTTTTTTTTTTTGTTTGTTTGTTTGTTTCTCTCTCTCTGCTCCAGTTTTAAACATGGGTTAATGGAACAGCCTTTTTGAGTGTCCTACACCTGTACCATGCTTGCTTGGGACCAGTTGGTCTCCTTTTAGAGCTGCACAGGATGGGAAACACAGCTCTTAACTTTGTAGACAGACTTTGCCCAGTTCTTGAGTTCCAGTTGAACCAGTTTCATGTTCTGAAACGTGCTGCTGATGCTCACTTGCTGATGACCTTTTGGGAGTACACCAAAGTTAAAAGGCTTAGGTATGCTTTGTAGGTCAGAAATAGTTTTTTTTTTCATGGCACACTGGGTTTTTACTTGACAGGATTCTTGTTCTACCACAGTTTTGAGGCACTGGGGAGTCATTGAGGCCACATTTGGTATCATGGTACCACCATGAGGTATAGAATCATAGAATCATAGAATGGTTGGTATGGTATCATAGAATGATACCATCATAGAATGGTATCATTTGCTATCAATCCTTTCCTTGACATTTGCTGAAGAAAAGCTTTCATAGATTCATAGAATGGTTTGGGTTGGAAGGGACCTTGAAGATCATCTCCTTCCAACACCCCTGCCAGGGGGACAGAGCAGGGACACCTTCCACTAGCACAGGTTGCTCAAGGCCTCATCCAGCCTGGCCTTGAAATACCTCCAGGGAAGAGGCATCTATGACCTCCCTGGGCAACCTGTGCCAGTGTCTCACCACCCTTACTGTCAAGAATTTCTTTCTAATTGTAAGAAAGAAGCAGCAATATTCTAGTTGATAATCTTAACACTGCATGGAGTCAAGGAAAACCATAAATGGTTAAGTCTTGTTAGCTCTGGATACTTGAGAAACTCTTTCTCTGTTGCTGGCTGAGGGTTCTCAGCATGTGTCTGCATCTTCACAGAGTCCTAGAATGGTTTGTTTGGGTTGGAAGGGATCTCCAAAGGTCATCTGGTCCAGTCTCCTCCAGTGAGCAGAGACATCCTGCACCAGATCAGGTTGCTCAGAGCTGGGGGTCAGGAGCAGGGGCAGGCTCTGCTCATTTGCTCCCTGGGATAGGACAAGGAGCAGTGGATGGAAGCTGCAGCACAGGAGGTTCCAGCTCAACACCAGGGGCAACTTCGTGCCTGGAAGGGTCCCAGAGCACTGGCACAGGCTGCCCAGAGAGGTTGTGGAGTCTCCTTCTCTGGAGCCTTTCCAGGCCTGTCTGGATGTGTTGCTGTGTGCCCTGAGCTGGATTGTCTGGTCCTGCTCTGGCAGGGGGGGTTGGACTGGGTGAGCTCTTTGTGTCCCTTCCCACCCCTGACATCTGTGAGCCTGTAACCTTGAGAGTCTCCAGGAATGGAGCTTCCATTACCTCCCTGGGTAATCTGTTGTAGCATTCCACTACCTTTGTGAGTTGACTTGTGATGGTCTGCAGTACAGTTAAGAGCTGGGTCCTCACCTGCATGATCAAGGGTCAGAGGCTGAGCACCGTGAGCTGACAGGGACACATGGTGTTCAGTGGAGGGTTTGGTGTGGACAGCAAGGGCACTGCTGCCATTGCAGGGAGATTGGTGGCAGGTGGAAAACATCCCTCTTGGGAACATGCAGGTTACCCAGCCAACTTTGCCTGCCTTTTGAAATTTGCTTGAGTCCTCCTTTCCTCCACTTTGCAGTTTGTCATACTGTGTACTGTAATTTCTTCTGCAGTTGAGTATTTTAATAGCTCCCATTCCTGATTGTAGCAACAAAGGAACATTAGAGGTGCTTACGGGAAGGAAAAAAGATTCTATTAGTCTATAATTAATAACTTTTTACAGCAGGTATAGTGAGGATCTCTTTCTGTCTGAAGTGTTCTGTCTCGAGCTGAGCCTTGAGGCTCTGTCTTTTTTTTTTTTTTTAATTATTATTATAGTTTTGTGGTTTGTTTCTTGGTTTTTTTTCCCTTCAGGAATGAGAAGTTTTTCTGCCACTCCAGTGGCAGCGAGAGCGCCACGGTGCTTTTATTTTCCACTGACTTAATTGAGTTTTCAATCCTGTAATTGTATTTGTTCTCTGTATGCATCAATAAGTAAATGGCTTCCAAATAAGTTGTATGACTAATTAATTTTATGCATTGGAATTCAATAGGGTAAAGTCAGACTGGAAATGTCTCAGTGGCCCAGAAAATCTGTCGGAAGCTGGCGATGATTCCACCAGGACAGAGCGGACTGCCTGTAGCTGAGGTTTTAAGTGTTTCTTTCCAAAGAAAAGCAGAAGGTTAGCCCAAGGAGATGACATTTACAAATTTAAATCTCCACTTTAAGAACTGGAAACCAATGGTTAAGGTCCTGGCTTTGACAGTGAAGTGCTGACAATCCAACCACTCCAGTTAGTTCTTGGGCTGTTGATTAGGATTCCCTGGTGGTGATTAGTGAGTGTGAGGATGCAATCACATCTGGGGAGTTTAATCAGCCCAGTGCTGGAAAAGTCTGAAGATGAAGATGGAAAGCAGAAATTCTGGGTGTGTTCTTTTGTGATGGTTTGGGAGTTCCCTGCCCCCCTACTCTTTGTAAAACCACCCAGACTAGAGTCAGCTGGATGGAAGTTAAGGACTGAAGCTCTGTTTACAGCTTAGCACAATGTACAAGCAGAGATAGACACAATAGATATGGAGCACTGTGTGCAGTTCTGGAGCCCCCAGCACAGGAAGGACATGGAACTGTTGGAGCAGGTCCAGAGGAGGCCACCAAGATGCTCAGAGGGCTGCAGCAGCTCTACTCTGAGGGCAGGCTGAGAGAGTTGGGGCTCTGCAGCCTGGAGAAGAGAAGGCCTCCAGGAGACCTTAGAGTAGCCTTCCAGGATCTGAAGGGGGCTACAGGAAGGTTGGAGGTGTTCAAGACCATCTTGGACAAGGCCTTGATGACCTGTGCTAGTGAGAGGTGTCCCTGCCTATGGCAGGGGGTTGGAACTGGCTGATCCTTGAGGTCCCTTCCAACCTTAACCATTCTATGATACTGTAGTTACAGAAACATACAAGTTAAAGGCAATACAGAAACACAATCCCCCTCCCAGAAATCAGAGTCCCCAGGAGGGGCTCCCAACAACCCTTCCACCTTCTCCCCACCCCTCTACCTTACCCCAGGGTCTGGCTTATGTGCAAGGTGAGTTGGGAGGATGGGCCAGGGGGGTTAGAAGCAGAGTGGTTAGTGAGGTTAGCAGAGAGGCCAGGACCAAACCAGCAGCTGGAGAGACAGAGGCTCTCCCTCTGTGTATTATCTGTGTTTGTGTCCTTGTTCTCAGCAAGCCTGTGAGTGAAGCAGACATCACCAGTGCTTGCTTTTCACAGCCTAGAATATATTTTTTTCATTAAAATATTCCAATTAGCCTCAACCCAGCACATCTTTATTAGGGTTTTTCCCCAGGTTGCAAAAAAAACATGGAGGGTAAAAAAGTAGAGAAGCCTACCTTCCTCTGTCCCCTAAAAAACTTACAGGGTTTTGGAGTTCCAATGTTGCCTTTCTGTCTCTGTGGTGCAGGAGCACAGTGTTGCTGATACCAGTGCAACTGAGAGACCCAAACCCCATAAATAAGCTTTTGAGCACACTAACTCTTCCTTACTGCTGTCACTGATGATAGTGGTTCTTCCTGAACACTCATCACACTGCTTATTCTGAAGAAAGAGAAGGAAAGGAACCAGAAAAAATTCACCTTCAGAGCTACACTGGTAGTGTGCACATGGACAGTTCTAACCTCCAAAACTCACTGTACCCTCCAGTGCTGAATCCCAGGGCCACAAAGAGCTGGCAGCACACACAGGGAGCCACGAGTTGGAAAGCAGAACACAGCTGGAACTAAAACCTTGTTAGCACCAAGGGCTGATTTCCACAGTGACCTGCCTGATCCAGCCCAGTGTCAGCCTGTGTCTGAGCACACACTGAGTCTGCTCTACCCTGCAGCCATCAGCAGTTGAGCCACCAGCACCACTACAGCCTTCAGGTGCACTTTTTTCTTTCAGCCCTGCTATAGCCCTGCCACACTCTTAGGTGGTTCTGTGTGCTCCACTCTTAGGTGGTTCTGTGTGCTCCACTCTTAGGTGGTTCTGTGTGCTCCGCTCTTAGGCGGTTCTGTGTGCTCCGCTCTTGCGCGGTTCTGTGTGCTCCGCTCTTAGGTGGTTCTGTGTGC
>VWZE01022690.1:22409-39894 GCA_013396675.1 Eubucco bourcierii
CCAACCCATTACCACAGACCTCAAGACCAGACCATGGCACCAAGTGCCACATCCAAACCTGCCTTGAACACCTCCAGGGACGCTGACTCCACCACCTCCCTGGGCAGCCCATTCCAGCAGTCAATGACTCTCTCAGGCAACAACTTTCTCCTCACCTCCAGCCTAAACTTCCCCTGCCACAGCTTGACACTGTGTCCTCTAGTTCTGGTGCTGCTTGCCTGAGAGAAGAAAGCAACCTCCTCCTGGCTACAAGCACCCTTCAGGTAACTGTAGACAGCAAGAAGGTCTCCCCTGAGCCTCCTCTTCTCCAGGCTAACCAATCCCAGTTCCCTCAGCCTCTCTCCATAGGGCTGTGCTCCAGGCCTCTCCCCAGCCTCATTGCCCTTCTCTGGACACACTCAAGCACCTCAATGTCCTTCTTCAATTGAGGGGCCCAGAACTGGACACAGGACTCAAGGTACTCTCCCACCCACTCAAACCCAAACCACTCTGCTGCTCCTCATCTAACACCCAAACCAGATGTGGTTGGAGCTCACTCTCACTCTTACGCTCAAAGAAGCCCCAGGGCTCTCAGCCTCTCCTCATCAGGCAGTGCTCCAGCCCCTTCAGCATCTTAGTAGCCTTCCATTGGACTCTGTCCAGTAGATCCCTATCCAGGTTAAAACAGCAATGCTTTTGCTTTTATTTTTTTAAATTTTTTTTCATTTCTTAAGGTCAGTTAGCATGCAGTCATTTTTTCCCTCAGTTCAATATTCCTATCTTTTTGGCCCACACCTCTTTCCTGTAACAACACTCTATGAGCTCCATGGTTTGGACAGTGTGCTGGTTTGAGGATGATTGGAATACTTTAAAAAGAAAAATTAGATTCCAGGCTGTGCAAAGCAAACAGTGGTGATGTCTGCTGCACTCAGAGGCTTGCTGAGATGGATAAGAACAAGGACACAAATGTAGATAACACAGAGAGTCTCTCTGGGAGCTGCTGTGTCTGCTGCCTTCTGCTGTGTAACCCAACTCATCACTCTGCTTCTAACCCCCCTTGCCCATCCTCCAAGCTCACCTTGCACATAAGGCAGACCCTCAGGTAAGGCAGAGGGGTGAAAGAAGGTGGAATGGTGGTTGGGAGCCCCTCCCGGGGTCTCTGATTTCTGGGAGGGGAGTTGTGTTTCTGCATTATCTTTAACTTGCATATGTCTGTCACTATTCCTGTCTATTGTGTCTATCTCTGCTTGTACATTGTGCTGAGCTGTAAATAGAGCTTCAGTCCTTAACTTCCAGCTGCCTGAGTCTAGTCTGGGGGATGTTCATAGAGTGAGGAGGGCAGGGAACTCCCAAACCATCACAGAAAACAACCTTCCTCTAAATTCAACTGCCTCCCTCGATGCTTGCAGAACACCTGAAGCTGATACAAACCCATCAAGCACAGCAGCAGCAGCTTCTGTATTTCTCTGAAGAGCAAACACAGAAAGGTCTTCTACATATACTCAGTAGGTCAGTGTCCACCCTGAAGACACTGAAGAGATGATGCCCTTTTGATGAAGACAGAAGCTCTGACAGGAATGTCACAGCACCTCCTCAGCATCTACCACAGCAAGTCAGGAGGAGGGCAATGAAGATGATCAGAGGGCTGGAGAAGCTCTCCTAAAAGGACAGGCTGAGAGAGTTGGGACTGTTCAGCCTGGAGAAAAGAAGGCTCCAGGGAGTACCTGAAGGTGCTACAGGAGAACTAGGAGAACCTTGGAGCAGCATTCCAGTGCCTGAAGGGGTCCTACAAGAAAGCTGTGGAGGAAGATTTTACAAGGGCTTGTAGTGACAGAATGAGAGGCAATGGTTTCAAGCTGGAAGAGGGGAGATTGAGACTTGAGGATGTTTCCTCTTGTCCTACAACTTACCCCTAGGCAGCAGAGACCAACCCCCACCTCAATCCAGCCTCCTTTCAGGGAGTTGTAGAGGAGTGTCCCCCAGGGCACTACTAATCATTGTTAGACACATATTGACATCTAGGGACAGGGCTCAATGGTGGAACCAGTGGCATTGGGTTAAGAGCTGGCCTCAGTGATCCTCAGGGTCTTGTCCAGGCTGAATGACTCTGTGATTCCATGACCTTCCTAATCCTAGCAGTCAGAGATGGCTGGAGAGAACAAAGGGTAGGAGGATGTAATGGGTTAAGAGATAAAAGCACAAGAAGGATGTGGAACTGCTGGAGCAGGTCCCAAGGAGGCTACAAAGAAGACCAGAGGGCTGGAGAGCCTCCCTGTGTGGGTTTAAAGAGCTGACAGAGTAAAACTCTCAAATGAATTGGAGAAAAAAACAGAATTGTATTTGGAGAGAGAGTTACAGACAGAAATTACAAAGCAGATACAGAATCCATAAGCAAACCCCCTGAATTTTTTTCCCCAACCCAAAACTAAATCTACCATCCCCAGTGCTCCAATCCTGCCCCCCTCCCTCCATGCCTCTGCCACTCAAGAGGCCTAAGCACAGCCTCTGGAGGCCCCAAACCAGGCCTATCCTTACATGTTTGTCCTGATAACGCAGCTCCTGCCTGGCACAAGGCTCGAGGAGCAGGAAAGGAGAAGGAGCTGGGCTTGCCATGAGCTTATGAAGAGATAGTAGAACTATGGGATGGAATAACAATCTTCCAGCCCCCAGAGGAATCTTTTTAACTTTATAGTTCCCAACCAGGACACTCCTCTATAGGGACAGGCTGAGAGAGTTGGGCATGTTCAGACTGGAGAAGAGAAGGCTCCAGGAAGACCTTAGATCTGCCTTACAGTGCCTGAAGGGGCTGCAGGAGAGCTGGGAAGGGACTTGTGACAAGGGCTGGCAGTGTCAGGTCAAGGGGCAATGGCTTTGAGCAGGGAGAGGGGAGGCTGAGAGTGGAAATGATTCCAGTGAGGTGGTGAGAGACTGACACAGGTTGCCCAGAGAGGTTGTGGATATCCCCTCCCTGGAGGTGTTCAGGGCCAGGCTGGGTGAGGCCTTGAGCAACCTGGGCTGGTGGGAGGTGTTCCTGCCCATGGCAGAGGGTTGGAACTGGATGAGCTTTGAGGTCCCCTCCAGCCTAAACCATTCTGTGAATCTATGAATCTAATAATAAGAGAGGCAGACTGGTGTCAAAGAGGAGTCAAGAAAGGGGGAGCAGATGCACAGCCAACAGTCACCCAGAAAGGTCAGAGTAAAGCCTGAAGATGATGCAGGGGGCAAAGGCAGATTCCCGTGAAGCAGCAGCTCAGAATCTGGAGGGAAGTGTAAGTTGAGCTGCCGCTAGGGACGAGCGTGGGGATGCGGCTGGCACCGGCACCGCAGAAGAGGCTGGAAGCAAAGCCACCCCCAGAGCTGCCGGACGTTCGGTGCTTCACTGCCATCTATTGAGCAGGGAGGGCATGGAGTGCTTCTAGAGCTGGCATTGATCAGAAACGGGCAAAGCGACTTCACATCTGTGCCTCTGCACTAGCTGCATCCATGCAGGATTCTTCACAAAGCAGGGGGGAAACGCCCCCAGACCATGACTGTCTTGCAGGAAACGCAAGCGAAAACCTTAGACCAGAAACTGGGATGTTAGGAGGAGGAGAAAACAGGTCGAGGACCTCGTGGGGCTTCAGGAGAATGGGAAAAGAGGACATCCTGGAAGAGTCTTCCTGTAAAGAGAGCCCCCACAGGGCTTTCTCACTTACACAGAGCTGAAAGCAAGAATCCCCCATCACAGCTCTGGGGGTTCTTTGGCTGATTAGCTGGGGGTTGGTTTTATTGCACTGCACTTAGGAAAAAGAAAGGTTTTATTTAAAAAAAAACCAAAACAAAATCACCTCAGCTTTCCTTTTATTCACAGCCTTTCTTCAGGGCTGGCACTGTCCATGCCATCTCATGCTCCCTCCCTGGAGGTGTTCAAGGCCAGATTGGATGAGGTCTTGAGTGAGCTGTACTAGTGGGAGGTGTCCCTGCCTATGGCAGGGGGCTGGAACTAGATGATCCTTGAGGTCCCTTCCAACCTTACCATTCTATGATTCTATGATTCTGTGATTCCTCTCTGGTGTACAGAATAATTAAACTAATGGTAGATATAGTTAGAGTTGCTCCTGGGGTGAGCTTAAAGAATCCTTGAGACCTGCAGAAGTCAGAGAATCACAGAATCAGTTTGGTTGGAAAAGACCTTTCAGATCATTCAGTCCAACCATTCTCTAACTCTGCCAAGGCTGGGGCTAAACCATGGTCCTCAGCACCACAGCTCTGCCTCTTTGGAACACCTGCAGGGATGGAGATTCAGCCATCTCCCTGGGCAGCCTGTGCCACTGTTTGAGAACTCTTCCAGTGAAGTTTCTTCTAATGCCCATTCTATACCTCACCTGGTGTAATCAGAAGCCATTCTAAACCTCACCTGGTGTAATCAGAAGCCATTTCCTCTTGTCCTATCACTTGGTACTAGGGAAAACAGACCAAACCCCACCTGTCTCCAGCCTCCTCTCAGGGAGCTGCAGACAGCAATGAGCTCTCCCCTCAGCCTCCTCTTCTCCAGTCTGAGCACCCCCAGCTCCCTCAGCTGCTCCTCACCAACCCTGTTCTCCAGACCCTTCACCACCTTTGCTGTCCTCCTCTGGACATGATCCTGCTCCTCAATGCCTTTCTTGTAGTGAGGGCTGCAAAATTGAATTCAGGACTCAAGATCCTATTTGGAGCTATTTTATGGTGACAACTCCAATTTGTGAGCACTCTGCCTAACTGCATCTACTCTTACCAAGGCAAAACAGAATCAGAATTCTCCCCACAAAGCCCAGAGTCAGCTGTGTGCTGGCTGCAGCCAGAGCAGGGAGAGCAGTCCATTGGTTTCCAAGTTTGCCTCCAACATGGACTTGACAATCTGAAGTTCTGCTGTGTCCTTGCCACAGCAGCCAGCAGTCAGTGCACCGACAGCTTCAGAGTGAGTGGGGCAGAGAGCTGCAGGAAGGCATAAAACTAGGAGGCCAAACCTCACCTTTGCAATCAGCTCTCCAGCAGCACTGAAGCACAATCAGGGCAGAGAAGATGACTCCTGTCTCACAGAACCATGGAATCATGAAGGTTGTGAAAGGCCTCTATGCTCATCCAGTCCAACCATAACCCAGTACCACCATGGCCTCTAAACCATGTCCCCAAGTGCCATGGCCACACCTTTCTTGAACACCTCCAGGGATGGGCACTCCACCACCTCCCTGGGCAGCCTATGCCAATCCCTGACCACTCTTGCAGCAAAGACATTTTTCCTAATGTCCAACTCAAAGCTCAGAGGCGCAACTTAAGCCAGCAGTTATTGGCTCCTTTAGGGAACTTTAGGTGTCTCTGCTATTAGACACCAGTCAGGACTCATCCTGAACTCTTGGGAAACCCTTATGGTGAGACTGTGAGGAGCAGTTTGGGGTCTCTCTTAAGAGATGGAGAGTAGGCCTGGAAGCAGGACTATGGAGTGACCATGGGAGATGCAGGACAGATGCACCTCTCTTTATTGGAGCAGAGCACTCAGAGTGACTGTAGCAGGAGGCCTTCAACTCTAGTCAGAAATGAGGCACTGAGGCCATACGCTGACTAATGACCTCACACACTCAGGCTGCCTTTCATGCAAAGAAAGGGAAAGCAAAATGGTGCTTTCTGCTGGGCTGTTTGAGGGAACACAGCACAACAGCTCAGCCCTGCATGGCAGCCTGCAGGCAGTGGACTCCCTCTCAGCAGCAACAGAAGCATCACAGATCCACCCAGGCCTGTGAGCAGAAAACACTCTCAAGCAACTGTTTCTGTTGGACCCTGCCTTGTCAAACTATGCAAAGAAAACTTTCCACAGCCTTTTGCTCAGACCACGTTCAGATTTGGGCAAGAAACACCCAGAAATGGTTTTATGACACCCAGAGCAGCAGCAAGCAGTTAGGGGTGGCAGAGTGGCCTCTTCCTGCTCTCCTGTCAGAGCGCACACCACATATCCCAAGGGCTCAGGAGCCAGGGAGCAAACAGCCTCTAACTGTTTTTACTACACTTTGGCCCTCTTTAAACAGCTTATTCAAGAGGCTGAAGATTGGAGCCTGCCTGCCTGCCTGTGTTCTCCTGACTGGGAGCTGATGCCTATTTACACATGCTGGAGGCTGGAGCATGACCATGGAGCCCTCTCAGAGCTTCCATCTGCTCCCTGTAGAATTTCTGCTGGCTTTAGTTCATGGCTCAGGGGACTTTGGTACTGTTTTCTCCTCTGTCCTTTCAGTAGGGAAACACAGGGCTGGCCTGGGTGCTCACTCCTCGCTTTGTTAGCCTCACAGAGTGAGCTGAAGCCTTCACATCCAAATCTAGTGCTGCATCTGGACATTCTCCTTCACAGAGTGATTCATAGATTCAGAGGGGGTTGCGTTCACCCAGTTCCAACCCCCACTGCCATAGGCAGGGACACCTCCCACCAGCCCAGGTTGCTCAAGGCCTCACCCAGCCTGGCCTTGGACACCTCCAGGGAGGGGATATCCACAGCCTTCCTGGGCAACCTGTGCCAGAGTCTCACCACCCTCACTGTCAATAATTTCTTCCCCATCTCCAGTCTAAATCTGCCCTCTCCCACTTCAGAAGCCTTCCCTCTCATCCTGTCACTACAAGCCCTTGCAAAATGTCCCTTCCTGGGTTTTTTGTAGCCTCCCTTCAGGTACTGGAAGGTCTCTCTGGAGTCTTCCCTTCTCCAGGCTGAACAGCCCCAGATACAGAGAAGGAGACTCCACAACCTGTCTGGCCAGGCTGGCCCAGCATCCTTTCCTTACAGGACAGGTGCTCCACTTTCCTCCTCATCTTCACAGCTTCCAGTGGCCTCTCTCGAGTAGTTTCTTCCATCTCTGGAACTGGGGAGCCCAAACCTGGCTGCAATACTCCAGGTGTGGCCTCAGTAGGGCAAAGCAGAGGTATCTGCATGGATCAGCTCTTCCTGGGGGCTCAGTTTGTCCCTGTAAGAAGTATGCTGGAGCCTTTCTCTTTGTGGGGGAAGAATTCTTTAAGTAAGTGCTGCTGTTTGGGGTCAGTGCTGACAGGCATCTCACATGATCAGGTAACTAAATTCAATTGAGGACAAAGAGAGGAAGTGTCTTTGAGTGTAAGAGTGAGAGTGAGCTCCAACCACACCTCGTTTGGGTGTTAGATGAGGAGCAGCAGAGTGGTTTGGGTTTTGGTGGGTGAAGAACTGGCACAGCCAGTTTGCCAGGGAAGAAAGGGGATAAAAGTGGCATGGAAAAACACCACTGAGTGGAATGAGGAAACAGTGACCAAAAAGACTTCCTAAGACACTGGCAGCCTCTTCAACTTCATGAAGAGGGCTTCTGTCCTGAGGACTATGAGCAAGACTGGCCAACACCAGCAGCTGGATGGCTGACAGAGCAAGGGACAGATCTGCCTCACTTCTGTGAGAAGATCTGGCTTCAGTCAATGCAATACAAGCTCAGAAGTAAAAGAATCAGAGAATTCCATCAGGGTGGGCATCAGAAGGGACCTGCAGAGATCATCCAGTCTAACCCCACTGCTAAAGCAGGCTGACCTAGAGCAGATTGCCCAGGGTCTCATCCAGGTGGGTTTGCAAAGTGTCCCAAGAAGGAGACCCCACAACCTCTCTGGGCAGCCTGCTCCAGCAGCCTCACAGAAAAAAAAAAAAAAAAAAGAAAAAAATCTCCTTTTGTGAAGGTGAAACCTCCTGGGTTCCAGTTTGTGCCCACTGGCCCTTGTCCTGTCACTGGACAGCACTGAAAAGAGCCCAGACCCATCCTCTTTGTCTCCCCTCCCTTTAGCCATTGATCTGATCCCCTCTTACTCTGCTCTTACACCAGGCTAAACAGCCCCAGGTCTCTCAGCCTCTCTTGGTCAGACAGATAGTCCAGGTCCCTCAGTATCTTCTATTTAGTCTTCCCCTGTCTTTCTTGAACTGAGGAACCCAGAAGCTCGAGACTAAAAAAGCAGGAGCTACAACAGACAGTATCGGGAAAAACCTCTGAACAACCATCCAGAAATCAAGAGTGAGAAATTCTGCATGGGACAGAGGCACAAACCAACCCCACAAACCTCAAACTGCTCTCAATGGAATTTGTGTTCACTACAGCAGCTAAGTATTCATTAAATAACCACAGATCAAAGGTAAGTCACTTAATCATCTGCAGGACACTCACTGATTTCAGTTACTCTTCCTATATAGTCTACATCTGTTATAAACAAACAGCTGAGACAATTCACCAGCATCATGGAATCACCAGCCACAGAATGGCTTGGGTTGGAAAAGCCCTGTCAGCTCATCCAATCCAACCATTCTCTAACTCTGCCAAGGCTGGGGCTAAAACATGGCACTCAGCACCACAGCTCTGCCTCTTTCAAACACCTCTGCGGATGGTGATTCAACCACCTCCCTAGGCAGGTGGAAAGAAGCCCTGTAAGCTCATCCAGTCCAACCGTTCTCTAACTCTGCCAGCCCTGGGACTGCAACATGTCCCTCAGCACCACATCTCTGCCTGTTTGACACACCTCTGGGGATGGCAATTCAACCACTTCCCTGGATAGCCTGCTCCAGTGGTTAGGAACCCTTGCAAGGAAGATGTTTCTTCTAACATCCAACATAAACCTGCCCTGGTGTGTGAAGGTTTGGCAGTTCCCTGCCCACCCCCCCCACTTTGTAGAATGACCCAGACTAGAACTCAGCCAGCTGGAAGTTAAGTGATGAAGCTCTATTTACAGCTCAGCACAATGTACAAGCAGAGATAGACACAACAGACAGGAATAGTTACAGACATAGACAAGTTAAAGGGAATACAGAAACACAACTCCCCTCCCAGAAATCAGAGACCCCAGGAGGGGCTCCCAACTACCCTTCCACCTTCTCCCCACCTCTGTACCTTACCCCAAGGTTTGCCTTATGTGCAAGGTAAATTAGGAGGATCAGCCAGGGGGGTTAGAAGAAAAGTGGTTAGTGAGGATTAATCAGCAGAAGAGCCAGAGCCAGAAGCTGCTAGATCCCCCAGCAGCTCCTGCTCCAGCAAGAGTCAGACAGAGACTGACTTATCTATTTTTTTGGTTAGTGTTCCCAAACAATTCTCCAGCAAGTGTATGAGTGAAGTAGACATCATGATGTTTTCCTTTCACAGCCTGTAGTGTAATTTTCTCTATTAAAATAATCTAATTAGCCTCAAACCAGCACATGGTGTCACCTGAAGGCATTTCCTCTCATCCTATCACTTGTTCCTAGGGGAAAAAGACCAACACCAAGCTGGCTCCACCCTTCTATCAGTGAGCTGTAGAGAGCAATGAGGTCTCCCCTCAGCCTTCTCTTCTCCAGACTAAACACCTCCAGCTCCCTCAGCTGCTCCTCACCAGCCTTGTTCTCCAGACCAGTTTTGTTGTCCTTCTCTGGACCCGTTTCAGTGATGCTTTTTTTTCCTTATTGTAGCCAGTGAGGTCCTAGTACTTCAGAACAGACTTTGTTACAAAAAAAGAAAAAAAAATACTGCCCATTTTTCCAAGTGATAAATAATAACCAACAGCAAACCAGAAGTATGAATGTGCCCCGTTTTTAACACAAACCCATCCTGCAATATTCAGCTGAGCCAGAAGAGAGAGCAATCTACCTACGGACTGAAAGAGCTACGGCAGTCTCCCGTGGATTTTAACCCTTGGATTTTAAACCCTTCCTATTCAACACCTGAGGAGGGAATGGGACTTCTCTTTCTTTTAGAATCCTGGCACTTGTCACATTTTCCTTTCTGTCCATAAGAGCAGGAACAGAGAAAGAAGGGTGGAAGGGCTGGCAGTGAAGGATGAGAGGGAACAAGGCTTGGTGGTTCTCTGTAAACAACTCACTTTGTCAGCTTATGCTGGATGTAACAAAGGGGCATCTTGTTTGGGCAGGTTTCTGCTGTGGAGTGGAAAAACTTTGACATGAATAAAGGCATCACCATTTTGCAAATTAAGGGCAAGAGGAGGGACAGACTTGGAGCAGAATGGATGGAAACTGACCATCACAGAAAGACTGGGGAGGAAGGTGTTGATCAAACAGCTGGCTGAAGATGAGCCAACGTGTACCCAGGAGACCAAGAAGGTTATCAACATCCTAGCCTGGATCAGCAATGGTGTGGCCAGCAGGAGCAGGACAGGGATTGTGCCCCTGGACTCAGCACTGGTAAGACCACACCTGGGGGACTGGGTTCAGTTTTGGGCCCCTCAAGAAGATCCAGAGAAGATCCAGAGAAGGGTAACAGAGTTGGAGAAGAGGGCTGGGGAGGAACAGCTGAGGGAGCTGGAGGTGTTTAGTCTGGAGAAGAGGAGGCTGAGGGCAGACCTTATTGCTCTCTACAGCTCCCTGAGAGGAGGCTGGAACCAAGTGGGATTTTGCCTCTTTAGTAACAAGGGATAGGGCTAAAGAAAATAACATTCAGGTTGTACCAGGGGAGGTTTAGGTTGGATATGAGAGCAAACTTCTTCTCTGAAAGGGTTCTCAACCATTGGCACAGGCTGTCCAGGGGGATGGCTGAATGCCCATCTCTGGAGGTGTTTGAAAGAGGCAGAGATGTGGTGCTGAAGGCCATGGTTTAGCCCCAGCCTTGGCAGAGTTAAGGAATGGTTGGACTGGATGAGCTTACAGGGTTTTTCCAACCCAACCCATTCCCTGACTCTAAAACAAAGGGCATTTCATTTTGCATTTGAATATGTTTCAGGTTGTACTTGGGCTTTTGTACAGAAGCATTTAAAAATGCCTTCCCTGTGCCATAGGCTCTGTGTTCTCCTTCAACAAACAGCACTCTGCCCTCAGAAGAACCAATATAATGCAAACATAACCTGAAAGCCTTCAGGATTCTGATTTTCTTGATGATGTAAGTGCTGTTGAATAGTTCTCCTTGATATAAAGAGCCTCTCAAACACATCCTCCAGCACGATGGCCCTGAGTGACCCTCCCATCAGGTTAACACACAGAATTTTTCCACTTGTATCAAGCAAAACTCTTCCAGCACTGCTCTGAAGGGTTTCATTAAGAACATTTATCAGCAAGCCAAAGTATTAGTACATTAAAAACAAAAAACAACTCTGCATTGCAGCATTAATGGCTGGACTCAAGGATCTTAAAGGTCTTTTCCAAACAAAATGATGCCATGATCCCATATGTGTCCAGGTATTTATAATTTCACATTTGTTTATTAGTGGCTCTCCTCATGATGGACAATCTACAGTTCTTATTCCTGTGAGCAGCACTCTGGAACTCTAGCTCTAAAATGGCATCATTCACATCAGTAAATGCTGCTTTTTAGAGCCTTAAATGCTTTTAGTAAAATCCCAGTCTTTGCAAACTTTAGCCAGGAAAATAGAATCATAGAATCATAGAATGGTTTAGGTTGGAAGGGACTTTAAAGATCATCTAGTTCCAACTAGACATTACTCAGCAGTGGGAATAGCCTGGAAGAGCATTCAGAATTGTATCCTCAGAAAATCTTGATTAATCCTAATCAGGACAGATGAGATAGCTAACATCTGAGAAGATCAGAGCTCTGGTGTGGAACTGGCCCTGGGAGCTTGTGATGGTTTGGGAATTAGCTGTCACCCCCCACAGTGAAATCACCCAGACTAGACTCAGCCAGCTGGAAGTTAAGGAATGAAGCTTTACATTCATAGCTCAGCACAATGTACAAGCAGATATTTACAATATAGTAGAGATATTCACAGCTATATACAGAAATATACATCTGCAGATGGGCAGAGTCCGAGGGGATGGCATTAGAGTCCAAGGTTGGAACTAGATGATCCTTGAGGTCCCTTCCAACCTTACCATTCTATGATTCTATGGTTCAATAAATCCAGGTGCCAGGTGCTGCACTTTGGCCACAGCAACCCCATGCAGAGCTACAGGCTGGGGTGGGAGTGGCTGGAGAGCAGCCAAACAGAAAGGGATCTGGGGGTGCTGATTGACACCCACCTGAACATGAGCCAGCAGTGTGCCCAGGTGGCCAAGAAGGCCAATGGCATCCTGGCCTGCATCAGCAAGAGTGTGGCCAGCAGGAGCAGGGAGCTCATTCTCCCCCTGGACTCTGCACTGCTTAGACCACACCTTGAGTTCTGTGTCCAGTTCTGGGCCCCTCAATTCAAGAAGGACATTGAGGTGCTTGAGCGTGTCCAGAGAAGGGCAACAAGGCTGGGGAGAGGCCTGGAGCACAGCCCTATGGAGAGAGGCTGAGGGAGCTGGGATTGGTTAGCCTGGAGAAGAGGAGGCTCAGGGGAGACCTTCTTGCTGTCTCCAGCTACCTGAAGGGTGCTTGTAGCCAGGAGGAGGTTGCTTTCTTCTCTCAGGCAAGCAGCAGCAGAACAAGAGGNATGGGTTGGACTTGATGAGCTTTGAGGTCTCTTCCAACCTTGGTGATACTGTGAAGTTAAAGGTGATAGAGAAACACAATTCCCAGAAATCAGAGTCCCCAGGAGAGGCTCCCAACCACACTTTCACCTTCTTTCCACCCCTTTGCCTTATCCCAGAGTCTGCTTATATGTGAGGTGAGCTGGAAGGATCAGCAAGGGGGCTTAGAAGCAAAGTGATGAGCTGGGTTACACAGATCCAAGCAGTGCAGCAGAAGCCCAGGGAGAAAACACAGACACTGACAGACTCCAACAAACAGAAATGTCCTATCTATGTTTGTGTCCTTGCTTTTAGACATCTCAGCAAGCCTGTGAGTGAGGNCTCAGCAAGCCTATGGGTGCAGCAGACATCACCACTGTTTGCATTTCACAGCCTGTAATCTAATTTCTCTCATTAAAATATTCCAATTAGCCTCAAACCAGCACAGAGCAATTCAGCACTGCTCAGAATGAGCCTCCCGTTTGGAAACATTTATGCCTTAGATGTATTGCTACTCTTAACCAGAACTGCAAACATCTTGCTGCAGTGCACAGTTGTCCTCAGGGAAACCAAACAGATCAAACAAAACACAAACCCAGCAAAAATGCAAGGATAAAACTCTCAACACCGTAAGATCCAGATCTGAAGAACCATAACTGTCCTGCCCCTCGTTCTACAGCCATAGATCAGGCTGCTCCCTTGGCAGCTAATTGATTTACACCCTGCAAGCAGGGTCAAGACCCTGCTAAGTGCTTACCCTTCACTGTTGTCTCCTGCCACCAGAGAAAGCCAAGATGGGAGGAGCTGGGGCTTCTGTCAAGCAGAAATACCACTTCAGGGAGCTGTAGAGAGTGATGAGCGCTGCCCTCAGCCTCTTCTCCAGACTGTACACTCCCAGTTCCCTCAGCCCCTTCTCCCAGCCCAGCTGCTTCAGGCCCTTCTCCAGGCTTGCTGCCCTGCTCTAGGCAGGCTCCAGCCCCTCAATGTCCTTCTTGGAGTTAGTGACCCAGAGCTGAACACAGCACTCGAGTTGTGGCCTCAGCAGTGCTGAGAACAAGGAGATGATCCCCTCCTGTCCCTGCTGTCCACTCTGCTTCTAGCCCAAGCCAGGATGCCATTGGCTTTCTTGGCCACCTGGGCACTGCTGGCTTATGTTCAGTTGACTGTCAACCAACATCCCCAGGTACCTCTGCAAGCTGCAGCTTTCCAACCACACATCCCCAAGTCTGCAGCTTACCAAGGGGTTGTTGTGACCCAGGTGGAGGACCTGGCACTTGGTCTCCACAGACTCTAAGAAATCCTCACTCTTTTTCAAGTATCACTCTCTTCCAGTATCTGAAGCAGCTCTGCTATGAGGACAGGCTGAGAGAGTTGGGGTTCTGCAGCCTGGAGAAGAGAAGGCTTCCAGGAGATCTTGGAGTGGCCTTCCAGGATCTGAAGGGGCCTACAGGAAGGCTGGGGAGAGACTATTGACAAGGTCTTGTAATGCCAGGACGAGGAGGAATGGGTTTGAACTGGCAGGAGGGAGATTGAAACTGGGTGTTGGGAAGAAGTTGTTTGCAGTGAGGGTGGTGAGACACTGGCACAGGTTGTACAGGGATGATGTAGAGCACAGAACCACTGAATATGATCAAAGATCACATTCTGTTATTCTGTGCTCTACAGCCTCCCTGGAGGTATTTAGGACCAGGTTGGATGAGGCCTTGAGTAACCTGTTCTAGTGGGAGGTGTCCCTGTGCCTACAGTGGGGGGTTGGAACTGGCTGAGCTTTGAGTTCACTCCCAACCTAACCCATTCTATGATTCTATATCTTAANCACAGGTTGTACAGGGATGATGTAGAGCACAGAACCACTGAATATGATCAAAGATCACATTCTGTTATTCTGTGCTCTACAACCTCCCTGGAGGTATTTAGGACCAGGTTGGATGAGGCCTTGAGTAACCTGTTCTAGTGGGAGGTGTCCCTGTGCCTACAGTGGGGGGTTGGAACTGGCTGAGCTTTGAGTTNACAGACTGATGGCAAACCTCATAAAGTTCAATTAAGACAAGTGCAGGGTCCTGCACCTGGGAAGGAATAACAGCAGGTACCAGTACAGGTTAGGGGTTGCCCTACTTGAAAGCAGCTCCACAGAGAAAGACCATTCTATGATTCTATGCCCAGGTGTTGTCCATGCCCATGCTTTGATGTACTTGCTGTCACCAATCTTTCTCTCCAGATCAATGCTCTTGTCCTCAGCTGCACACCAGCTGATCCAGATGTAGCTAATCAGCTATTTGTAGACACAACTCTTCTGTCCTGCCAGAATGTCACTGCTGACAGTGGCAGCTGGTAGATTTCACAGATCTAGGAGGAATGAAGTTCACTGATAATTTCCCCTTTGATGAGAGGATGCCAGCCTCTAGTAGGTTCTAGTAGGTAGGGCAGGTCTTGCCTGACAAATTTAGTGGCTTTTTATGAAGTCACAGTGACAGTGGACAAGGGAAGGGCAACTGATGGCATCTACCTGGACCTGAGTAAGGCATTTGACTCTGTCCCACATGACATCCTGGTCATCAAACTGGAAAAACATGGACTGGATGTGTGGAGCACTGCTGGGTAAGGAATTTGCTGGATGGTGGCACACAGAGAGTGGTGATCAAGGGCACAATGTCCACCTGGAGACCAGTGCCAAGTGGTGTCCCTCAGGGGTCAGTGCTGGCACCAGTGCTGTTTGACATCCTTGTCAGTGCCATGGACAGAGGAATCAGTGCACCCTCAGCAAGTTTGCAGATGACACCAAGCTGTGTGGCACAGTCGACTTGCTAGAGGGCAGGGATCCATCCAGAGGGACCTGCACAGGCTGCAGAGGTGTGCCCAGGCCAACCTCATGAGATTCAACAAGGCCAAGTGTAAGGTCCTGCACCTGGGTAGGCACAATGCCAAGCACAACTCCAGGCTGGGTGGAGAATGGCTGAGAGCAGCCCTGAGGAACAGGACCTGGGAGTCTGGGGTGATGAAAAGCTCAAGATGAGCCTGCAGTGTGAGTGCAGCCCAGACAGCAACTGTGTGCTGGGCTGCAGCAAGAGCAGTGTGGGCAGCAGGGCAAGGGAGGGGATTCTGCCACTTTACTCTGCTCTCCTCAGACCATACCTGGAGTCCTGTGTGCAGTTCTGGAGCCCCCAGCACAGGAAGGACATGGAAGTGTTGGAGTGGGTCCAGAGGAGGCCACCAAGATGCTCAGAGGGATGCAGCAGAGCTGGGGAGGGACTTTGGATAAGGGCTGGAAGTGCCAGGACAAGGGACAATGGCTTTGAGCTGGGACAGGGGAGATTGAGTGTGGAGTTGAGGAAGAAGTTCTTTCCAGTGAGGGACAGTGAGACACTGGGAGGTTTGTGGCTGCTCCCTCCATGGAGGTGGTTCAAGGCCAGGCTGGATGAGGCCTTGAACAACCTGTTCTAGTGGTAGGTGTCCCTGCCTATGGCAGGAGGTTGGAACTGGATGAGCTTTAAGGTCCCTTCCAACCTAAACCATTCTATCAATTCTATGATGTAGTTTAGATTCTCTGCTACATGATCCCAAGAGACAGCAACAGCTCAGGGACAATCTTTTCCCAGTCCTAAGGTGCTGCTGCTGTCAGGGATACTTTAGGTATCTCCACTCAGGCATCCTTTCTTTACAGACTTTCTCAGACCCCACACAGCCCTTTGTGGAAGACAAGGTGGAGACATCATGTGTAAAACTTGGATCTTTGCTCAGAGAGCAGAGTGAGGATAACTTAGGGACAAGGCCTTGAGCAACCTGCTCTAGTGTGAGGTGTCCCTGTCTGTGACAGGGAAGCTAGAACTGGATGGTCTTTAAGGTCCCTTGCAACCCAGACCATTCTGTCATTCCAGAAAACAATTCTGTGATGCTACATCCTGAGGGATTTTACAGACAGCCAAGAGCCTTGGCCAATGGCATCTTGGTCTGGATCAGGAACAGTGTGGCCAGCAGGACCAGGGCAGTCCTTCTGCCCCNAGAGTCCCCATGCCTTGAGGTGTTTAAGAGGAGGCTGCATGAGGCACTTAGTGCCATGGGTTAATGAGAAGGGTTAGGTGATAGGTTGGACTGGATAAGCTTGGAGGTCTTTTCCAACCTGGTTAATTCTGTGATTCTGTGATTCTGCTTGCTGGATACATGACCCAGTATGTGCAGTCTTACACACAGAGCCTCTGGGAAAATGAGAGACCTTTCAGTGCCAGGGGTGCTGCTGCTTCTCTAGCAGGGTTTGTTCCACTCAGATACATATCTTACACCCATTGTGTCTTTCTAAGAACCACTTTTCTACACCAGCTTTGGAGCCGAAGCCAACAAATCCAAAGGGCCACTTTACAGTGCCCATCATGAGAGTATTTTAGACTCTGAGATATGACTTCTACCTGCTGTGGAAGCCTCTTGCTGCTATTTACCACCTCTAGCAGCTAAAAAGCCTGGTTTGCAGCACAGGGAGCTTCTGCAATGGAGTTGTATGAATGCTGGTTTTGTGGTTGCACCACAGTGGGGCTGTGGCTGCAGTGGTGATTACTGCTTGTCTTCACTGCCCAGCCTGTCTTTTTCACTACTTACACAAGCAGCCTGATCTTGTGGTAGGGACAGCAGCCAAAGGGTAGCATGTACAATCCCAGAGACAGAAAGCAGTTCTGTCTGAGTGCCTCCTAACATCTGAACCTATAATTTGTCAAGAGTCAGTAAGCTGTATGGAAGGGAATTCAGAGCTCCAGCCACGTTTCTGGAAAAGTTCACCTCTGCCTTCATGCAAGCACTGAAATCTTCTGTGTTTCATTTCCTCCTGTACACCCACCACCCACTCACCCCACACCCAGCAACTCAACAATACTAAGCTACTTTCTACTACTTGCTACTTTTCTACTTCAGTCTATAGTTTGAGTCTGGATGAGAATTGTACAGCTGCTGATGGTGCCAAAGCTCAATCTAAGCTGTAAAGCTGCTGATGGTGCCCAAGCTCAATCTAAGCTGTAAAGCTGCTGATGGTGCCAAAGCTCAATCTAAGCTGTAAAGCTGCTGATGGTGCCAAAGCTCAATCTAAGCTGTAAAGCTGCTGATGGTGCCCAAGCTCAATCTAAGCTGTAAAGCTGCTGATGGTGCCAAAGCTCAATCTAAGCTGTA
>VWZE01022690.1:66445-82950 GCA_013396675.1 Eubucco bourcierii
CCCATCTGGGGTTTTCCTTTTTCTATCCATGTAGCCCAATCCCATCTGGGGTTTTCCTTTTTCTGTCCACATAACCCCATCCCATCTGGGGTTTTCCTGCCTTCCCCAATTAAAATGTAATCACTGGGGTTTTTTTGGTTTTGTTTTTTTGTTAATTACTGGAAAAACATTTTTCAAGCTGCTGGACCTACCAATTCACTTGCAGTGCTGAGGTAGACCTCACCTGGAGTACTGCTTCCAGCTCTGGAGCCCTCAACACAGGAAAGACATGGACCTGATGGAGGGGGTCCAGAGGAGGCCACCAAGGTGATCTGGCTGGAGCAGCTCTGCTCTGAGGACAGGCTGAGGGAGCTGGGGGTGTTTAGTGAGGAGGCTCTAAGGAGACCTAACAGTGGCCTACCAGTACCTGAAGGGGCTACAAGAAGGATGCAGAGGGATGGTTTGCAAAGGCCTGCAGGGACAGAACAAGGGCAATGGCTCCAAACTAGAGCAGAGCAGATTTAGATTGGGTGTGAAGAACAAGTTCTGCACCATGAAGGTGCTGGAACATTGCAGCAGGTTGCCCAGGAAGGTGGTTGAGGCACCATCTCTGGAGATATTCAAGGTGAGGCTGGACAGGGCTGTGTGCAACCTGATCTAGTGGAGGGTGCTCCTGCTGAGTGCAGGAGGGTCTGGACTGCATGAGCTTTGGAGGTCCCTTCCAAGCCAAACCATTGCATGATTCTGTGACTCACTCACTCTGGTGCTCTTTTGCTTTACCACTCACACAACACAAATGCAGGATTCATCTCAGCAAGCTTTTGATGGCTGTGTCCAAGCCTGTCTCCTTTCTAATTAGTAGAGGAAAAACAGAACTTCTAAGACACAGTTTATCACAATTAAAGGTGGGTAGATAAAATTACCTCCTTCTATAGATGCTGCTTTGTCTGTGTAGCTGCAAAGGTAATTTAGGTAATTAGCTCAGAGGTAGGTATCTGCCTTGAGGCTGTTCAAGGGAGGTTAATCCCATCCCATCTGATTAGTTTGGCTGGTAAGGAGTTGTAATTGAAGCTGTGGTATCCTCAGTGAATCATCAGCTCCTCCACAAGCAGAATGTTGGTTTCAGTCTGCCTGAACTCCATGTTGACAGAGGTTAAATCCTACAACTCCTAGTCCAGTCTATAAAGTTAAGCTGGTTGTTAGTTGTGTTAGGGTTTAAGGTATGCCAGAGGCTTTTAGAAGATCCATGTTGCATGCCTGATCCCTACAGCAAAGCTTGTAAGCATCTGGGCTAGAATCACTGAGTCACAGGATGCCAGGGTGGGAGGGATCCCAAGGGTCATCTGCTCCAAACTTTCTAGGTGGTGGTGGTGCAGCTGCAGTGAGCTGGCACAGCAGCCTGGCAAGCTGAGTTCTCAAACTGCCCACAGTAGGGGACTCCACTGCTTTCCCTGGGAGCTGACTCCAGTACTGGCTGTTCCCATGGGGAAGCATTTCCATCTGCAGTCCAAGGGGAATGTCCCCAGCAGTCACTTGTCCCCACCTCCCCTTGTCTTTCCCATGGGACTCTTTGTACAAAGAGAGTCTCCATCCTCCTTGCAGCCACCCTTTCTGTACTGCTGTGACAGTCAGGTCTCCCCTGAGCCTTCTCTGGGCTGACCAGCCCCAGCTCTCTCAGCTTCTCCTCCCATGGCAGAGGGCTGCCAGCCCTCCAAGTCAGCAGCTGGAGTCAGTAACTGCTCCTGCCCCCTTGGCTTCAATCTGCCACTTGGGTTTTAGTTTCAGCTGGTTTGGTGTGTGTGGAACATCTGTGAAATGCTGGTAGTGCCCTGTCCATGTGGTGGATCAGGCTTCAGCAGGGTCCCAAAGACAATTCATATGTTGGCAAGGGTTGTCCTGCAGCAGGAGGTGGTTGGTAGGGCAAAGGAAGTGATGCTGAGGACCTGCCCTTTATGCTGCCTGCATTTCATGGGCATTGTTTTGCACTAGGCCTGCTCTGTGCACTGAACAGCTGCAAAGTGTTGAGTACACTCCTGGGCACAGCTCCTGGTATTTCATCTGCTTGTACTGCAAGAGTGCTCTGTGACAGGCAATGAGCAGGACCTGGGTTTCGAAAGCAGGTTCTCAATCTAATATCTCATCTGCTTGTGCTGCAAGAGTGCTCTGTGACAGGCAATGAGCAGGACCTGGGTTTCGAAAGCAGGTTCTCAATCTAATATCTCATCTGCTTGTGCTGCAAGAGTGCTCTGTGACAGGCAATGAGCAGGACCTGGGTTTCGAAAGCAGGTTCTCAATCTAATATCTCATCTGCTTGTGCTGCAAGAGTGCTCTGTGACAGGCAATGAGCAGGACCTGGGTTTCGAAAGCAGGTTCTCAATCTAATATCTCATCTGCTTGTGCTGCAAGAGTGCTCTGTGACAGGCAATGAGCAGGACCTGGGTTTCGAAAGCAGGTTCTCAATCTAATATCTCATCTGCTTGTGCTGCAAGAGTGCTCTGTGACAGGCAATGAGCAGGACCTGGGTTTCGAAAGCAGGTTCTCAATCTAATATCTCATCTGCTTGTGCTGCAAGAGTGCTCTGTGACAGGCAATGAGCAGGACCTGGGTTTCGAAAGCAGGTTCTCAATCTAATATCTCATCTGCTTGTGCTGCAAGAGTGCTCTGTGACAGGCAATGAGCAGGACCTGGGTTTCGAAAGCAGGTTCTCAATCTAATATCTCATCTGCTTGTGCTGCAAGAGTGCTCTGTGACAGGCAATGAGCAGGACCTGGGTTTCGAAAGCAGGTTCTCAATCTAATATCTCATCTGCTTGTGCTGCAAGAGTGCTCTGTGACAGGCAATGAGCAGGACCTGGGTTTCGAAAGCAGGTTCTCAATCTAATATCTCATCTGCTTGTGCTGCAAGAGTGCTCTGTGACAGGCAATGAGCAGGACCTGGGTTTCGAAAGCAGGTTCTCAATCTAATATCTCATCTGCTTGTGCTGCAAGAGTGCTCTGTGACAGGCAATGAGCAGGACCTGGGTTTCGAAAGCAGGTTCTCAATCTAATATCTCATCTGCTTGTGCTGCAAGAGTGCTCTGTGACAGGCAATGAGCAGGACCTGGGTTTCGAAAGCAGGTTCTCAATCTAATATCTCATCTGCTTGTGCTGCAAGAGTGCTCTGTGACAGGCAGTGAGCAGGACCTGGGTTTCAAAAGCAGGTTCCCAATCTGAATTTCACAAACCTCACCCTACTCCACTTGGACTTCAGTTGTGTTGGTATTGTTTTACAAATGGACAATCCTTTGTTTGTTGGTTTGAACAGCCTGAGATATACCTTGAGTGGTTCTTAGAAGATATCTCTTTCTTTTTTCTCTCATTTCAGACATGGGACACAGAGCTGGAGAGATCTGCAGAGTCTTGGGCTGAAACCTGTCTCTGGGAGCATGGCCCTGCAAGCCTTCTTCCATCAATTGGACAGAATCTGGGGGCACACTGGGGAAGGTACTCAAAGATGATTTTTTTTATACTATATATTGAGGCCTCGAGTGCCCTGTACTAGTGGGAGGTGTCCCTGCCTATGGCAGGGGGTTGGAACTAGATGATCCTTGAGGTCCCTTCCAACCTTACCATACTATGATTCTATAACCCCTCCCTGGAGGCGTTCAAGGTCAGCTTGGATGAGGCCTTGAGCAGCCTGGTCTAGTGGAAGGAAGTGTCCCTGCCCATGGCAGGGGGTTTGGAACTGGATGATCTTTTATCAGGTCCCTTTCAACCCAATCCATTCTATGAATCTCTAATATCTGGCTTTCTTTCTTTTTTTTTTTTTTTTTTCCTTTTAAACATTACAAAATCTACTTGTTATTTAAAAGAAGAATGATAGAAGCTCCTACTTTTGAATGATCTAATAGACCACTGCTGGCTTTCATAGGTACAGACCTCCAACATTTCATGTTCAAGCATGGTATGATGAAGTGAGAGATTTCAGCTATCCCCATCCTCATGAGTGCAACCCATATTGTCCTTACAAATGCTCTGGTCCTGTTTGCACACATTACACACAGGTATGTAGGTGGCTTTGGGGGTTTTGTGAGTTAGGGGAAGAAATGGTCAAGACCTCCAGTTAGGTTACTGTGTGATGAAGGGACATCAACATCTCTTCTGTGAAGACACTGAGAGACTTGGGGCTGGAGGGGAGAAGGCTGAGAGGGGACCTACTCAGTGCCTATAAATATCTGAGGGTTGGGTGTCAGGTGCCAGGCTCTGTGTGGTGGTGCCCAGTGACAGGACAAGGAACAAGAGGTACAAGCTGGAACACAGGAGGTGCTACCTCAGTGTGAGGAGACACTTTGGTGTGAGGGTGCTGGAGCCTGGAGCAGGCTGCCCAGAAAGGTTGTGGAGCCTCCTTCTGTGGAGACTTTCCAAACCCACCCGATTGTGTTCCTGTGTGACCTGCCCTGAGTGACCCTGCTCTAGCAGGAGGATTGGACTGGATGATCTCTGTAGGTCCCTTCCAACCCCTAATATTCTGTGATCCTGTGATGATTCTGTGATGCACAGACCAGATTCATCTTGCAGTCTATAGCACAGCACTAAAACACAAAAGGGGCTGCTTGTTGTTAGGCTGCGTAGTTACAAGCATTGAGTACTGCTGGCACAGAGCAGGAGCGCCACAGAAATGTGTAGATTCCTTCCTCACAAATACCACTTCTTGAGCAGGAGTGAGGAGAAAAGCTCCCAGGGCAGCGTGAAGCTGAGCACTGCTGCTCACTGCACTTGGCAGAATCCAGTCTCTGTGCTCTGGTGTGCTGCAGAAATAGCACATTTGGAACAAATCAAACCCACCTTCTTAGGTGAAGGACACCAAGGCTGGTGAGGGGGCTGGAGCACAAGGAGCAGCTGAGGGAGCTGGGGGCACAGAAGAGGAGGCTCAGGGCAGAGCTCATTGCTCTCTACAGCTACCTCAAGGGAGGTTGTAGCCCGCTGGGGTTGGACTCTTCTGCCAGGCACCCAGGGACAGAAGAGGAGGACACAGCCTCAAGCTGTGCCAGGGCAGGTTCTGGCTGGATGTTAGGAAGAAGTTCTTCCCAGCAAGAGTGATTGGCATTGGCTGCCCAGGGAGATGGTGGAGTCCCCATCCCTGGAGGTGTTGAAGAGGAGGCTGCATGAGGCACTTGGTGCCATGGGTTAATGAGAAGGGTTAGGTGATAGGTTGGACTGGATGAGCTTGGAGGTCTTTTCCAACCTGGTTCATTCTGTGCTTCTGTGATGCTGTGAACTCCTCTTATCAAAGCACTTTGCTTTCATTTCAGCAGCATTTGGAAACTGCCTGAGAACTAATTTCTTTGGTATCTGGCCTGAATTATTCCAAAGGGGCACCAGGCAGGTTTGCAGGGAGTGGGGAAGCAGGTAATGCTCAGAGTGTCCTAAAATCCAGGCAGAAATGTCCAACAGAAAGCAACTCCCAGTAGGGTCATTTGTAAACATTGACCTCTTCTGCTCAGTACCAAAGTTTCTCTTGTATCTTAATTTGAAGACAGAGTCACCTCCATAGAGTCACCTCCAGATTACTGTTCCCTATTCCTGGGACAATACCTAGGTAGTTACACTTCTCCACTCCATCTCAGACCATCAACACACACACACAGAGCTCTTTGTGGTGATAATTCTGCACACTGCCTATTTCTTTCACCTTCTGAATCCTGTTTTGAATTGATATAAATTCAACATCTTCATCACAGAATCATGGCATGTTAGAGGTTGGAAGGGACCTCAACAGGTCGTCCAGTCCAACCCCCCTGCCAGAACAGGGTCACCCAGGGCAGCTCACACTGGAATAGATCCAGCAGGGTTTGGATCTGTAGAAGGAGACTCCACAGCCTCTCTGGGCAGCCTGCTCCAGGCCTCCAGGACTCTCATGCTGACAAAGCTTTTCTTTCTGTTCCTGTGGCACCTCCTCTGCTCCAGCTTGCACCCAGTGTCCCTTGTGCTACCCTTGGCCACCCCTGAGCAGAGAGAGCCTGGCTCTGTTCTCCTGACACTGCCCTGCACATCTTTAGCACAGCACTGAGGGCAGCCCTCAGGCTCCTCTGCTCCAAGCTCCCAGCCCCAGCTCCCTCAGCCTGGCCTCACAGGAGATGTTCCACTGCCTGCAGCAGCTTGGGGGCTCTGCAGTGGACTCTCTCAAGCAATTCCCTGAGGTCCTTCTTGACCTGAGAGACCCAGAACTGGATGCAGTATTCCAGATGTGGCCTCAGCAGGACAGAGTAGGGTTATATTTATCTGATTTGAACGTTCCAGCCTCTGTGGTTCAGGTTATTTTGAGACCTGCAATGAGAATTGTTTCAGCAGAGGAACAGAGAAGCACAACCACCTGAGATTGCAATGATGTGAAAGTGTCTTACTTTCAAATATGTGTCTTGAGTCTTTATGGTGTATGAGATTTTGTTGAATAATTTTATTCTTTCTATTACCAAATATCTTTTCTCTCAGTCTAACTCATCTAAACATCTCTGGGTCATTAGCCTGTGATGGAAACTGCTGAGCAGAGAAACCTAATTCCTTCTAATCCATCTTTATCTGTTGTATTGAATTCCAAGAATTGGCTCTTCAGGTCATGTTCTGTAAATATTTTAACTATACTTTCAAATGCTTGCTCAGGCCACATCCCTAAAACCAGAGCCACATCTTTTGTGTCAAGGTGAAGCTTTTCTTCCTAATAAGGAAAAAAAAAAATAGCAAAAATGAAAATAAATGAAATATATCCAAATATAACTGAATGGCCTCTTGCCAGTTGTAATTGGGTCCCTTCCACAGACTGATAACACAGGGGAACAGAACAGCACTGTTGTGCCTCTAGTAACTGGCTGCTGAAGTTTATAGAGCTGTGATCTGATGTCACTCAGCTTTGGTCCTCACCTGCCTTTCCCTTTCCCTTTCCACAGGTCGTGTGGGCTACAAGTAGCAGAATTGGTTGTGCAATTAATTTGTGCCATAACATGAACATCTGGGGGCAGATTTGGCCCAAAGCAGTCTATCTGGTGTGCAATTATTCTCCTAAGTAAGTAGGCTGACATCCAAAAATACCTTGGGGCAGGGTTGGGAGGGAACATACTTTATAATAATGCAGGCACTAATCTGAAAGGCAGTCAGGCTGGGGTCGTGCTGGGTGTCCTGTTACAAAGTGGAGCATTGTTCCCCAGGCAGCCTTTGGCTGTACAAAGGCTCTTGTGAGTTGCTAGAGCTGCAGTTTTGGGACCTGTCTCTTAGCATGCAACGTGAGAGATGTTTGGTGCAGAAGGATGCCTGTCTGTAAAAACAAATGAAACTCCTCCTCCTGACCTTAAGGAAGGTGTGGCAGGAAGCCTCTGGTTACCCAGGTGAATTCTACAGGATGTTCCAAATGCCTTTTGAAAGCTTTTTGATGGAGGAAGAGGAGAAGTTTGGTGATTGGCTGGATGCTGCTCATGTTCAAGTTTTGATACCCACTTCTGGGGCCCCAAACACAAGAAGGACATGGAACTGTGGGAGTGGGTCCAGAGGAGGCCATGAAGTTCAGAGAGCTGCAGAACTTTCCCTGTGGGAACAGGCTGGGAGAGTTGAGGCTGTTCAGCCTGGAGAAGAGAGGGCTCCAGGGAGACCTTAGAGCTGCCTTCCAATGCCTGAAAGGGCTACAAGAAAGCTGGGGAGGGACTTTTGACAAGGGCTGGGAGTGACAGAACGAGAAGCAAAGACTTTGAGCTGGAGGAGGGGAGATTGACACTGGAGATGAGGAAGAAATTCTTTCCGGTGAGGGTGATGAGACACTGGCACAGGTTGCCCAAGGAGGCTGTGGCTGCCCCCTCCCTGAATGTGTTCAAGGCCAGATTGGATGAGGCCTTGAGCAACTTGGGCTGGTGGGAGGTGGCAGGGGGTTGAAAGTGGATGATCTTTAAGAGCCCTTCCAGTCTAAACCATTCAAGAGAATCATAGAATGGTAAGGTTGGAAGGGACCTCAAGGATCACCTAGTTCCAACCCCCTGCCATAGGCAGGGACACCTCCCACTAGTACAGGTTACTCAAGGCCTCAATAACTCTATGTCTAGCTGAAGATGTCACTGCACACCAAAGTGGGGTTGGACTATATGACCTCCAAAGGTCCCTTCCAACCCAAACCATTCTGAGATGCTAAGATTTCATCTAGGAGGGCAGAGCCTGTTCTCACGTGGTCAAGATTTAGTTTATGCCAAGCTAAAAAGATCTTACAGCAGCTTATGGCAGTAATTCAGTCATTTCTCCATGGACTTTGGAATTACCTCCTAGGCATTAGGTATAGAATCTTGGATTTGTTTGGGTTGGAAAAGCCCTTTTAAGTTCATCCAGTCCAACCGTTCTCAGTCTCTACCAAGGCTGGGGCCAAACCACATCCCTCAGCACTGTATCTACATATCTTTTAAACACCTCCAGAGCTGATAGCTCAACCATTTCCTTATTCCAGTGCTTGATAAACCTTATAGTGAAGTAACTTGTCCTAATATCCTGTCTAAACATCCCCTGGTGCAACTTTAGGCTGCTTCCTCTTGTTCTGTCACTTGTTACTTAAAAATATCAAAACAGTGTTAGGGTCTAAACGTCTGCTGGTTGTCATCAGTTATTTGTCATCACATTAAATGTCTTCTAATGTTAATACGTCCATTTATTAAGGCATGTATTGCTGTTAATTATTCCCTTTTGCTGTGCAGGGGTAACTGGTGGGGTCATGCTCCTTACAAACCTGGCCGCCCTTGCTCCGCTTGTCCCCCTAGTTTTGGAGGAGGTTGCAGAGAAAATCTTTGTTACAGAGGTAGGTACCATTTCACCAGTTATACATGGGAAAGGAAATGTCATCCCTCCTTCTGCTCATTCTGCTTTAACCTAGTGGAACAGAATATGTAACTCATGTGCCCAAATTGCTGCTGGAGAACTACTTGACTGTGATGAGTGAGGTCATGTACTTCAGATACATGAGTCCGAGCCTTTCCAGAGGGAGTGGAGTGTACTGTAGTCCTGCTGATTTCAGTGCTGCTGAGGGTTTTCAGCACACAAAGCTGAAGGCTGTGGCTGGGTGCTGCTGGTGTGCCTTGCTGTGATGGCAGGGGAGGGCTGTGCAATCGTTTCTTTGCAGGGAAGCATCAGCTCTGTGTGGCAGCCACGTGCATTGCTATGAGAAATACCAAGAGCAAGACTAGAAGCCATTGGTAGTTAAGCAGAATGGCAGCCAGGGTGATGAGTGTTAGCTTCCTACCCTTTTTGTGCTTTCACAGATTGACAGATTGTATCAGGTTGGAAGAGCCTCTCCAAGGTAGTCTTGCCCAAGCCCCCCTGCAGTCAGCAGGGACACCTCCAGCAAGAGCAGGCAGCCCATGAGACTCAGCATACAATGAATCTACTCTTTGTTTTACTCTCTCCATGTGTAATTTAGCAACTGTGGTTCAAGTAGACTGTAAAACCTGCATTGGTGTGTCTCAAAAACTCTTCCTTAGGGTTGGTTCTTTCTTAAGAAAGGTAGGTTAAGTCAAACTATTGTCAGAGCATGCAAGCAGCCCCACTCACCAGGAGAGGCTGGGGAGTGACCTGCTATTGAGCAGCACAGGGGAAAAGCACCTCAGAGTTCTGCTGGATAGAAGGATGCCCAGGAGCCAGCATTGTAGCCTTGTGGACAAGAAGGTCAAGAGCATCCTGGAGTTTTAGGGCTGTAGTTAGTAGGCCAAGAGAGGTTCTACTCCACTCTGCTTTGCCCTGCTGAGGCCACATCTGGAATACTGTGTCTAGTTCCGAGTCCCTCGGGTCAAGAAGGACCTCAGGAACTGCTTGAGACAATCCATTGCAGAGCCCCCAGGCTGCTGCAGGCAGTGAACATCTCCTGTGAGGCCAGGCTGAGGAGCTGGAGCTGGGAGCTTGGAGCAGAGGAGCCTGAGGGCTGCCCTCATTGCTGTGCTAAAGATGTGCAGGGCAGTGTCAGGAGGATGCAGCCAGGCTCTGCTCAGGGGTGGCCAAGGACAGCACAAGGGTCACTGGGTGCAAGCTGGAGCAGAGGAGGTGCCACAGGAACAGGAGGGGAAACTTCGTCAGTGTGAGGATGCTGGGGCCTGGAGCAGGCTGCCCAGAGAGGCTGTGGAGTCTCCTTCTCTGGAGGCTTTCCAAACCCACCTGGATGTGTTCCTGTGTGAGCTGCCCTGGGTGATGCTGCTGTGGCAGGGGGTTGGACTGGATGAGCTATTGAGGTCCATTCCAACCTCTAACGTTCTGTGGTTCTGTGTGAATTGAAAGGCCTTGTTTTCAGGTGTATGTTTCTGTGACATCAGCTGCTTTAATGACTTTGTGAACTTGGTGAAACTCTTCCAATGTTTCACTGAAATCTCAGCTTCATTCTGCTGGTTTTCTGAGGACATAAAGATACTACAGCAGGAACAACAAGAGCAGTTTCATACCTTGCTTGTGATGCCTGTGCTAGCAAAAAAAACCCACAACCCTACCTTTTGTCAACATCAGAAACATCCTTGAACTGCACTGTGTGCAGTTCTGGAGCCCTCAGCACAGGAAGGACATGGAAGTGTTGGAGCAGGTCCAGAGGAGGCCACAAAGATGTTAAGAGCGCTGCAGCAGCTCTGCTGTGAGGACAGGCTGAGAGAATTTGGGCTTTTCAGCCTGGAGAAGAGAAGGCTTCGAGGGGACCTGATAGTAGCCTTCCAGTATCTGAAGGGGGCTACAGGAAGGCTGGGGAAGGATTATTTACAAGGTCCTGCAACAACAGGACAAGGGGCAATGGGCTTAAACTGGCAGAGAGGAGATTTAGACTGGATGTTAGGAGGAAGTTCTTTACAGTGAGGGTGGTGAGGCACTGGAACGGGTTGCCCAGGGAGGTTGTGGCTGCTCCCTCCCTGGAGGTGTTGAAGGCCAGGTTGGAGTGAGCTGTACTAGTGGGAGGTGTCCCTGCCTATGGCAGGGGGTTGGAACTGGATGATCCTTGAGGTCCCTTCCAACCTTACCATGCTGTGATTCTATGAAGTCTTCACCTTAGGAAGCAGTAAGAAGCAGTCCTGCCTCTCTGGTTTGTGCTCATGCAGCATGTCCTGAGAGCAAAGTCATGCTACCCAAACGTGGTAAGGGATTTACATTCCACAGACATTTACCTTTTTTTTTTTTTTTTTTTTTTTCTCCTAAAAGATTACTTTTTTGCCTCTTTTCTGAAACAGAGGACCCAGACAGACCTTATTCTCCACGGGAACCAGAGGAGGAAACCAATGAGATCGAACTTCAGCGATCCAAAGCCCAGGACGCGATAGCACAAAGCCGGCCAAGAGCTCATCCCTCTTCTCCAGGCTCCACTGGCACTGAAGACAGTGAGAAAAATGAAGTCATAAGCACACAGCAAATGTGTAAGGAATTTCCCTGACTTGTTAGTGCCCAGCAAATTTGAATTCTGTGGTATCCAATTCCTTGGAGTGAAATTGCTTTTTTTTTTTTTGCTTGTTTTAGCTCAGATTGTATCATGTGAAGTCAGGCTAAGGGATCAGTGCAAAGGAACAACTTGCAATAGGTATGGCAAATTTTACAGTTGGCCTTCTGAGATGATTCTGAAAGGCTCTGTTTGTGAGATTAAATTGTTTTTCCTTCTGGTAATGCCATCATTTAAGACAAAGCTGTGTTTTATTTTCCTAGGTACGAATGTCCTGCTGGCTGTTTGGATAGCAAAGCCAAAGTTATTGGAAGTGTACATTATGAAATGGTAAATATGTTAGGTTTTTGCACCAACAGAGTGTTTAATGGGATGGGTTTTGGGTTTTGGTTTATTTTTTTTTTTTGCTGTTTGGGTCTTAATTAAAATGGTTTGAAGAATGGAGTTTTAAGAAATCAGTATTCACCAAAGAGAAAAAAACCCCAAAACACCTACAGAAAATATTTCAGGTAGCTTCCAGTGCTCCTGAGCTTGCATCTGATTTTCTGCCCAGGCTGCCTGAGTGTGCTTCAAACTTCTTTTTGTACATACACAGAAGCAGAATGTCTAAATATGGTGTGATGGTTTGGGAGTTACCTGCCCTCCCACTCTTATGAAATCACACAGGCTAGAACTCAGCCAGCTGGAAGTTAAGGACTGAAGCTCTATTTACAGCTCAGCACAATGTACAAGCAGAGATAGACACAACAGACAGGAATAGTTACAGACACAGACAAGTTAAAGGGAATACAGAAACACAACTCCCCTCCCAGAAATCAGAGACCCCAGGAGGGGCTTCCAACCACCCTTCCACCTTCTCCCCACCCCTATACCTTACCCCAGGGTTTCCCTCATGTTTGGAGGATTGGCTAGGGGGGTTAGAAGCAGAGTGATGAGTTGGGTTACACAGATCCAAGCAGTGCAGCAGAAGCCCAGGGAGAAAACACAGACACTGACAGACTCCAACAAACAGAAATGTCCTATCTATGTTTGTGTCCTTGCTTTTAGACATCTCAGCAAGCCTGTGAGTGAGGCAGACATCACCAGAGTTTGCTTTTCACAGCCTGTAATCTAATTTTTCTCATAAAGATATTCCAATTAGCCTCAAACCAGCACAGATGGGAAGGTGCAACTGAAGGCAAAACACTGCAGTCTGGAGATACTCTGATGTATGATTTCAGGCAGAGAGGCCTGCTTGTCTAAGCTTACTTAGCTGCAAATAGATAATTTACTCTGCACAGCCAAAAAAACAGTGGAAGAAGCTTGTTCACAGCCACTGTGAACAAGCAAGCTGGAAATGAGTCCAGTTTATCTCTGAGGTGGTGCTTGCTTTCTTGGCAGTAATACCTCTGAGACCACATCAAACTTCAAGAGCATCAACTGAGCTTTTCATCTCCCACTGCAATTAAAACCTTTGGGGTTCTCCACAAAGGTTTTAATTGCAGTGTGAAGCAGTACCTTTGCCTGAGGTGGATCTGCCTGCCCTGCTCTGTTTTTCAGCAATCCAGTATCTGCAAAGCTGCCATACATTATGGCATCCTGGACAATGAAGGTGGCTGGGTGGATGTCACTAGGCAGGGGAGGAAGAACTACTTCATCAAGTCATACAGAAATGGAGTTCAGTCCATCGGGTGAGTGTCCTGAACTCTGAAAGCTCTGGCAAGTTCTTCAGCCTTTTCTTTTGGTTTCATGCCAAATACAGCACAGCCCTAGCATTTCATTCATACTTGTTCTGATAAAGCATAGGAAAATGTTGTACAAAGATGTGTGAGTGTCCATTCGTGAACCTCTGCTGATGTCTGGTGGGGAACGGAAAAGTGACACAACAATCGCAGTATGGCTCAGGTTGGAAGGGCCCTCAGAGATCAACTGCTCCAACCTCCCTGCCATGGCCAGGGACTCCTCTCAAGCAGTCTTGGTTGCTCAAGGTTTCCTCCAGCCTGGCCTTGAACACCCCCCAAGGAGGAAGTGTCCATAAACTCTCTGGGCAGCCTATTCAGGGTCTCAGCACCCTCGCACTCAAGAACTTCTTCCTCAGCTCCAGTCTAACCCTGCTCTGCCTCAGCTTCAAACCATTCCCCCTTGGCCTGTCTCTGGACACCCTCAGCAAAAGTTGCTCTGCAGCCTTCCTGGAGACTCCCTTCAGCTATTGGAAGACCACTCTAAGGTCCCACTGGAGTCTTCTCTTCTCCAGGCTGAGCAACCCCAGCACCCTCAGCCTGTCCTCACAGCAGAGCTGCTCTTATTTAGATACTTTGAGATGCAAAGAGAAGTCAGTCTTCATTATATCATAGAATGGTTTAGGTTGGAAGGGACCTTAAATACCATCTAGTTCCAGCCTCCTTTCCAAGGGCTGGCACACCTACAAGACCAGGTTGTTCAAAGCCCCATCCCACCCGGCTTGGAACGTTTCCAAGTGCCTCCACAACTTTCATTGCCTTACTACTGCCAAGAGGAAGAATTTCTTCCTAATATCCAAACTGGTAGAAGCTGGGTTTAGAAGCCATTAACTCTCATCTTGACACTTCAAACCTTTGTAAAAAGTCCCTCCCCAACTTTCCTGTAGCCCACTTCAGATTTTGAAAGGCTACTCTAAGGTATCCTGCTCTAAGGTATCAAAGCCTTCTCTTGTCCAAGCTGAACAGCCTCAAGTGTCACAATCTGTTCACAGTATCTCAAAGCTTAGAAGAGACCTCAAAGCTCATCAAGTCCAACCCATCACCACAGCCCTCAAGACCAGACCATGGCACCAAGTGCCACATCCAAACCTGCCTTGAACACCTCCAGGGACGCCGACTCCACCACCTCCCTGGGCAGCCCATTCCAGCAGGCAATGACTCTCTCAGGCAACAACTTTCTCCTCACCTCCAGCCTAAACTTCCCCTGCCACAGCTTGACACTGTGTCCTCTTGTTCTGCTGCTGCTTGCCTGACAGAAGAAAGCAACCTCCTCCTGGCCATAACCTCCCTTCAGGTAGTTGTGGACAGCAAGAAGGTCTCCCCTGAGCCTCCTCTTCTCCAGGCTAACCAATCCCAGCTCCCTCAGCCTCTCTCCATAGGGCTGTGCTCCAGGCCTCTCCCCAACCTCGTTGGCCTTCTCTGGACACACTCAAGCACCTCAATGTCCTTCTTCAATTGAGGGGCCCAGAACTGGACACAGCACTCAAGGTGTGGCCTAAACAGTGCAGAGTGCAGGGGGAGAATGAGCTCCCTGCTCCTGCTGGCCGCACTCTTGCTGATGCAGGCCAGGATGCCATTGGCCTTCTTGGCCACCTGGGCACACTGCTGGCTCATGTTCAGGTGGGTGTCAATCAGCACCCCCAGATCCCTTTCTGTTTGGCTGCTCTCCAGCCACTCCCACCCCAGCCTGGAGCTCTGCATGGGGTTGTTGTGGACAAAGTGCAGCACCTGGCACTTGGATTTGTTGAGCTCCATCCCTGTGGACTCTGCCCATCTGTGCAGGCGGTTGAGGTCCTGCTGCAGAGCCCTTCTGCCCTCCAGCCCAGCAACATCAGCCCCCAGCTTGGGGTCAGCTGCTAATTTGCTGGTGTCTGACTCGATGCCCTCATCCAGATCATCAGTGAAGTTCATCTTTATTGTTACAGATGCAAATTATTAGAATCTGAAAATTAGTTAGAAGTAAAATATGAGGTGAAGAGTAGTAAAATAAAAGTCTTCATCAGTTGTAATGTAATAGCAGAATGTATAGACTTGACTTTAGGTTGAGAGTAGTTCTGAAGAAAAAGCCTTGGGGCTGGTGGCTGCTGAGCAGCTCCCCAGGAGCCAGCAGTGCCCTCATGCAGCCCAGCAGGCAGCTCTGTGCTGGGCTGCAGCTAGAGGGATGTGGGCAGCAGGGCAGGAGAGGAGATTGTGCCCCTTGGCTCTGCTCTGCTGGTCTCTAAGATCCCTTCCAACCTAAACCCTTCTGTGAATCTATGAATAAAAACTGACTGGGGAAAATACTTCCAATCTGCTTCTATATTATGTAATAAAAATGACTGTAGCTAAAAGAAGTCCCTGAGGTGTGTTTGTTTACTGACTATTTCTGTTATTTCTTCTTCAGAAAATACCAGTCTGCCAATTCCTTCACTGTCTCTAAAGTAACAGGTGAGCATTTCTGTCTTACACATTCAGTAGCCCTTCATGGTTTGGTCTCAAGAGCATAACTTTATTTGTTTCTATTTTGCTTTCTCCAGTACAAGCTATCACCTGTGAAACAACAGTGGAGCAGCTGTGCCCATTTCAGAAACCAGCCTCACACTGTCCAAGGTAAAATCCTGCTCTACCTTCACTGTGTGAGAGTGCTGCCAGTTACTAGTTCCCTACACTTGTCATTGACAGAGGTGACAACAGCAGCTGGAAAAACAGTGTCATCAATGTTGTACTGATACTTTAGTTGCTAATCCAAGTACAAGTCCAGGTGAAGACAACCTGCAGGGCTTTCCACAAGGAGAAGATCACTTTCATTTGCCCCTATGGATCAACCTGGAGAAGGCTGGCAGGCTCCAGGGAGACCTTAGAGCAGCCTTCCAGTGCATGAAGGGTCTACAGGAGAGCTGGGAAGGGACTTCTGACAAGGGCTGGGAGTGACAGAGACACAATGGCTTTGAGCTGGGAGCAGGGAGATTGAGACTGGAGATGAGGAAGAAATTCTGGTGAGGATGATGAGACACTGGCACAGGTTGTCCAGTGAGGCTGTGGATGCTCCCTCCTTGGGGAAGTGTTTATGGCCAGGCTGGATGAGGCCTTGAGCAACTTGGGCTGGTGGGAGGTGTCTGTGCCTGTAGCAAGGGATATGACATTGGATGATCTTCAAGGTCCCTTCCAACTCAAACCCTTCTAATAAATCCATGAATCTGTCTGTGGTCCCTTGCCAAATCTTAGTGAAATCATCATTGACAGCAACCGAGTCCTAGGCTGCAGCAAGAGCAGTGTGGCCAGCAGGGCAAGGGAGGGGATTCTGCCACTTTACTCTGCTCTTGTCAGACCCCACCTGGAGTACTGTGTGCAGTTCTGGAGCCCTCAGCACAGGAAGGACATGGAAGTGTTGGAGCAGGTCCAGAGGAGGCCACGAAGATGCTCAGAGAGCTGCAG
>VWZE01022690.1:83009-99904 GCA_013396675.1 Eubucco bourcierii
TAGTGGGAGGTGTCCCTGCCTGTGGCAGGGGGTTGGAACTAGATGATCCTTGAGGTCCCTTCCAACCTTACCATTCTATGATTCTATGATTCTATGATTAGACTAAAAGCTGCAAAGCAAAATGCTTTATATATGGCATTGCCCACTATTATGTCATAGAAGCATAGAATGGTGTGAGTTGGAAGGGACTTCCAAAAGTCATCTAGATCCACCCCCCCTGCAGGGTACTATCTTGGGCAAACTACACTTTATTGCAGTTTATCTGCCTGTGAAACAGGTACAATAAAAGAAGGTGATGCAAATCTTTATCACAGAAGCCATTCCTTTGCTTAGAGGGAGCAAATCTGTTTGCAAAACAATTGAAATGGCTGTGGTTAGGGTAGGGTGTGAGCTGCAGGTCAGTCAACAGCTTTTGCTACAGGCTCCATTCCTTTTGAAGCCTGCCTCTGACATCTTCCAGGAGTTTGTGGCATTCTGTTCTGATGAAGGAACTCAGTAGCAGTTCTTAAATCCACAGATGAGTCAAAGGTTTAATGCACTGCAGCATGGTTTTGTGCATTCACAGATTCACAGAATGGGTTGGGTTGGAAGGGACCTTCAAGATCATACAGCTCTAACCCCCTGCCATGGGCAGGGACACCTCCCACCAGCACAGGTTGCTCAAGGCCTCACCCAGCCTCACCTTAAACACCTCCAGGGAGCCAGTGCCAATGTGCTGGAGGGTAGGGAGGCTCTGCAGAGTGATCTGAACGTGCTGGATCAATGGGCTGTGGCTAGTGGGATGTTAGAATCACAGAATGTCAGGGTCTGGAAGGGACCTCCATAGCTCATCCAGTCCAATCCCCTTGCCAGAGCAGGATCACCTAGAACAGATCACACAGGAACAGTTCCAGGTGGGTTCTGAATATGCCCAGAGAGGGAGACTCCACAACCTCCCCAGGCAGCCTGTTCCAGGGTTCTGTCATCATCACAGGGAAAAAATTCCTCATGTTTAAATGAAACTTCCTATGCCTCAGCTTCTACCCATTGCCCCTTGTCCTGTCCTCAGGCATCACCCAGCAGAGCCTGGCTCCAGCCTCCTGGCACTCACTTTTAATATTTATAAACAAGTTTAGCAAGACCAAGTGCTGGGTTCTGCATTTGGGTCTCAACATGGGGTCATGAATGCTCCAGGCTTGGGGCAGCGTGGCTGGAAACTGCCCAGCAGAGAAAGACCTGGGGGTGTTGGTTGACAGCAGCTAGAGATGAACCAGCATGTGCCCAGGTGGCCAAGAAAGCCACCAGCATCCTGGCCTGGATCAGCAATGGTGTGGCCAGCAGGAGTAGGGCAGGGATTGTGCCACTGGACTCATCAGACCTTGATTCCTGTGTTGAGTTTTGGGGCCCTCACTACACTCTGTTGTACAAGTCCCTGAAAGGCTGTTTCAGTGACTTGGGTGTTAGTCTCTTCTTCCTAGTGACAACTGACAGGACAAGGGGAAACACCCACCTTGCTGCAGCCTCCTTTTGGGGACTTGTAGAGAGCAAGAAAGTCTCCCCTCAGTCTCCTTTTCTTCAGACTAAGCAATCTCAGTTCCCTCAGATGCTCCTCACAAGTTTCATAGATTTCATAGAATGGTAAGGTTGGAAGGGACCTCAAGGATCATCTAGTTCCAACCCCCTGCCATAGGCAGGGACACCTCCCACTACTACAGCTCACTCAAGGCCTCCTCCAACCTGGCCTTCAACACCTCCAGGGAGGGAGCAGCCACAACCTCCCTGGGCAACCTGTGCCAGTGTCTCATCACCCTCACTGCAAACAACTTCCTCCTCCTAACATCCAGTCTAAATCTCCCCTCTGATTCTCAGACCCTTCACCAGCTCTGGACCTGCTTCATCACTTCAATGTCTTTCTTGTAGTGAGGACTTCAAAACTGAACGCAAAACTCAAC
This sequence comes from Eubucco bourcierii, assembly GCA_013396675.1. Lineage (NCBI taxonomy): Eukaryota > Metazoa > Chordata > Aves > Piciformes > Ramphastidae > Eubucco > Eubucco bourcierii. The sequence continues at coordinate 84,941 of VWZE01022690.1, forward strand.
AGAATGTTGTCTGCAAAATGACTGCTGGTGCCTCAATCCCCTCATCCAAGTCATTGATAAAGATGTTCAAGAGAGCTGGCCTCAACACTGGGGAACAGCTGCTGTTGGTTATTCTGTACCTTTCAGTTTAAGAAAGGCCTCAGGGAACTGCTTGAGAGAGTCCATTGCAGTGCCCCCAGGCTGCTGCAGGCAGTGGAACATCTCCTGTGAAGCCAGGCTGAGAGAGCTGGGGCTGGGAGCTTGGAGCAGAGGAGCCTGAGGGCTGCCCTCAGTTCTGTGCTAGAGATGTGCAGGGCAGTGTCAGGAGGACACAACCAGGGATGGCCAAGGACAGCACAAGGGGCACTGGGTGCCAGCTGGAGCAAAGGAGGTGCCACAGGAACAGGAGGGGAAAGTTTGTCAGTGTGAGGACGCTGGAGCCTGGAGCAGGCTGCCCAGAGAGGCTTCTCTGGAGACTTTCCAACCCCACCTGGAATGTATTCCTGTGTGACCTCCTCTAAGTGATCCTCCTTTGGCAGGGGGGTTGGACTGGATGACCTGTCCAGGTCCCATTCTGTGTTTCTGTGTGACTGTGATGTGGTGCTCTGCTGCCCTTCTCCCTAACTGCCTGTGCTCTGGTGTTGCTGTTTCAGGGTGTACTGTCCTCACAACTGTCTGCAAGCCAATTCCCACTTCGCTCGTGTCATTGGAACCCAGGTTTACTCTGATGTGAGTACAGTGAGTGACAGTGTGCTGGGGAAGGAAGTGTGCCACCCTGGGAAGAGCTGGCATGCAAAGGGAAGATGACAGAATCTAGCTAGCCACTTCTCTTCCAGATGCTGGCCTTTCCCATGGTCTTTCCAAAAGCTCTTTTTTCACAGCTGTACTCAGCTGCTGAAGATAAGGACGAGTTACCTCAGTCAAAAGGGCAAGTTACCTCAGTCAGTGGTGGACTCCTTTTGACATGGACAGTGTTTGGTTTTTTGGTTTTGTGCCATTCCTGCCAATTCTTTTGTTTCAGAAATGCAGCTTTGGTGGATTTGTGTCTGGGGATGTGTGCACTTGACTCTTTGCTCTGCTGTTCAGGCCACTTCAGGCAGTAAAGGGAGCAGATTTCGCAGAGGTACTGAGAAGAAAAAGCAGCATCAGAGGTCGCTACATTGTTTTCTTTTGGAAAGCAGATGAGGGAGCTGGGGTTGTTTAGCCTGAAGAAAAGAAGGCTGAGATGAGACCTCATTGCTCTCTACAGCTCCCTGAAAAGAGGTTGGAGTGAGGCTGATGTTGGCCTCTCCTCCCAAGTGGCTAATGACGGAATGAGAGGAAATGGCCTCAAGCTGCACCAGGGAAGGTTTGGTTTGGAAATGAGGAAGAATTTTTTTTTTTTTGCTGCAAGAGTGGTCAGAGATTGGAGCAGGCTGCCCAGGGAGGTGGTGGAGTCTCCATCCCTGGGGATGTTCGAAAAATGAGTAGATGTAGCATTTCACTACATGGTGTAGCAGTCTTGAGATGTTGGGTAGAAGACTGGACTTGATGATCTTAGAGGGCTTCTCCAACCCCAATGATTCTATGGTCCTAATACCAAAAGCTCTGTTTGCAAACCCATTTTTGTAGCCTTCAGTAGAATCTAGTTAAACCTTTCCTCTTTTAGCTTTGTTCTGCTCATTCTTTCATTCTTAAGAATCATTTCATATTTCCCAGTAACTTAGTATCATAGAACAGTCCAGGACATTAAAGGTCATCCAGTCCAGCCCCCTGCAGTCAACAGGGACATCCCCACCAGCCCAGGGCACCCAGGGCCCTCTCAAGCCTCACCTTGAATGTCTCCAGGGAAGGGGCCTCAACCACCTCCCTGGGCAACCTGTTCCACTGCTCCACCACCCTTATAGTAAAGAACTTGTCCTAACATCCAATCTCAATCTGCTCTTCTCAAGCCTGAACCCATTGCCTCTTGTTCTGTCCCTGCAGGCCTTTGCAAACAGCTTCTTTCCATCCTTCCTGTAGGTTCCCTTCAGGTACTGGCAGGCTGCTGTTAGGTCCCCCCAGAGCTGACTCTTCTCCAGACTGCACACCCCCAGCTCCCTCAGCCTGTCCCATAGCAGAGCTGCTCCAACCCTCTGATCATTTTTGTGGCCTCCTCTGTACCCTCTCCATCAGGTTCATGTCCTGCCCATAATGAGGGCTCCAGAACTGGACGCGGTACTGCAGGTGAGGTCTCAGCAGAGCAGAGCAAAGTGGCAGAATCTCCTCATCTTTACCTCCCTGTTCCTTGGAATGGTTGATGTGTGGTTTAGCACTCCTGCCCCACAGAACTGTTGCTCTCTTTCCCTCCTGGTCTTTGGCGCTGCAACGTTTCTCCAGTCTGGGGACTGTGATGTCGTGCAGGACAGTGTCCAATGCTTCGCACAAGTCCAAGCAGATGACATCTTTTGCTCTTTCCTTATCCACTCCTTATCCACTGATCCTGTAACTCCATGCTAGAAAGCCACCAAGTTCATCAGGCATGGTTTGCCCTTGGTGAAGCCATGGTGGTTACCACCAGCCATACGGCTTAGCAAGGCCTTTGGAAGGATCCACTCCATGATCTTGCCAGGCACAGAGGTCAGAATGTCTGACCTAGGGTTTCTGGAGTCTTTCCTTGTTGAAGATGGGGGTTGTGTTTCCTCTTTTCCAACCAGTAGGGACTTCACCAGACTGCCATGGCCTTCCAAGTATGATGGACAGTGGCTTGGCAACTTCGTTACCAGCTCTCTCAGGGCCTGGGTGGTGAGTCTCATCAGACCCTGTGAACTTGTGCATCTTTAGGTTCTTCAGATGGTGTTGAACCTGATCTTTGCTTATGGTGGGCAGATCTTCCTTTTCCCACTCCCCACTTTTGCCTTCTGGTGCTCGAGTGGTGCAGTTGTGGCCCTTGCTGGTGAACACTAAGGCAAAGCAGTCATGGACCACCTCAGCCTTCTCTCTATCTGTTGTGACCAGGAGTCCATTTTCATTTTGGACATGCCCCACATCTTCCCCAGCCTTCTGATGTACCTACACAAATTCATCTTATTCCCCTTTCTGTCCTTGGCCATGCTTAGTTCTCTCTGCTCTTTTGCTCTCCTAAGCTGATCCCTTGCTGCTTGGACAACTTCTTTGTAGTGCTCCCACATGATCTGTTCTGACTTTCATTTCTTACAGACTCTTTTTTTGTGCCTGAGTAAGTCCAGCAACACCTTGTCCATTCATGCTGGCCTCCTGGCACTCTTACCTGCCTTCTTCCTTCTTGGGATGCACTGCTGCTGGACTTGGAGGGGATGGGCCTTGGATATTGACCAGCTTCCTTAAGCCCCTCTTCCCTCCAGAGCTTTTTTCCATGACACTCTGCCAAGCAGATGATCAAGTCTGCTCTCTAGAAGCCCAGAGCAGTGAGCTTGCTTCATGCTCTCTGATGCCCTGAGGATCTTAAGCTCTGTTGTTTCATGGTTGCTGCAGCCAAGGCTGCCCTTTGGTTTCACAGCACTCACCAGCCTCTCCATGTTGGAGAGGACAAGGTCTAGCACAGCACCTTGTCTTGTGGGTTCCTTTACTATGTGGAGGAGGAAGTTATCATCAGTGCACTCCAGGGACCCCTTAGATTGCTGGTGCTCTGCTGTGTTGCCCTTCCAGCAGATACCAGGGTGTCTGAAAGCTGCCTTGAGAACCAGGGCTTGTGAACATGAAGCTGCTTCCATCTGCTCATGGAGGACCTCATCCACTCTGTCTGCCTAGTCAGATAGCCCATAGCAAACCTCCACTATGATGTCCGTTTCCCTTTAAATCTCACACAAACTTTCCGTCAGCTCTTCATCCATACCCAGGTGGTGCTCCATGGACTTCACTTGGTCTTTGATGTAGAGGGCAACATCCCTCCCCTTCTCCCCTTTCTGTCTTTCCTGAAGAGCTTGTACCCATCTAATCCCATCTCCAGTCATTGGAGCTGTCCCACCATGATGCCAGTGGCTTCACAGCCCTGCAGCCATGCACACATCTGCAGCTCTTCTTGCTCCTGCCCCATACTCCCTACCTTAGAACCACAGAATCAACCAGGTTGGAAGAGACCTCCAAGCTCACCCAGCCCAACCTCTCACCCAGCCCTAGCCAACCACTAGACCATGGCACTAAGTGCCCCATCCATGCTTTGCTTGAACACCTCCAGGGATGGGGACTCCACCACCTCCCTGGGCAGCCCATTCCAATGCCAATCACTCTGTCTGTCAAGACCTTCCTCATAACATCTAGCCTAGACCTCCCCTGGCACCACTTGAGATTGTGTCCCATTGTTCTGTTGCTGGGTGCCTGGCAAAAGAGACCAATCCCACCTGGCTACAACCTCCCTTCAATTATTGGAGAGGCTTTTCACTTGGGGCTCTCTTGAAGCTGATTTACTAACTGGGGTTCCCTTATCTTGCTCTTCAACTGCTCTCTTCCCAGCCTGCTGTCCCTCTCCAGGCCCAGGGTGCCTACTGATGTCATTGGCTTTGTTGTGGGATGAATTGAGGACTCTTCCCCCCATCAACCCTAGTTTAAAGCCTTCCTCACTAGATTGGGAAGCTGATGAGTCTGATCTGTAGTTACCACCATAGCAGGAGTACATAAAGATGTTAGCATCCACTGCTGGTGGCCTTCAGTGTGTAACAAAAGTGCTGCAGCCTGGGGAGGAGGAGGAGAAGTAGAGAGGACCATAAATGGCTCCACTTCTGCCATGTTCAAAACTATTGATAATCAAAGAATCACAGGAGGGTCTGAGTTGGAAGTGACACAGGTGGCCAAGAAAAGAAGGCCAATGGCATCCTGGCCTGTATCTGGAATGGTGTAGCCAGCAGGGTCAGGGCAGTCCTGCCCCTGTTCTAAGCACTGGTTAGACCACTTGAGTCCTGTGTCCAGTTTTGGGTCCCTCAATTTAAGAAAGATGTTGAGGTGCTGGAAGGTGTCCAGAGAAGGGCACCAAGGCTGGTGAGAGGCCTGTGAGGAGAGGCTGAGGGAGCTGGTGGTGTGCAGCCTGCAGAAGGGGAGGCTCAGGGCAGTCCTCATTGCTCTCTGCAGCTACCTGAAGGGAGGTTGTAGCCAGGTGGGGTTGGACTCTGCTGCCAGGCACCCAGGGACAGAAGAAGAGGACACAGCCTCAAGCTGTGCCAGGGCAGGTTCTGGCTGGATGTTAGGAAGAAGTTCTTCCCAGCAGGAGTGATTGGCGTTGGAATGGGCTGCCCAGGGAGGTGGTGGAATCCCCATATCTGGAGGTGTTTAGCAGGAGCCTGCATGAGGCACTTAGTGCCATGGGTTATTTAATGAGAAGGGTTAGGTGATAGGTTGGACTGGATAAGCTTGGAGGTCTTTTCCAACCTGGTTAATTCTGTGATTCTTATTCTGAGGCCTTCAAAGGTCATCCATTGCATTCAGCAAGGGCATCCAACTAGACCAGGTTGCCCAGAGCCCTGCCAGGCCTCACTGTGGGGCCCCATTCCTGGAGATAATCAACCACTTCCCTGAGCAACCTGAATCGTACTGGCCAAGTTCCTAGGGTTGGTTGTGGAGGGGACCTACTGCAGTGAAAGCTTCTTTCACAAAACAAGTTGGCCTGGAGTGGGGATAAACAGGAGCTGCTTTGCTGTGCTCTCTGTTAAGACTGCATCCTGCATTCATACATTGACAGAATGGTTTGGGTTGGAATGGACCTCAAGGATCATCCAGTTCCGACCCCCCTGCCATGGGCAGGGACACCTCACGCTGGCCCAGGCTGCTCAAGGCCTCATCCAACCTGGCCTTGAAAACTCCTGGGGAGGGAGCATCCCCTCCTCACTGCCATGCAATAGCTACAGTGGTTTTATGTCTCCTACAACTTGGGTTCAAGTCTTTTGTTACTTTTGTTCTCAGTGATTTCAAAGCAAAAGACTGACCACAAACTAACCTTCTCCTCCTTTTGTAGCTCTCCAGTATCTGCCGGGCAGCCGTGCACGCCGGCGTGATCCCCAGCCAGGGTGGCTATGTTGATGTGATGCCAGTGGACAAAAGAAAGGTCTATGTGGCCTCCTTTCAGAATGGGATATCCTCAGAAAGGTAGGAGGGACCTGCTGGCAGCCTGCTCTGGCTGTCTGCACCTGGGGCTGGGCTGCAAATCAACCACCAGGCCAAGCGAGCTTGTGTAACACTGACTTTGGAGAAGTGGTGGTACCAGAGCTGCCTGCCTCTTCTGAGCTCATAAAGCAGTGCTCTAAAAAGCTCCTTAGGACATTCAAGAACCTTCTGTGTGCTTTGCTGGGTGTTTTGCAACTACCAGAGTGTTTGGTGAGAAAATGGCCTTTGCTTTCTCTAAGATCTTGTTAACGTCAGAGCTTTGTTGCGGCTGGCTTATGAGGACCATCTCTGTCAGCAACATGGATAGTGGGACTGAGGCACCTTCAGCAGGACTGCAGTGACACCAAGCTGTGAGGCCCAGTTGACAAGAAAACTGGGGAGAGGCTTTCTAGGCTGTCAGGTAGTGATGGGACAGGAGGGAGTGGTACAAAACTAGAAATGGGGAGATTCAGACTGGATGTTAGGAAGAGGTTCTTCATTGTGAGGGTTGTGAGACTCTGGAACAGTTTGCCCAGGGAGGTGGTGGAAGCCTCATCCCTGGAGGTCTTTAAGGCCAGGCTGGATGAGGCTCTGAACAGCCTGATCTAGTGTGAGGTGTCCCTGCCCACGGCAGGGGGATTGGAACTGAATGATCCTTGTGGTCCCTTCCAACCCTGACTGATTCTGTGATTCTATAACATGTAGGAGGGCAGGGATCCATCCAGAGGGACTGGGCTGGGCTTGAGAGCTGGGTCCAAACCAACTCCCTGAAGTTCAACAAGGCCAAGTGCAAGGCCCTGCACCTGGCTGGGGCAATCCAAAGCACAAATCCAGGCTGGATGGGGAATGGCTGAGAGCAGCCTGGATGGGAAGGTCTTGGGGGTGTCAGTTGGTGACAAACTCCCCAGAAGCCAGGAATGGTCACTGGCAGCCCAGAAGGTTTATTCTGGAGGAGGGGAGACCTCATTGCTCTCTAAAACTCAGGAGGCTGGAGTGAGGTTGGGGTCGGTCTCTTCTCCATAGTATCAGGGGATAGGATGAGAGGAAATAGGCTGAAATTGTGCCAGGGAGGGTTAGGTTGGAAAAGAGGAAATTTTCTTTGCTGCAAGAGTGGTCAAGGATTGGCACAGGCTGCCCAGGGAGGTGGTGGAGTGCCCATCCCTGGAGGTATTCCAGAAAGGTGTGAGCATGGCACTTGGGGACAGGGTTTAGTGGGCATGGTGGTCTTAGGTCAATGTTTGGACTCAATGGAACCAGCCAATCCTAACGGTGACCTACATGTCAAGAGCCAGAGTAGCCCTTTTTAATGTAGAGAACCAACTTACAAGAGCAAGTTCATGGTTTGCACTTGGAATGGGACAGTCCTCACCACCAGTACAGGCTTGGGTTGGAGGTGTTAGAGAGCAGCCCTGTGGAACGGGACCTGGGGGTGCTGGACATGAGCAGACAGTGTGAGCTTGCAGCCCAAAGGGCAAATCACATCCTGGACTGCATTCAAAGAAGTGTGGCCAGCAGAGCCAGAGAGGGGATTCTGCCACTTTGCTCTGCTCTGGTGGGACCTCACCTGCAGTACTGCATCCAGTGCTGCAGCCCTCATTATAGGAAGGATATGGACCTGATGGAGACGGTACAGAGAAGGCCATGAAAACGATCTCAGGGTTAGAGCAGCTCTGCTACGGGTCAGGGTGAGGGAGCTGGGGGTGTGCAGTCTGGAGAGGAGGAGGCTCCAGGGAGACCATCAAGTCAGTCACCAGCAAGTTTGCAGCTGACACCAAGCTGGGGGCTGATGTTGCTGGGTTGGAGGGCAGAAGGGCTCTGCAGGGGGACCTTGACCGCCTGCACAGATGGGCAGAGTCCACAGGGATGGAGCTCAACAAATCCAAGTGCTGGGTGCTGCACTTTGGCCACAACAATCCCATGCAGAGCTACAGGCTGGGGTGGGAGTGGCTGGAGAGCAGCCAAACAGAAAGGGATCTGGGGGTGCTGATTGACACCCACCTGAACATGAGCCAGCAGTGTGCCCAGGTGGCCAAGAAGGCCAATGGCATCCTGGCCTGCATCAGCAAGAGTGTGGCCAGCAGGAGCAGGGAGCTCATTCTCCCCCTGGACTCTGCACTGCTTAGGCCACACCTTGAGTCCTGTGTCCAGTTCTGGGCCCCTCAATTGAAGAAGGACATTGAGGTGCTTGAGTGTGTCCAGAGAAGGGCAACGAGGCTGGGGAGAGGCCTGGAACACAGCCCTATGGAGAGAGGCTGAGGGAGCTGGGATTGGTTAGCCTGCAGAAGAGGAGGCTCAGGGGGGACCTTCTTGCTGTCTCCAGCTACCTGAAGGGTGCTTGTAGCCAGGGGGAGGTTGCTTTCTTCTCTGAGGCAAGCAGCAGCAGAACAAGAGGACACAGTCTGAAGCTGTGGCAGGGGAAGTTTAGGCTGGAGGTGAGGAGAAAGTTGTTGCCTGAGAGAGTCATTGAGTGCTGGAATGGGCTGCCCAGGGAGGTGGTGGAGTCAGCGTCCCTGGAGGTGTTCAAGGCACTTGGTGCCATGGTCTGGTCTTGAGGGCTGTGGTAATGGGTTGGACTTGATGAGCTTTGAGGTCTTTTCCAACCCTGCTGATACTGTGATTAGGAGTGGCTGGGTGTCAGCAGCTGACCTGGGAGTGCTGCAGCCTCAAGAGTAACCCCAGGCCTGGTCTTTGTGTTTCAGTTTACAGAACCCTCCGGGCAGCAAGGCCTTCAGAGTGTTTGCTGTCGTGTGAGTCCAGCAAGTGACGTGTCCAGCAAACCAGTGGCACCAGGGCACTTGGAAGAGGAGAAGAAGGAAGATCATTTCCTATCCTTCCCAACAGTTGTATAAAGCTGTAACATTACTGTACAGAAGATGTACCCTGCCTTCCACCAACAAGTTTATAGATTACTTCTATATCTTAATGACAAAACCCAAAACCAACTTGTAAAAGCAGCCATGGGTGAACAATTGACTTGAGAAATCTCCAATGCTCCACAGCAGTGCTTGGAATCCCGTGTTGAATCTTGCTATATTTTCTTAGCAGTTACTCCCCTCCAGTTAATTCCAAGCTCCTCAGTCTTCTTTGTTTTCTTTATCTGAATATATTGTGGTGCTTTCTGTATGCCACTAACAGTATACCTTCACAATTGCACCAGAGGGAGGCCTGAGAGGTTTTATTTCCACTGTACAGCAAAGGAGCCATCCCAATAATTCAGTATCATAAACTGTGCCTTCAGGTGAGCTAAAAATATCTTAACTGAGGGTTTGCAGCAGCACTGCCTGTGCAAGCACAAAGGAAGAGTTGGGCTGGTTTCAGTTCCACACTTTATTTCAAAGTGAGAGATGGAAAAATGCAGGGAAGTCCTGGCCCATCTCAGCATGTTTAAGATGGGGCATTTGTGTTTGTTTCTCAAATGTGTGACTAAATGCTCACTGGATGCTACTGAGCTCTTTAGTTGCAACAACCAAGTCATTGTAGCCCAGCCCTTCACAGCTACTCAGCCGGCTGGAGTTGGGTGAGCGAGAGACAGATGGACAGAGGCAGAAAGCATCCGAGGAGTGGAGGCAGACACAGCTAACTGGGAGGGGTCTGAGAAGGATCTGGAAGGAAGGACTAAGCCATCCACAGAAGTGCTTTATTTCTGCCATGTGACTCCTTCAGTTCACCCACACTGGCTTTCAGCAGAGGTGTGGAGCTGTGGCTGTGCACACAAAGGCTTTCAGCAGAGGTGTGGAGCTGTGGCTGTGCATATAAAGGTGCAGGCTGGAGGCCTTAAGCTGTTGTGGTCCCCACATCATATCTGTTAATATGAGGGCAAATGTCCCCAGAACATGGTAGCAGAGGCTCAGCCTGCTCCTCATGACCTGGCAAATACTCCTGCAGGCCAGGAGGTATCATGGTACTGAGCACAGGGGCAGGGATGCCATCTCTTGCTTCCCCATGGATAACAATGTGTTGCTGGTGGGCAGCCTCTTGCTTTAACTCTACCATCTTCTGGCAAGAGTCTGGGAGAACATGCAGGGGTGATCCCACACATGCAGTGGGGGTCCCAGGGTTCTTTCTGTGAGAAGTGCATTGGTGCTTTAAGACTGAAAACCTGTTCCACTTCCTATTTGCAAGGTTTCATTTCTCATCTTGAGGTGATTGCCATCCAACTTCTTTAGTACCTGGTAGCCTCCTTCCTTCAGAATGCTGTCCTCTGTTGTGCTGCAGGTACTACCTCATGTAGTTAGGCCAGCTCTCCTGGGGGGATTTTAATCTTGTTTTCAATAAAATTAATTTCCATAGGAAAAAAGACCTTTGACATCCTTTCTTTTGGAACTCTTTCTCCCCATTCAAGAAGAAAAAAGAACTACCCAGCAGCTCCCCATTGTTGACTTGTTCTGCAAGTAACTCTTTTTTCCCTTTGGAAAGACAGTTAAAAAATAATTGTTACATTAAACATTTTCTTAAATAAATAAATACCCTACAGTGGGAGTGTGGGATCCTGCAGGAGACAGGCTGAGGTTCTGCAAGCTGCAAAGGCCATTTAGGCAGACAGCTTCTGCTGTCATGGAGATGCTTTCACTGGCAAAAGCCCTGTAAGATCATCCAGTCCGACCGTCAACACCCCCATGGCCATTAAACTCTGTCCCCAAGTGCCATGGCCACATCTTTCTCAAAACACATGCAGGGATGGGGACTCCACCACCTCTCTGGGCATCCTGTGCCAATTCCTGAACACTCTTGCAGCAAAGAAGTTTTTCCTCATCTCCAACCTAAGCCTCCCCTGGCACAATTTCAGGCCATTTCCTCTCCTGTCACCTGATCCTAGGAATTGGAGCCCAACCTCCTCCTGGATCCAGCCTCCTTTCAGGGAGCTGTACAGAGCAATTAGGTCTCCCCTCAGCCTCCTCTCCTCCACACTAAACACCCTCAGCTCTCTCAGCTGCTCCTCCCCAGTCCTGTTCTCCATACCCTCCCCAGCTTCATTGCCCTTCTCTGGATCAGCTCCAGCCCCTCAAAGTCCTTGGAGTGAGGGCCCCAAAACTCGAGGTCCCAGGACAGGGGCACGATCCCTGCCTGCTGCTGCTGGCCACACCATTGCTGATCCAGGCTAGGATGCTGGTGGCCTTCCTGGCCACCTGTACACACACAATGGCTCATCTGGTTTGATCAATGATTAGTTCTGAATTACTAATGAATACTTAAGAAGTTCTTTTCAGTGAGGGTGTTGAGACACTGGCACGGGTTGCCCAGGGAGGTTTTCAAGGCCAGGTTGGATGAGGCCTTGAGTGACCTGTTCTAGTGGGAGGTGTCTCTGTCTATGGCAGGGGGTTGGAACTGGATGAGCTTTGAGCTCCCCAGATTCAAAATGTACTTCAAAGGGACTGATCACACAGAAGTCACTCAGTCACTTGGTTGCATCTCTGCTGTAGGAAGTCAAGTGCACTGCATTACCTGAGCATAGAATAGAGTCAGAAGCTCACAGAATGGGTTGGGTTGGGAAGGACCTCAAAGATCATCCAATTCCAACCCTCTGCCATGGACAGGGACACTTCCCACCAGCCCAGATTGCTTGATGCCTCACCCAGCCTGGTCTCAAACACCTCCAGGGAGAGGGCAGCCACAACTACCCTGGGCTGCCTGCCATGCACACCTAAAGACACAGAAAAGCTTGGTGGTACTCTTATGCTCTTCAGTTCGCTGGGAATCCATAGACTGCTGGCAGCCTGCCACTGGGTTGACTTGAAACAGAGCATCCAAGTCACCATCTGTGTTCCCAGGGCTCAGTGCTGGGCTGTGTTCAACATCTTCACCAATGATCTGGATGAGGGGATTGAGGGCACCTCAGTAAGCTCTAAATTGAGAGGAAGAGCTGATCTGCTTGAGGGTGGGAAGGCTCTACAGACAGGCTTGATGGATGAGTTTAGACCAATGGGATGAGGTTCACCTAGGCCTAGTAGCAGGTCCTGCTGAGGGCCACAAAGATGCTCAGAGGGCTGCAGCAGCTCTCCTATGAGGACAGGCTGAGAGAGTTGGGGCTCTGCAGCCTGCAGAAGAGAAGGCTTTGAGGGGACCTGATAGTAGCCTTCCAGTATCTGAAGGGGGCTACAGGAAGGCTGGGGAGGGACTATTGACAAGGTCTTGCAATGCCAGGACAAGGGGCAATGGGTTTGAAGTGGCAGAGGGGAGATTTAGACTGGATGTTAGGAGGAAGTTGTTTGCAGTGAGGGTGGTGAGACACTGGAACAGGTTGCCCAGGGAGGTTGTGGCTGCTCCCTCCCTGGAGGGGTTGAAGGCCAGGTTGGAGGAGGCCTTGAGTGAGCTGTACTAGTGGGAGGTGTCCCTGCCTATGGCAGGAGGTTGGAACTGGATGATCCTTGAGGTCCCTTCCAACCTTACCATTCTATGATTCTATGATTAATCACTCCCTTGAGCTTATTTATATGCAATGAAAATGTCAAGCTGGCCTTGGCGTCCCAGGAAGTGCTGCTACTGCACAGTCCAGAGTCAGTTTGAAACCATCACTCTATAGATCTCTCTGTAACCGGTTCCATCTTCACTCCTTATTTATCCGTTGAGCTCCATCTATTTCAGGGTGGCAGTGGTGGTGATGGTGGTGGTGGGGGCTTTTCCCTTCAGAAAGATCATGTCTCCTGAATAAGCATTTCTGTTATTGTGGCAGAAGACCTCCAAGAGCTGTGGGGCTGCAGGCTGCGCTGAGCACAGGAACAGAGCAACCATTGGATGCCAAAGGACTTAATCTCAGATTTGGGATTCAGCCCAGTCTGGCAGACAAAGCACTGCATTGTATGAACTGATTTAGTACTTGCTGGACTGGAGGTGAAGGTTCTGCTCCAGCACAGCTATCTCTGTGCTAAGGGGTGGGTTTGTGAGGAGCTCTGAGTCCCTCTCTTACCCAGCAACAACTGTGGTGACCCCATGATGGATGTGTTCACAGGCTCACAGGCTCACAGGATGTCAGGAGTTAGAAGAGATCATCCAGTCCAACCCCCTGCTAGAGCAGGACCAGACAATCTAGCTCAGGGCACACAGGAACACATCCAGACAGGCCTGGAAAGGCTCCAGAGAAGGAGACTCCACAACCTCTCTGGGCAGCCTGTGCCAGGGCTCTGGGACCCTTCCAGTCAAGAAGTTTCCCCTTGTGTTGAGCTGGAACCTGCTGTGCTGCAGCTTCCATCCATTGCTCCTTGCCCTATCCCAGGCAGCAGTGAGCAGAGCCTGTCCCCCCTTCCTGACCTCCAGCCCTCAGATATTTATAAGCATTTATTAGATCCCCTCTCAGTTGTCTCTTCTTGAGACTAAAATCCCCCAGGTCCCTCAGCCTCTCCTCACCAGGCAGTGCTCCAGTTCCCTCATCATCCTCATAGCCCTCCCTTGGACTCTCTCCACCAGATCCCTGTCCCTCTTCAACTGGGGAGCTCGAAACTGAAAGCAGTACTCAAGATGAGGTCTCACCAGGGTAGAGTAGAGTAGAGGAGCAGGAGAACCTCCCTGGATCTGTAGGACACACTCCTCTTAATGGCCCAAATGACCCCATTTGCCCTCTTGGCCAGCAGGGCACATTGCTGTGCCATGGATGTTCTCCACCAGCACTCCCAGGTCCCTCTCCACAGGGCTGCTCTCCAGCAGATCACCTCCCAACCTGTACTGCTGCAGTTTCTAGTTCAGCATTCAGGGTTCAGCAGGTTGCTGATAAAGACTTGCTGCTGATGGAGATCTGCTGCTTGTGCAGATGCAGTGATTTTTTCCCTTAGTCTGAAGGGGGCCTACAAGAAAGCTGAGAAGGGACTTTTGACATGAATTTGCAGTGCCAGGATGAGGGGCAATGGCTTTGAGCTGGAAGAGGGGAGATTGAGAGTGGAGATGAAGAAATTCTTGAGAATGAGAGTGGTGAGGCACTGGTACAGGTTGCCCAGGGAGCTTGTGGCTGCTCCCACCCTGAAGGTGTTCCAGGCCAAGTTGGATGAGGTCTTGAGCACCCTGGACTGGTGGGAGGTGTGCCTGACCATGGCAGGGGACTGGAACTGGATGATCTTCAAGGTCCCTTCCAACCCAACCCATTCTGTGTTAAGCAGGCTTGGACCAGTACAGACCCATGGAGTACACTGGTACTTGCCTGCCTTCAAGCAGACTTTGTGGCACTGTTGAGGCTTCTCCGTCTGCAGCCATTCAGATTTTTTAACTCCCCTCACTGTCTACTCATCAAGGCCATAATTCTGCAGGTTCTCTGTGAAGATCTTAAGGGCAGCAGAGTTGATCTGGTGTTAGAAAGGAATTTCTCCTCTTCATGCCTTGCCTCTGGTGCTTTCACCTAGCTTGCAAATAATCTGCTCAAAGAGAGCAGACCTTGGCTGCAGGGTCAGGAAGTTCTGTGCAGGGATTAGTAGGGATTAGTTGAAGTTTCTCATTCTTTAGGTGGGGGAAGTCTACAAACATTCCATCAAAGAATGGCAAAGGTTGGAAGGGACCCCTGGAGATCATCTAGTCCAACCCACTACCAGGAACCTGGCCCAGGCCAACCTCATGAAATTCAACAAGACCAAGTGCAAGGTCCTGCACCTGGGTAGGCACAATCCCAAGCACAACTCCAGGCTGCATAGGGAATGGCTGAGAGCAGCCCTGAGGAACAGGAATTGGGAGTCTGGGGTGATGAAAAGCTCAAGATGAGCCTGCAGTGTGAGTGCAGCCCAGACAGCAACTGTGTGCTGGGCTGCAGCAAGAGCAGTGTGGGCAGCAGGGCAAGGGAGGGGATTCTACCCTGGAGTCCTGTATGCAGTTCTGGAGCCCCCAACACAGGAAGGACATGGAAGTGTTGGAGTGGGTCCAGAGGAGGCCATGAGGATGCTCAGAGGGCTGCAGCAGCTCTGCTGTGAGGACAGGCTGAGAGAGTTGGGGCTCTGCAGCCTG
>VWZE01022690.1:99974-112541 GCA_013396675.1 Eubucco bourcierii
CTAGTGGGAGGTGTCCCTGCCTATGGCAGGGGGTTGGAACTAGATGATCCTTGAAGTCCCTTCCAACCTTACCATTCTATGATTCTGTGATTCTATGAAATATGTGTTGGACACTAGGAAAAAGTTTTTCACAGAGAGAGTGTTCAGGGACTGGAATGAGCTGCCCAGGGAGGTGGTGGAGTCCTCAGCCCTGGATGTGTTTCAGGGTGGTTTGGATGTGGTGCCTGGGGATATGGTTTAAGGTGAATCTTGTAGGGTAGGGTTATGGGTTGGGCTTGGTGATCCTGAGAGGCTTTGCCAGCCTGGATGTGTCTGTGACTCTGAGGTATGGTTTAATGCCCATGGTGGCCTTAGTCTGCACTCAATGGTTCATAGATTCACAGAATGGGTTAGGTTGGAAGGGACCTCAAAGCTCATCCAGCTGCAACCCCCTGCCATAGGCAGGGACACCTCCCACTAGTACAGGTCACTCAAGGCCCCATCCAGCCTGACCTTGAACACCTCCAGGGAAGGAGCAGCCACAACCTCCCTGGGCAACCTGTGCCAGTGAAATCCACCTTGTAAGGAAAAGATGAAAGACATGGAGCTGTCTGGACTGGAGAAGAGCAGACTGAGAAGGGACCTCAGTAATGCTGATGAACAACTGAAGGCTGAGTGTCAGAAGGATGGAGCCAGACTCACCTCAGTGGTGTCCAGTGACAGGACAAGGGACAAAGGACAGAAAATGGAACACAAAGGATCTATGTACACAGAAATAAAAAGATCTTCACTGTGAGGGTGGCAGAGCTCTGGAACAGGCTTCCCAAAGAGGCTGTGGGGTGTCCTTCTTTGGAGACATTTGAAACCTTCCTGCTCAGCAATAGTGTGGCCAGCAGGAGCAGGGAGCTCATTCTCCCCCTGGACTCTGCACTGCTTAGGCCACACCTTGAGTGCTGTGTCCAGTTCTGGGCCCCTCAATTGAAGAAGGACATTGAGGTGCTTGAGCGTGTCCAGAGAAGGGCAACGAGGCTGGGGAGAGGCCTGGAGCACAGCCCTATGGAGAGAGGCTGAGGGAGCTGGGATTGGTTAGCCTGGAGAAGAGGAGGCTCAGGGGAGACCTTCTTGCTGTCTCCAGCTACCTGAAGGGTGGTTGTAGCCAGGAGGAGGTTGCTTTCTTCTCTCAGGCAAGCAGCAGCAGAACAAGAGGACACAGTCTGAAGCTGTGGCAGGGGAAGTTTAGGCTGGAGGTGAGGAGAAAGTTGTTGCCTGAGAGAGTCATTGACTGCTGGAATGGGCTGCCCAGGGAGGTGGTGGAGGCAGCGTCCCTGGAGGTGTTCAAGGCAGGTTTGGATGTGGCACTTGGTGCCATGGTCTGGTCTTGAGGGCTGTGGTGATGGGTTGGACTTGATGAGCTTTGAGGTCTCTTCCAACCCTGGTGATACTGTGGTACTGTGATACTGTATAAACCCTAAGCTCACTCACAGTGACAGAGGAGTCAGTTACTGGGCTGTGCTGGGAACCAGCCTGTTCAAGGGTTCAGCACCTTGCAGGACCAGAATGCTGCCTGCTGCAAACTGAGACTCTGCTACTTCTTTCTTATTTGTTTTGACATGTCCTAGGAGAAGCCTTTTCATAAGCAACAGCAGAATCAAAAGTCAGTGAAATGGAGGAGGGCTCCATCAGCAACTCAGGCAGCACTGGCACACGAATGGGGCATTTAGAACTGCCACAGAACCACAGGATGGTAGGGGTTGGAAGGCACCTGTGGAGGTCATCAAGGTCAGCCCCCTGCCAGAGCAGGACCACCTGGAGTACATCACACAGGAACACTCTGCAGCCTGAAGAAGACAAGGCTTCCAGGAGACCTTGGAGTGGCCTTCCAGTATCTGAAGGGGGCTACAGGAAGGCTGAGGAGGGACTATTGACAAGGTCTTGCAATGACAGGACAAGGGGCAATGGGTTTGAAGTGGCAGAGGGGAGATTGAAACTGGATGTTAGGAGGAAGTTGTTTGCAGTGAGGGTGGTGAGACACTGGCACAGGTTCCCCAGGGAGGTTGTGGAGCACAGAAACACAGAATGGGATCTTTGATCACATTCACTGATTCTGGCACTCCACAACCTTCCTGGAGGTTTTCAAGGCCAGGTTGGATGAGGCCTTGAGTGAGCTGTGCTAGTGGGAGGGGTCCCTGCCTATGGCAGGGAGTTTGAACTGGATGATCTTTGAGGTCCCTTCCAACCTTACCATTCTATGATTCTATAATACACCTGGGCACACTGCAACCTCATCTTCAGCTACTCTCTCCCAGCACCCCCAGCTCCCTCTCTGCCTGGCTGCTCTCCAGCCACTCTGTCCCCAGCCTGTAGCACTGCTTGGGATTGTTGTGGCCAAAGTGCAAAACCTGGCACGTGGACTTGTTAAAACTCATGGCCTCATGCCATGGATCAATTGAGCCAGCAGAAGGTGAGAAGGGAGATCAGGGAGGTAAGGGAGCCATGCAAGCAAGCATGCATGAAGAGAAAGAGAAGAGAAAGGGCAGAGCAAGTTTGTGCTACCATGTGCAATCTGCCCAGCAAGGGGCTGGCATGATACAAACCTACTGATTATTATTGCTCTGTGTCCAATCCCTTCCTCTCCAAGTCTCTGGAAAAACTCCTATTCTTGCTTGCAATTAGGAAGCAGGCTAAATTCCTAGCTCTAAACCACAGCATTCTCTTGTATAAATGGCTCTGGCTTATTTGATGTTCTTGGTTGCACGAACAGTAGCAGACTGTCTGCTACCTCTAAGGTGTCTTTGCTCTTTCTTCCATGTTGGTATTTCATGGATTAAAAGAATCCTGGGCTCTCTTCTGGAATATATGATGATAAATTGGGGTAGAGGTTGGAATTTTCTGTCCACAGGAGATTTTTATTTTTTTTTTGCAAGCCCATTGCTGCTACGTTCAGGCAGGGCAGTGCTAACCCAGCTGGCTTCACTTAACATCGCTTGTGGGGGTGGGAGGCAGGAGCTGGAGAGTGTTTAAAGAAAGCTTGAGGATTATTTGGTGAAAGCAGAAATAATTGAGCCCCAGTTGTGGAGTAGATGCCAAGCCTTAAAATTCTGAAGAGAGCATTTAACTCTCAGGGGTTTGTGGTGTACTACAGATCCTCAAGATTACGGCTGGAAGTGGCTATCGCTGGCTGCAAAATCACAAGGGCCAGCTTCACAGCTCTCAAATGTTTTGAAAAGAGCAGAGGATTTAAATGGCAGCTGGAGAGGTTCAGGAAATGAAAGAGGAGAATACTTCTCCTTGGAGATGTGTCACAAAAGTGAGAAGCTCAACATAGAGCTCCTGACAGGTGAGTTGCAAAACGCAAGATGCAATTAAATCTGAATTTGGATTTAACAGGTTGGTGCCACTCAAGAAAGGGCTGCAACAGGGCACTGTGTTTGACTTTAATAGATGAATTTGCACTTTGAGAAGAAATAAAAAAGACAACTCTGGAAATGTATTCTTACTTCTAATCATCAAAGGATGATTTAGGCTGGAAAAGACCTCTAAACTCATCCAGCCCAGCCAGTCTCTAACTCTACCAAGGCTGGGGCTAAACCATGGCCCTCAGCACCACATCTCTGCCTCTTTCAAACACCTCCAGAGATGGGCATTCAACCACCTCCCTGGGCAGCCTGTACCAGTGGTTGAGAACCCTTGCAGTGAAGAATTTTTTTTCTAATATCCAACCTTAATCACCCTTGGTGCAACTTGAGGCCTTTCCCTCTCCTCCCATTATTTCTTAGACAGCAGAGCCCAACACCCACCTGGCTCCAGCCTCCACAACTCCAGCTTTCAGGGAATTGAATAGAGTGAGAAGGTCCTCAGCCTCCTCTTCTCCAGACTAAACACCTCCAACTCCCTTATCTGCTCCTCCCCAGCCCTGTTTGCCAGACCCTTCAGCCAGCTCTGTTGCCCTTCTCTGGACACACTCCAGCACCTCAAAGCCTTTCTTGTAGTAAAGGCCCCAAAAGTGAACTCTTGTGGCCTCAGTATTTGTTTTGCATGAAGTTCCTGCATGTCACAGTCTCAGGGGCAGCATTTCACAGGCTTTTGGCACTGAAGCTGAATGAGCATCCCAAGGCAGCCTGCTGCAGGGAGTGAAGCCCATGGAAAAGCTGAGAGGGGATTTGCTAAGGTTGGCCACGATTATGCTGGCAAGCTTGCATTTAAACTTCAAATATGTCTGTTAATTCTGAGGGTCTTAAACAGGGCAAATGTTATGTCTTCCAGCTACTGTCTGCATGCTTGCAGCATTTGGTGCTGAGCTCTGCAAAGGCTGGATGTGTTTACAGCAAGGGTATCTGGCACAAACAGAGCAAGAAGAGAAGCTTCTGTTGAGGGTCTTAAACAGAGCAAATGTTGTGTCCTTCAGCTACATGCTTGCAGCATTTGGTGCTGAGCTCTGCAAAGGCTGGGTGTGTTTACAGCAAGGGTATCTGGCACAAACAGAACAGTGAGCAGATGGCCCTCAGCTAAATCTCAAGCATGCCAAAAATCCATTGTTTTGCATTTCTGCATACCTAGGTTGTCTTCTTCCACATGTGTGCTGGGCTGCATCAAGAGCAGTGTGGGCAGCAGGGCAAGGGAGGGGATTCTGCCCCTTTGCTCTGCTCTCCTCAGACCCCATCTGGAGTCCTGTGTGCAGTTCTGGAACCCTCAGCACAGGAAAGACATGGAAGTGTTGGAGTGGGTCCAGAGGAGGCTACCAAGAATCTGAGAGGGCTGCAGCAGCTCTGCTGTGAGGACAGGCTGAGAGAGTTGGGGCTCTGCAGCCTGGAGAAGAGAAGGCTGCCAGGAGAACTTGGAGTGGCCTTGCAGCATCTGAAGGGGTCTACAGAAGGGCTGGGGAGGGACTACTGACAAGGTCTTGCAATGCCAGGACAAGGGGCAATGGGTTTGAACTGGCAGGGGGAAGATTTAGACCGTGTGTTAAGAAGAAGTTCTTTGCAATGATGGATAGTGAGACACTGGCACAGGTTGCCCAGGGAGGTTGCGGAGCACAGAATCACAGAATGGGATCAAAGATCACATTGGGTGATTCTGTGCTCCACAATCTCCCTGGAGGTGTTCAAGGCCAGGCTGGATGGGGCCTTGAGTGACCTGTACTGACGGGAGATGTCCCTGCCTATGGCAGAGAGTTGGAACTGGCTGAGCTTTGAGGGCCCTTCCAACCTAAACCATTCTATGATTCTATGATTCTGTGTGCTCTCCTTAGAGTATGAAACATTCTTTTGGTTCTAAATATGAGAAATTCCTTTGTGTCTGGAAGGAAGACCAGAGCATAGAATCATAGAATGATTGGAAACGTTGGAAAGGTTGGAAAGGAGCTTAAAGATGATCTAGTTCCAACCCTCCTGCCATGCCCAGGTTCACCTCCTAGTAGAAGAGGTTGATCAAGACTCTAGGCAGCCTACATTTGGACACTGCCAGGCTTGGAGCCTCCACAACGTCTCTGGGCAACCTGTCCCAGTGCCTCACCACCCCCATGGGGAAGAGTTTCCTCCCAATGTCTCACCTAAACATAACCTCTTCCAGTCTCAAGCCATGTAGTGGCATGTAAAGCAGTCTGTCATTGCTTCAAGAGGGACATAGAACTGCTGGAGAGAGTCCAGCACAGAGCCACAGAGATGCTGAAGGGAATGGAACAGCTCTGTTAGGAGGAGAGTCTGAGGGAGCTGGGGCTGTGCTGCTGGAGAGGAGGAGACTGAGAGGTGACCTCAGCAATGGTTATAAAGATGTGCAGGGTGAGTGCCAGGAGGCTGGAGCCAGGCTCTGCTGGGTCATGCCCAGTGCCAGCACAAGGGGCAATGGGTGGAAGCTGAGGCATAGGAAGTTTCATTTAAACATGAAGAGGATTTTTTCCCTGTGAGGGTGCCAGAGCACTGGAACAGGCTGTCCAGGGAGGTTGTGGAGTCTCCCTCTGTGGAGATATTCAAGACCTGCCTGGATGTGTTCCTGTGTGATCTGCTCTGGGTGATCCTGCTCTGGCAGGGGAGTTGGACTGGGTGAGCTTTGGAGATCCCTTCCAGCCCCTGACCTTCTGTGATTGTGTGATTGACTTTTGGGCTGCCCCTGCTGTGGCTGGCTGAAAAGAGTCCCAGCATTGTTTTAGATTGTTGTTTGAGCCATGTACAAAACACTGAGTGGTGAATTTTTTGAGAGGTTGTAAGAAAGTTTTCCTTTTCTTAGTCAATCCTTCATATGTTGAGGAATCTCTTGGCCAAGTAGCTAGTAACAGGATGAGAATAAATGGCCTGAAATTGTGCCAGGGGAGGGTTAGTTTGAGGATTAGGAAAAATGTCTTTTCTGCAAGAGTGGTCGGGGCCTGGCACAGGCTTTCCAGGGAGGTGGTGGAGTCCCCATCCGTGATGGTTTGGGAGTTGCCTGCCCTCCACAAAATTAAATCCCCCAGACTAGACTCAGCCAGCTGGAAGTTAAGGACTGAAGCTCTGTTTACAGCTCAGCACAATGTACAAGCAGAGATATTAGGTGCCTAAGAAGGCCAATGGCATCCTGGCCTGCATCAGCAATAGTCTGGCCAGCAGGAGCAGGGAGGTCATTCTCCCCCTGCACTCTGCACTGTTTAGGCCACACCTTGAGTGCTGTGTCCAGTTCTGGGCCCCTCAGTTGAAGAAGGACATTGAGGTGCTTGAGTGTGTCCAGAGAAGGGCAACGAGGCTGGGGAGAGGCCTGGAGCACAGCCCTGTGGAGAGAGGCTGAGGGAGCTGGGATTGGTTAGCCTGGAGAAGAGGAGGCTCAGGGGAGACCTTCTTGCTGTCTACAACTACCTGAAGGGTGGTTGTAGCCAGGAGGAGGTTGCTTTCTTCTCTCAGGCAAGNCAACACTGGTGATACTGGGATACTGTGATACACACTATATACAGGTATATGTACAGAAACATACAAGTTAAAGGGAATACAGAAACACAACTCCCCTCCCAGAAATCAGAGACCCCAGGAGGGGCTCCCAACCACCCTTCCACCTTCTCCCCACCCCTATACCTTACCCCAGGGTCTGCCTCACGTGCAAGGTGAGTTTGGAGGATGGGCAAGGGAGGTTAGAAGAAAAGCAGTTAGTGAAGTTACTCAGCAGAGAGGAGGAAACAGAGCTTCAGTCCTTAACTTCCAGCTGGCCGAGTTCTAGTCTGGGTCATTTTACAAAGTGTGTAGGGCAGGGAACTCCCAAACCATCACAGGCCATCTGAGCTATCTTTGCTCAAGTGGAATGCTTCTTGCTGGGAAGAGTTCTCCATTTGATCTATTGTTCAGACTGCACTGATTCAGGCAAATTGTCTCTGTGGCAGCCATGCCAAGGGATGACAAAAGCTAAGTCATCTGTGACAAGGACCCAGCCAGCTTTGAACAGATTTTCAGGAGGCGCTTCTGGAGGCATCGCAACTACTGGGATATAGAGGGGAGGGAGTGGAGTTCTTCCTAGTACTGGCTCTGAAACCAGACTCATTTGATTTTGGTCATGTAAAAGTTCTCTCACATGGCTTTAATTTAGGAAACTCTATGCAGATTAATCCCTGGACATGGATTCTTTTGTGCAGAGCCAAACTTTTCATTTACGCTTCGCCAGTTACTGGTCGAATGACCTCAAGCTTTGCACTTGGTTAGACAAAGTTGTTCTCCTAGGACCATCTTGGAATTCATTACCTCCATGGATCAGGATTATAAGCACTGACTTAGGAGGCTCATTCCACTCTTAAGCAGAGGTTTAATGTGTTTTTCCTTCACATTCTATTCAGTTTGTTCTAATAGCTCTGTTGCCCTGCCCGGCCTATGCTTCTGCTAATGAGAGCTACACACAGACATGGTGCAAGAAACAACAGACACAAACATTTCATGTCAGGAACATGCTTAAAAATATTTAAGTGGCATCCTGGGCTGTGTCCAGAGCAGGGAAAGCAGCAACACAGGGAGGGGATTCTGTCCCTCTGCTCTGCTCTGCTCTGCTCTGCTCAGACCTCACCTGCAGCACTGCCTCCAGCTTTGGGGAACCCAGCACAAGAGAGACCTGGAACTGCTGGAGAGGGTCCAGAGGAGGCTGTGAAGATGATCAGAAGGCTGGAGAAGCTCCTCTGTGGGGACAGGCTGGGAGACTTGGGGCTGTTCAGCATGGAGAAGAGAAGGCTCCAGGGAGACCTTAGATCTGCCTTACAGTGCCTGAAAGGGGCTCCAGAAGAGCTGGAGAGGGGCTTTTGACAAGGGCTGGGAGTGTCAGGATGAGGGACAACAGCCTGGGAGAGGGGAGATTGAGACTGGAGATGAGGAAGAAATTCTTTAGAGTGAATGTGGCACAGGTTGGCACAGGTTGCCCAGGGAGTTTATGGCTGCCCCCTCCTTGGATGTGCTCAAAGCCAGGCTGGATGGGGCTTTGAGCAACCTGGGCTGGTGGGAGGTGACCCTGCCCATGGCAGGGGGTTGGAACTGAATGATCTTCAAGGTGTGTTGTGACCTAAACCATTCTCTGATTCTAGGCTGCATGGATGAGGATTGTGATGTTCACAGGAAGCACACTGGGATTGCTTCCACAGAGGGAGCAGCTCTGAGGATGATGGATGAAGGCTTCCCATAGGTGTGCTCTCCTTAGGCATCTGTCTTGCACCACTTGTGGTCTGTGGGACTTCCCCAATGACTCTGGGCTATGATTTGAAGACCACTTATTTTAGAAGCTGAGGGGCTGTGCCACCTAAGGGCTTTACAAGAAGGGTGTAAGAGGATAGTATTAGCTGTCTTGGGAATCAAGACAAGCATCTTGCATCAAGAGCAGCGTGGCCAGCAGGGCAAGGGAGGGGATTCTGCCACTTTACTCTGCTCTCCTCAGACCCCATCTGGAGTCCTGTGTGCAGTTCTGGAGCCCCCAGCACAAGAAGGACATGGAAGTGTTGGAGTGGGTCCAGAGGAGGACACAAAGATGCTCAGAGGGCTGCAGCAGCTCTGCTATGAGGACAGGCTGAGAGAGTTGAGGCTCTGCAGCCTGGAGAAGAGAAAGCTTCCAGGAGACCTTAGAGTAGCCTTCCAGGATCTGAAGGGGGCTACAGGAAAGCTGGGGAGGGACTATTGACAAGGTCTTGCAATGCCAGGACAAGGGGCAATGGGTTTGAAGCGGCAGAGGGGAGATTGAAACTGGATGTTAGGAGGAAGTTGTTTGCAGTGAGGGTGGTGAGACACTGGCACAGGTTGCCCAGGGAGGTTGTGGCTGCTCCCTCCCTGGAGGGGTTGAAGGCCAGGGTGGAGGAGGGCTTGAGTGAGCTGTGCTAGTGGGAGGTGTCTCTGCCTGTGGCAGGGGGTTGGAACTGGATGATCCTTGAGGTCTCTTCCAACCTTGTCATTCTATGATTCTATGAATCACAGAACCACAGAATGGTAGAGGTTAGAAGGGATCTGGAGATCACTGAGTCCAATCACTCTGCCAAGGCAGGGACACCTGGAGAAGGGTCCACAAGAGCACATTCAGGCAGCTTTGGAATGTCTCCAGAGCTGGAGACTCTACAGCCCCTCTGGGCAGCCTGCTCCAGGGCTCCACCACCCTAAAATTCAAGAAGTTCCTCCTCATGTTTAGATTGAACTTCTGATGTTCGACTTTGTGCCCTGCCCCCCTTTTCCTGTTGCTGGGTACCACTGAACAAAGCCTGATGCCATCCTCCTGCCACCCACCCTTTAAGTGTTGCTCAGCATGGATGAGATGGAGCACTGATGGTTTATCTCTAGGAAATATTCTTACTGCTTTACTTTTAAACTTCCAGAAATAATTCTGCCTTCTTTCAGCAGGCAAAAAGAAAATGTAGCTCAAAAAGGAGGAAAACATGAAAATGGTGATAGATCCTGGAATCCTTTCAAAGGGAAAGGTTCAGAAGTGTGGACTGCTCCTTTTTTTTTGTTGTTGTTGCTGTTGATTTGTAGGGATTTTGGGGTTGTGCTTTTTCTTTTGATTCTTTTTACCAGTGATGAGAGAAGAAATTGAAAGATCACAGATCTCCTGCCAGTATGACTTTTGTTCAAAAAGGGTCTAGAAAAGGGATGAATCAAGCATGAGGATCACTTTTGCATGTTTACAAGTTGCTATCCCAGTTCTAACAGGCACAACCTCCCTGGGCAACCTGTGCCAGTGTCTCACCACCCTCACTGCAAGCAACTTCCTCCTAACATCCAGTCTAAATCTCCCCTCTGACACTTCAAACACATTGCCCCTTGTCCTGGCATTACAAGACCTTGTCAATAGTCCCTCCCCAGCCTTCCTGTAGCCCCCTTCAGATCCTGGAAGGCTACTCCAAGGTCTCCTGGAAGCTTTCTCCTCTCCAGGCTGCAGAGCCCCAACTCTCTCAGCCTGTCATCACAGCAGAGCTGCTGCAGCCCTCTGAGCATCTTGGTGGCCTCCTCTGGACCTGCTCCAACACTTCCATGTCCTTCCTGTGCTGGTTGCTCCAGAACTGCACACAGGACTGCAGGTGGTGTCTGAGGAGAGCAGAGCAAAGGGGCAGAATCCCCTCCCTTGCCCTGCTTCCCACACTGCTCTTGGAGTCTCCATCTCTGGGGGGACTCCAAACCCCCTGGATGTGATCCTATGTGTTTTACTCCAGCTGACCCTGCTCTAGCAGGGAGGTTGGGCTAGCTGATCTTCAGAGGTCACTTCCAACCCCCACAGTTCTGGGATTCTGTGATAGTACTGTCAGGATGCAGTTTTCATCTTTGGCTGCTCATTAAATGGATGCCTGCTCCTGGGAAATTCAAGCTCTGGTGACCTCTCTAAGCCTTTGTCAGGATGGTAATCACCAAATGCATCCATTCAGGGCAAATAGCATGTGACATAGGAGAGTAATTGCAATTAATGAACACAGCTTTTATGTGAATTATCTAAGGCTGAAATACTGAATGAATGAGGAGTCCCTGCTGGGGAAAGGCTCATCAAGCAAGTGTGAAGTTTAGCTGACTAATGAGTAAGTGAGGGAAAATCCACTGCCCAATGACCAGCAGCTGAGCAGAGAAATATGTACAGTATGTGAGACAGCAAAGGATTAATTTGGGAAAACGGATTCTTAAAGATATCTGAATGTCTAGTTCAGATTGCTAGAGGGCAGGGATCCATCCAGAGGGACCTGGGCAGGCTGCAGAGCTGTGCCCAGGCCAACCTCATGATGTTCAACAAGACCAAGTGTAAGGTCCTGCACCTGGGTAGGCACAATCCCAAGCACAACTCCAGGCTGGGTGGGGAATGGCTGAGAGCAGCCCTGAGGAAAAGGACCTGGGGGTCTGGGTTGATGAAAAGTTCAAGATGAGGCTGCAGTGTGAGTGCAGCCCAGACAGCAACTGTGTGCTGGGCTGCAGCAAGAGCAGTGTGGGCAGCAGGGCAAGGGAGGGGATTCTGCCCCTTTCCACTACTCTTGTCAGACCCCACCTGGAGTCCTGTGTGCAGTTCTGGAGCCCTCAGCACAGGAAGGACATGGAAGTGTTGGAGTGGGTCCAGAGGAGGCCATGAGGATGCTCAGAGGGCTGCAGCAGCTCTGCTCTGAGGACAGACTGAGAGAGTTGGGGCTCTGCAGCCTGGAGAAGAGAAGGCTTCCAGGAGACCTTAGAGTAGCCTTCCAGGATCTGAAGGGGGCTACAGGAAGGCTGGAGAGGGACTATTGACAAGGTCTTGCAATGACAGGACAAGGGGCAATGGGTTTGAAGTGTCAGAGGGGAGATTTAGACTGGATGTCAGGAGGAAGTTGTTTGCAGTGAGGGTGGTGAGACACTGGCACAGGTTGCCCAAGGAGGTTGTGGCTGCTCCCTCCCTGGAGGTGTTGAAGGCCAGGTTGGAGGAGGCCTTGAGTGAGCTGTGCTAGTGGGAGGTGTCCCTGCCTGTGGCAGGGGGTTGGAACTGGATGATCCTTGCGGTCCCTTCCAATCTTACTAATCTGTGATTCTATGATCTACAAACACAAGCACTGTCCTGCCTGGGCCTCATTAGAAGACATCTCTAAAGCATTAATTTATCACATCCTTCCTTTAAAACAGCTCTCAGTCCATTTAAACTCTCTTCTTCCTAACAAAGCTAATTGCCTTTATTTAGTCTGACTGGATTATTTCCATGGCAAAGCACTGAATAAACTCTGCAGGGTAAATATTTTTCTGGTGGGTGACTTTAATGTGGCAATTTGAGCCTAAAAACAACGAAGACCAAATCATTATTTAGAATCATAGAATGGTAAGGTTGGAAGGGACCTCAAGCATTTTCCTGTTAGAAGATCTGGTAGAGAAGACACAAGATGCTCTCTTGGCCTTGTTGAACAGCATGTTGAGATTTGCAGCTGTCACTAGCAGTGTCCCCCAGGGATCAGTGCTGGGCCCCATCCTCTTTAACATCTTCAGTGATGATCTGGATGAGGGCATCGAGTCAGACACCAGCAAATTTGCAGCTGACACCAAGCTGGGGGCTGATATTGCTGGGTTGGAGGGCAGAAGGGCTCTGCAGCAGGACCTTGACCGCCTGCACAGATGGGCAGAGTCCCAGGGGATGGAGCTCAACAAATCCAAGTGCCAGGTGCTGCACTTTGGCCACAACAACCCC
>VWZE01022690.1:127863-142587 GCA_013396675.1 Eubucco bourcierii
AGAATCACCTCCCTTGCCCTGCTGCCCACACTGCTCTTGATGCATGAGGAAGAACTTCTTGAGTGTAAGGGTCCCAGAGCCCTGGCACAGGCTGCCCAGAGAGGTTGTGGAGTCTCCTACTCTGGAGCCTTTCAAGGCCTGTCTGGATGTGTTCCTTTGTGACTTGAGCTGGATTGTCTGGTCCTGCTCTGGCAGGGTCTTGGACTGGATGACCTTCTGTTACCATGTGTCTGGACAGAAAAAGCAGGACCTGGTTTCAGTGGCTCTCTTCCTCAGTAAGCAGTGGTAGCTGCTGTGCTGTTAGGTGCTGCATACAAAACCATCACAGTTTCACAGCTACATCCTGCTTTTGAAAGCAAATCAATAGAAATTATGTTACTTTGTCACTTCTGTTTGTTTTATGGTCAATTTACATCATTTTTCTTCTCACAGGAGTAGGTTCTATCTTTGTACAAGTTGTGTGGAGTTGAGTAAGACCTATGTTGTAACTTGTGCCCTGGATGAGTAATGAGAGGCCAAAGTGTCACATGAAGGGAGGACATATGGCAGGGGGTTGGAACTAGATGATCCTTGAGGTTCCTTCCAACCTTACCATGCTGTGATTCTGTGGTCTCTTAGGGTCCCTTCCAACCCCTGACATCCTGTGATTAGAATTATAGAATCACAGAATGGTAATGTTGGAAGGGATCTCAAGGATCATCTAGTTCCAACCCCCTGCCATAGGCAGGGACACNGGGAACCCGAAGCAACACGCCCCCCCCCCCCCCCTGCCATAGGCAGGGACACCTCCCACTAGTACAGCTCACTCAAGGCCTCCTCCAACCTGGTCTTCAACACCTCCAGGGAGGGAGCAGCCACAATCTCCCTGGGCAACCTGTGCCAGTGACTCACCACCCTCACTGCAAACAACTTCCTCCTAAATCATAGAATGGTAAGGTTTCTGTGATCTTGTACACAACCACAGACTTTATAGAGTCATTGAATCATTTGGGTTGGAAAAATCCTTTCAGATCATCCAGCCCAACCATTCTCTAACTCTACCAAGGCTGGGGCTAAGCCATGGCTCTCAGCATCACATCTCTGCCTCTTTGGCTGAGAAAATGGCCTCAGGTTGCACAAGGGGAGGTTTAGGTTGGACATGAGAAGAAGCTTTTTCGCTGCAAAGGCTCTCAATCACTGGCACAGGCTACCCAGGAAGGCAATTGGATCCCCATTCCAAGATATGTTTCACCTCCAACCACATTCTGTGATTCTGTGCTCCACAACCTCCCTGGAGGTGTTCAAGGCTCAGTTGGATGAGGTCTTGAGTGACCTGTTCTAGTGGGAGGTGTCCCTGCCTGTGGCACAGGGGGGTTGGACCTGGATGAGCTTTGAGGTCCCTTCCAACCTAAACCATTCTATGGTTCTACGATTCTGTGCTCAGTTTGTCCTAAGCAGCCTCAAACATCTGCTTGGGACAGCTACAACCTCACAGAGGGTTAACAGACCAGAGAGTGAATTCCAGAAGCTTTGACATTTTCCCCTGCACGTGATGCACACCAGATCTGGCAGCAGAATTGCAGCAACTTGCCAGTTTCAACCCTTCTAAGCTCCTCTGACCACTCCAATATCCCAGGAGCACTGATCCCTGACCCGGCCCTCCCCAGCACTTACTCTGTGAAGCAAAATTCCTTGCAGCAGGACTGGCAGCTGCAGCCTTCTGCTTCTTGGCTTGCTTTTGTTCCACAAAGCCTGTTTTAAAAGCTCCTCTCACAAAGCCAAAGTATGCAAACAAACAGAGTTTAAGGGGCCTTGCCAGCGGATTTGAGGCTGGTTTTTTTTTTTTTTCCTGACTTCATCATTTCTGCAAGGCTCACGTTAAAATAACCTGGAATTAAGTGAAGTTTTTGCCCAGTTTTGGCTTTCAAACCCTGATTTTGCTTGCTGTAAATGGGGCCCAGCTAGGACATAGCCGGGAGGATGAAAAAGACATTAAGACCAGATGTCCCAAGGTGAAACCTCAAACACAGACCTAAAAATACCCAGAGGGTTGGGTTTTTTTTGTGGGTTTGTGATTATTTTTTTTTTTCATTTGTGTTGGTTTAGTCTTTTCTTCCTAAATGGTAATGGTGAAGCTATTCCTATGTCAGAAAAGAAACTGGGATGTGGCAGAAGCTGAGGGCACAGCTGCCATTAATCTCACTGTGCACAATAAAGCCACTTGCAGCTGTAATAAACCAGAGCAGTGTCATGTTCTCTGCTGGACTAGGTTTGCTTAGGCTTTCCTAGAGGTTTCTGGTCTGTCAAGGAGAATTGTTAGCAATGTGCCCTAGTGGCCAAGAAGGCCAATGGGCTCCTGGGGTGCATTAGGGAGAGTGTGGCCAGCAGGTCAAGGGAGGCTCTCCTCCTCTGCTCTGCCCTGGTGAGCATTGCATGCAGCTTTGGGATCCTCAGTTCAAGAGACAGGGAACTACTGGACAGAGTCCAAATGAGGGCTACAAAGTTGCTGAGGGGCCTGGAGTGTCTCTCTGATGAGAAGAGGCTGAGACCTGGGGCTGCTTGGCCTGGAGAAGAGCAGCCTGAGAGGATCTGCTCAGTGCATGAATATGTGTCCAGTTCTGTGTTCCTCAATTCAGGAGAGATGTTGAGGTGCTGGAAGGTGTCCAGAGAAGGGCAGCAAGGCTGGTGGAGCACAGCCCTGTTGTTGTGACCCAAGCACAAGACCTGGCATTTGGCCTTTTTGAAACTCATCCCATTAATGTTGTCTCATTGATCTAAGCCTATCCAAGTCTGTCTGAAGAGCCTCTCTACCCTCATTCACATCACCACCTCATTTGGTGTTAGCTGGCACCTTGCTTAGTTTGTTTTCAAGCTTGTTTTCAACTGATGGTCTCTCACTGAAAGGTTGGAAAGATTAGAAAATTTAAGATGGAGCCATTTGGTTTTATACTCAGAGCCTTCTTCTAGTTAGGACACTGCACTACTTCAAGCATGCCCAATTTCTCATGCTGAGCTTCCCATTTCCTTCAGAACTTGCATGAATACAATTGGAGAAAGTTTTCAGATGTCAAACTAGGTGGAAAATTTTGCTTCACTCAAGAGAATTTTATTTTCATACTGACAATCTTTCTCATTCTAAACTGTGCTCTTCAGGTACTGAGGGCTGCCCTCATTGCTGTGCTAAAGATGTGCAGGGCAGTGTCAGGAGGGTGCAGCCAGGCTCTGCTCAGGGGTGGCCAAGGGCAGTACAAGGGGCACTGGGTGCCAGATGGAGCAGAGGAGGTGCCACAGGAACAGGAGAGGAAACTTTGTCAGTGTGAGGGTGCTGGAGGTGTGGAGCAGGCTGCCCAGAGAAGTTGTGGAGTCTCCCTCTGTGGAGACTTTCCAAACCAACCTGGATGTGTGTCTGTGTGAGCTGCCCTGGGTGCCCCTGCTCTGGCAGGGGGTTGGACTGGATGATCTCTGGAGGTCCCTTCCAACCCACAACATTAGGTGATTCTCTGTGTGTGTGGTTATGGTTGAGCATCCAAAGAATATTCTAGGATTGAGCAGGTGAATACAATGAGGTTAAACAAGGCAGACTCTAACATCCTGAGTTGGGCCAAACCCCAAGCCCAAATCCAGACTGGGTGCAGAGTGGGTTGAGAGTAGCCTGGAAGAGACTTGGGGGTGTTGGTTGCTGAGCAGCTCCCCAGGAGCCAGCGGTGCCCTTGTGCAGCCCAGCAGGCAGCTGCGTGCTGGCTGCAGCCAGAGGAGTGTGGGCAGCAGGGCAAGAGAGGGGATTCTGCCCCTTGGGTAGGTTTTGTGAGACTGTGAACCATAATCTTTGCCATAAATCCAGAATTAATTCCACATTAAGCATTACACAGAGTTAAGCAATTGGAGTGGGTCCAGAGGAGGCCACAAAGATGCTCAGAGAGCTGCAGCAGCTCTGCTATGAGGACAGGCTGAGAGAGTTGGGGCTGTGCAGCCTGGAGAAGAGAAGGCTTCCAGGAGACCTGATAGTAGCCTTCCAGGATCTGAAGGGGGCTCCAGGAAGGCTGGGGAGGGACTGTTGACAAGGTCTTGCAATGACAGGACAAGNATTAGGGAGGCATCCTATTGACAAAAATATAATGGGCTTAGAGAAAAAAACCCACTTGTTAACTAGAAATTAGGAGCTCTCTCAAATGTCTTCTGTGAAATATAGGAAACAAGACCTGCACAAGCATAACAGCAAACGAAGGACATACATCATAGGTGGCAAAATAATTATGGAATGCAACTTCATCAGGTGTGGCCAAGGCTTTCCAATTACTTCTGTAAAATAAAGCCATATTTTTTTCCATTAATGATGTTGCAGATAACTCACTCAGAGGACCATTACTGGTAGGAGAGCTCTCCATCTCTTTAATGAGGAGCTCACAGGCCTTGAAATGGCTCTGAACTAATTGTAAGATAGACTTAAAAGTGGGAGTGGAAACTTCCTTGGAGATACATCCCGGGCTAGCACGAAATTGAAGACTACCCCAGAGAGTGAGCAAATGTAGAGTGGCCTTAATGCTCTTGTGTTTCTTCCTGAATATTTAATTGTAAGATGTTGAGTAGCTGTGGCCAATTTCTGTCCCTGGAGAGCAAGTTCTTTTTGCACCCAGGAGAAGAGAATATGATTGTGTGCTGGAATGTGGGGAGAAAGGAAAAGGTTGGCACTGGGAACACAGTAATACAAAGAGAGCAGTTAATTTGTGAACTGCTAGAAGAGATGAAGCTCAGCGGGCAGGCATGCCAGCATGGCTGCTGGAATCCAGGATGCTTTGGGGCCAGCACAATAACTCACACTGACAACCTATTGCTTTAATTACTCCTTCTGTGTCCTTATATAGAATCTTGGAGGGAAGTTCTTAGGGAAGATCTTCACTAAGGGTCTAAGGTATGGAGCAGCAGATGAAGGCACATCAAACATTTCACATGATGCCATCTGGAGGGGCTTGGACAGGCTGCAGAGCTGGGCCCGAATCAACACTGTGAAGTTCAACGAGGCCAAGGGCAAAGTCCTGCAGCTGGGTCAGGGCTGTCCCAAACACAAACCCAGGCTGGGTGAGGAACGGATGAGAACAGCCTGGAGGACAAGGTCTTGGGGGTGTCAGTTGGTGCCAACGTGCCCAGGAGCCAGCACTGGTCACTGGCAGCCCAGAGGCAGCTGTGTGCTGGCTGCAGGCAGAGCAGGGAGAGCAGCAGCACAGGGAGGGGATTCTGTCCCTCTGCTCTGCTCTGCTCAGACCTCACCTGCAGCACTGCCTCCAGCTCTGGTGCTTCCAGAACAAGAGGGACCTGGAGCAGCTGGAGAGGGTCCAGAGGAGGTCATCAAGATGATCAGAGGGCTGGAGAAACTCCCATGTGGGGATGGGCTGGGAGAGTTCAGTTCCCATGTGGGGATGGGCTGTTCAGCATGGAGAAGTTCCAGGGAGATCTGAGAGCTGTCTTACAGTGCCTGAAGGGGCTAGAATCATAGAATCATAGAATGGTAAGGTTGGAAGGGACCTCAAGGATCATCCAGTTCCATATCCCTGCCATAGGCAGGGACACCTCCCACTAGTACAGCTCACTCAAGGCCTCCTCCAACCTGGCCTTCAACACCTCCAGGGAGGGAGCAGCCACAACCTCCCTGGGCAACCTGTGCCAGTGCCTCACCACCCTCACTGCAAACAACTTCCTCCTGACATCCAGTCTAAATCTCCCCTCTGCCACTTCAAACCCATTGCCCCTTGTCCTGTCATTGCAAGACCTTGTCAATAGTCCCTCCCCAGCCTTCCTGTAGGCCCCCTTCAGATACTGGAAGGCTACTCTAAGGTCTCCTGGAACCCTCAGAAGCAAGCTGAGGATCCTCTGATCCTTTAAGGATAACCATGACCTTAAGCACTGCTGCTTATTGCTGTAGGAAATAGCATCACCACACTATGGTGGAAGCTTAGAGACTTTCTATATAAGCAATTGATGTCTAAGTAAGGAAAGGGGAAAAAAAACCACCAAACCCTACACCAGACTATTTTCATATTCATAAAGAGGAGCAAGGAGTCTTCCTATGTCCTAATGAGAAATCTGAGCAGTGCCAGAGCTTCCAGTCACAGCTAAACAGGTGGTCCTAGCTCTGTGCACATGAACTGCCCACAGTGCAAAGCTCTCCTGGTGTGACTCTGAACCAGAGCTATCACTTCTCACTGCAGGAATTTAATGAATTCAACATCCATTCATCTCTTTATGAGAGTGGTAGCTTGGGGAGGTTAAGTCTGACCTGTGTGCCGCTAAGTGCCCCTGCCAGTGACCAGGCTTTCAGGTCAGCTAAGCAGGACAGCAATAGGTCTGGAGATTTTTTCTCCTCAATCAAGAATCTGCAAGCCCAGCAATGCACACCAGAGAAACAATTGGCTGTGACCTCTTGGTTGCTCTGTTGCAGTGCTGAGCAGCACACTGGGAACATCATTACAAGTTAACACGGTGCCAGGAGTGTTGTGGAGGCAGGGAATTAATGTGGCTATGTCAGGAGTTATAAAAGTAGAATTATTTTATTTCCCTGGGAGCCCTGCCCCCAAAAACTCTATACAAAACCACTTTAGATTTATTTACAGGTTCTAATGCAATCAGGAATTCTTCAGCAGGATGCTATGGACACATTCAGAGATTTAGGAAGTCAGGCAATGGAAAAGGCTAAGCCAAAGAGGCATAGATGTGGTGCTGAGGGCCATGGTTTAGCCCCAGCCTTGGCAGAGTTTGAGACTTGTTGGGCTGGATGCTCTGACAGGGTTCTTATAAATGAAACGATTTAGTGATTCTAGAAAAGAATTAAGGGAAAGTATTCTGTAGAATCCACTGTAAAAATGAAATACAGATGAAGGCAGGGTAAAACCAGCCCTGCAGTGACAAAAAAACACTCACAGGCATCTAAAGAGCAACCACTGCACACAGAGAAATAATCCCATCTGAGTTACCTGCAGTTCCCCACTGTGGGAATGACAACTTGAGGAGCTGAGATGTGGAAAGAGTTAAAGACATTCTTAAAATTCTTGGCTGCCACTTGAAACTGAAAGTTAAAGAAACAACTCCCCTAGCTGCTCCTCAAGTAACACTGTGTGGGTAAGGATTAAATGATACTCACAATTCCCTGCCCAGCCAAACATAGAATCATAGAATCACAGAATCACAGAATCATAGAATCATAGAATCATAGAATCATTGAATCATTGAATCATAGAATGGTAAGGTTGGAAGGGACCTCAAGGATCATCTAGTTCCAACCCCCTGCCATAGGCAGGGACACCTCCCACTAGTACAGCTCACTCAAGGCCTCCTCCAACCTGGCCTTCAACACCTCCAGGGAGGGAGCAGCCACAACCTCCCTGGGCAACCTGTGCCAGTGTCTCACCACCCTCACTGCAAACAACTTCCTCCTAACATCCAGTATAAATCTCCCCTCTGCCACTTCAAACCCATTTCTCCTTGTCCTGTCATTGCAAGACCTTGTCAATAGTCCCTCCCCAGCCTTCCTGTAGCCCCCTTCAGATACTGGAAGGCTACTCCAAGGTCTCCTGGAAGCCTTCTCTTCTGCAGGCTGAAGAGCCCCAACTCTCTCAGCCTGTCCTCACAGCAGAGCTGCTGCAGCCCTCTGAGCATCTTTGTGGCCTCCTCCAGACCCACTCCAACACTTCCATGTCCTTCCTGTGCTGGGGGCTCCAGAACTGTACACAATATCATCTGTATACATCACAGTAACATCTGGCAGAAGTGGAGATCTCCACAATCTCTTTTTGTTCTGACTGGCAACATTTCTGTAGGAAAAAAAAAAAAAAAAAACCAAACAAATGAGGCACTTGTCTCAGGAAATTGGAAGAGGAAGCTGGTGGGATAGTGTCCTGTTGTTTTGCTAGGTTATTTCAGCCAGCACTGCAATGCCATTTGGCTTGCTAGGATCTCATATCAAACCTTGTAATGTGCAACATGACTCTGGTCAACCTTCTCCTAAGAGGGTGAACCTGCCTTGGCAGGGGAACCGGGCTTGATGATCTCCAAAGGGCCCCCACCATTGTGATGGTTTGGGAGCTTCCTGCCCCCCCCCCACACTTTATAAAACCACCCAGACTAGACTCAGCCAGCTGGAAGTTAAGGACTGAAGCTCTATTTACAGCTCAGCACAATGTACAAGCAGAGATAGACACAACAGACAGGAATAGTTACAGACATAGACAAGTTAAGGGGAATAGAGAAACACAACCCNTGCAGCAGACATCACCACTGTATGCTTTTCACAGCCTAGAATCTAATTCTTTTCATTAAAATATTCCAACTAGCCTCAAACCAGCACAACTATTCAGGATTGGAGCAGAGTACCTGGAAAGTTGCCTGGCAGAAAAGGAGCTGGGGGCTGTTGGTTGGCAGTCAGCTGAAGATGTGCCAGTGAAGATACCCAGGTGGTCAAGGAGCCCAACAGCATTCTTGCTTGGATCAGCAACAGTGTGGGCAGCAGGAGCAGGGAAGTATCATCCACCTGTACTGGGCACTCATGAGGCTGCATCTTGAATCCTGGGTTCAGTTTTGAACCACTCCAAGAAGGACACTGAGGAGCTGGAGCAGGTCCAGAGAAGGGCAGAAAATCTGGGGAAGGATCTGGAGAAGAGGGCTGGGGAGGAGCAGCTGAGGGAGCTAGTGGGGGTTTAGTCTGGAGAAGAGGAGGCTGAAGGGAGACCAACTCTTCTCCAGGCCTAACACTCATTTTTCCTAATCTCCAACCTAAGCCTCCCCTGGTGCAATTTCAGGCCATTTCCTCTCCTTCTATCACCTGAGACTAGGGAGCAGAGCTCAACCCCCACCTCACTGCAGCCTCCTTTCAGGGAGCTGCAGAGAGCAATGAGGTCTCCCTTCAGCATCCCCCACAAAAAACATCCCCAGCTAACTCAGCTGCTCCTCTCCAGCCCTGTTCTCCAGACCCTTCCCCAGCTTTGTTGCACTTCTCTGGACACACTCCAGCACCTCAATGTCCCTCTTGAAGTGAGAGGCCCAAAACTGAGCCCAGTGCCTATGATATGGACTCCCCAGTGCTGACTCCAGGGGACCAATCTACTAGACCTGAAAGCAGAGGGTAGGAAGGTCTGAAGCCAGAGTTGCAATGAGAGTATGCAGCCTGTATTCCTTTTCAGGCTGACATGGACTGAAATGGACCTGCTGCTGCTTTCCACACCCTACTACATCCATGACAGCTTCAGCAAGTGCAAGTGCTGGCCAGAGCAAGTGGTGATGGGGTTGAGGTTCGGGTTGCAGCATGGGAGGCTTCCTGTGCCACTCGCTGTACTGGGCTGTGGGTTCTTGAACGTGCCCAGAGAAGGGCAGCAAGGCTGGTGAGGGGCCTGGAGCACAGCCCTGTGAGGAGAGGTTGAGGGAGCTGGGGGTGTGCAGCCTGCAGAAGAGGAGGCTCAGGGCAGACCTCATTGCTCTCTGCAGCTACCTGAAGGGAGGTTGTAGCCAGGTGGGGTTGGGCTCTCTGCCAGACACCCAGCAACAGAAGGAGGGGACACAGCCTCAAGCTGTGCCAGGGGAGGTCTAGGCTGGATGTGAGGAGGAAGTTCTTGCCAGAGAGAGAGTGATTGGCATTGGAATGGGCTGCCCAGGGAGGTGGTGGAGTCCCCATCCCTGGAGGTGTTTAAGAGGAGGCTGCATGAGGCACTTGGTGCCATGGGTTGGTTAATGAGAAGGGATAGGTGCTAGGTTGGACTCAATGATCTCAGAGGTGTTTTCCAAGCTGGTTAACACTGTGACTCTGTGACTCTTGGATGCTGGTTTCTGCCTGCAGGCATGGCAGCAGGACGAGTGGCAGGCAGGCAGCTGCTGGCTTTGGCTTTCTCTTTTCTGCTGGCTTTTCTCCTCTGTTTTCACTGTGCTGCTTCTGCAAATAGGCTAAGCTAAGGCAGCCATGCACTGTGTTATTAGCTTAATGAGATTACCAGCTAAGGCAATTAGGCACCACCCTGCTGATACCTCCTGGTCTGTTCAGCTCTTACCTCTTTACCGCAGCCCTGAGCTGTGTGTGTGTTACTCCTCCCCTTGCTTTCCTGCTAGGGGAGCAGGCAGGTTAGTGGTCTTTTGTAGGATGGTTCACTCTGCTGTCCAGGAGAAGATGGTTTGTACCCATCTGTCTATCAGTGAGGACATTCACTTTCTTCCAACTGCACTTCCAAAAGCACTTCCAAAAGACTTCTCTTGTAAGTGTGGTCTAAAAACCACAGTTTGACTAAAGCACTGCAGTGGAATTTTATTATCGTGTTTTCTAGTACAGGGCACAGAGGAAATCTTATTCCTACTTCATGCTTTAGCATACTGAGCTGTAAGCATTTTTAGCTGCAAGCAGAATGAGCAAAAAATCAGGATATATAATTTTTATTGCCAATAAAAATTAACTAACCTCTCTCTAAAGCCAGCATCTGACACAAGATACTGATAGCTGAGACCTGGAGTACTGCCTCCAGCTCTGGAATCCTCAGCACAAGAAGGATCCGAACCTTCAGGAGCAGGTCCAGAGGAGCCCTCAAAGATGATCAGAGGGCTGGAGACAGGCTGAGAGACTTGGGGTTGTTCAGCCTGCAAAAAAGAAGGCTCTGGGGAGACCTTGAAGCTGCATTTCAACACCTGAAGGGGACCTCCAGGCAGGCTGGGGAGGGAGTGACCAGAAGGGCTCAGAAGGGACAATGGTTTGGAAGTGGAGCAGGGCAGAGTTAGGTTGGACACCAGGAGGAGGTTCTGCACAGTGAGAGTGGGGAGACACTGGCACAGGCTGCCCAGGGATATGGCTGAGGCTGATCTATTTGGAGGTGTCCCTGCTGAGCGCAGGCAGTTTGGCCAAGATGACCTTTAAGGATCCTTTCCAACCCAATGCAGTCTATGATTCCATGATACCTCAACTTACAGCTTCCCCACTTCTGCACATGTTAAACACTGCACTGGAGAGAACTTTTGTGTCTTTGTGCTGCTTTGGTACAAGTTAAGCCTTATTTAATTTTTCCATCTCTCTTTTTCTCTCTGCCAGTGTCAGCAGGAACACTGAAACCTTCCTGGCTGATTGATGTGTTTATTTAATTTGTTTCCAAATGTTTTTCTTGAGTGTGTTTTGGGGTTTGTTTGGGATTGGGTTTTGATTGGTGTTTGGTTTTTGTTTTTTTTTGTTTGGTTGTTTTGTTTTGTTTTGGTGTTATTTTTTTAGGGTTCTTTTGGTGTTTCTTTTTTTTTTTTTTGTTGGTTTGGTTTTTTTGTGGTTGTTTTTGTTGTTGTTTTCTTTTGCTTTGGATTTTTTTTCCAAATAGAAAATGAACACAAAGCAAAGGAAAACAGAACAGAAGTTACTGCAGCTACCTCAAGTTATTGCTGGAAACAAAACTCCCTGTGGCACGAATGACTAAGTTTTCCTTCACTACAAACACATTTGGTTTGAACCAAATCTGATCCTTAGGATCCTAGAATGACTGGAACTGGGCAGAGAGGATAGAAAGAGTCTGTCATGTCGGGTGTTGCCTTATTCCATCCTCCCAGCTTCCATAAGAAATTGGCTTGAACCAAGTGACATTCACAGATTCATAGAATGGGTTGGGTTAGAAGGGACCTTAAAGATCTCTGCCATGGGCAGGGGACACCTCCCACCAGCCCAGGGTGCTCAAGGCCTCGTTCAGCATAGCCTCGAACACCTCCAGGGAGGGGACATCCACAGCCTCCCTCAACAACCAGTGCCAGTGTCTGCCCCCCCCTCACTGGAAAGAATTTCTTCCTCATCTCCAATCTCAATCTCCCCTCTCCCAGCTCAGTCATTGTCCCTCGTCCTGGCACTCCCAGCATTTGTCAAAACTTCCTCCCTAGTTCTCCTGTAGCACCTTCAGGTACTCCCTGGAGCCTTCTCTTCTCCAGGATGAACAGCCCCAACTCTCTTGGCCTGTCCTTATAGCAGAGGTTCTCCAGCCCTCTGAGCATCTTATAGAATCACAGAATGGCTTAGATTGGAATGGACATCAAAGCTCAACCAATTCCAACCCCCTGCCATAGGCAGTGACACCTCCCTGGGACGCTAGAAAAGGCTGCTAAGGCCTCATCCTGAACA
Organism: Eubucco bourcierii; assembly: GCA_013396675.1. NCBI lineage: Eukaryota > Metazoa > Chordata > Aves > Piciformes > Ramphastidae > Eubucco > Eubucco bourcierii. The sequence goes on from VWZE01022690.1 coordinate 139,949, forward strand.
TTCTCATCCTGAACTCCTTTAGGGAGCTGTGGAGTACAGAATCACAGAAAGTGAGCAAAGATCACATTCTGCAATTCTGTGCTCCACAACCTCCCTGGGCAACCTGTGCCAGTGCCTCACCACCCTCACTGCAAACAACTTCCTCCAAACATCCAGTCTAAATCTCCCCTCTGCCACTTCAAACCCATTGCCCCTTGTCCTGGCATTGCAAGACCTTGTCAATAGTCCCTCCCCAGCCTTCCTGGAGTCCCCTTCAGATACTGGAAGGCTACTCTAAGGTGTCCTGGAAGCCTTCTCTTCTCCAGGCTGCAGAGCCTCAACTCTCTCAACCTGTCCTCATAGCAGAGCTCCTGCAGCCCTCTGAGTATCTTGGTGGCCTCCTCTGGACCCACTCCAACACTTCCATGTCCTTCCTGTGCTGAGGGCTCCAGAACTGCACACAGGACTGCAGGTGGCGTCTGAGGAGAGCAGAGCCAAGGGGCAGAATCCCCTCCCTTGCCCTGCTGCCCACACTGCTCTTGCTGCAGCCCAGCACACAGATGCTGTCTGGGCTGCACTCACACTGCAGCCTCATCTTGAGCTTTTCATCACCCCAGACCCCCAGGTCCTGTTCCTCAGGGCTGCTCTCAGCCATTCCCCACACAGCCTGGAGTTGTGCTTAGGATTGTGCCTACCCAGGTGCAGGACCTTACACTTGGCCTTGTTGAATTTCATGACCACGTAGAGGAGTTTGTGGAGAGATCTCCCTAGATAAAGAAACCAGCATCAGGATCATCTTTAACTGTCCTCTGGTTGACTACAGAAGCTACCTCCACCTCCCTGCTGCCTCTCTGTATTTTCTGTGTATGTTATTATCTGCCAAGAGAAAGCTAATGCCACCTCCTCAGAGCTACCAGAATTACTGCCTGAGCTTTTCACAGAGATTTTGTTGCTATTTGTTTTTATTCTGAATTTCCTGTTCAATTTAGTGCTTTGGCATCTCAGCACACCAAACCCTGGGGTGCCTCCAGGCTATATCCTTAGCCCATTCTGCACAAGAAATTAAATGAAATGAAGAAAATGATTTCTTTCAGCCAGCTTGTGCTAGCTGGGAAATGGGATTTCCACCACCCTGCTGCTGTGAGAGATGAAAACAAAAGGTTGACCAATATGAAAGCTAAAGCTTGAATATATTTTCAGCTCAGCTCTTATTTTCTTGATTTTGTTTTTTATTTTCCCCTCATGGAACAAAAATGTTCTTTTACAATTTCTCCTCCATGTTGACTTATCTGAGTAAACAGCCCTTAGTTAATAATGCAGGTCCTGTGTTGATATGCTTATCCCCAGGGATTTGGGACATTCAGTTTGAATAGAGTTCCCAGTAATTCACATATATATATAAATAATATAGACATATATATTAAAATATATAATTAAATGTGAAAAAAAATATATACATCTGGAGTCCTGTGTGCAGCTCTGGAGCCCCCAGCACAGGAAGGACATGGAAGTGTTGGAGCCAGTCCAGAGGAGGCCATGCTCAGAGGGCTGCAGCAGCTCTGCTATGAGGACAGGCTGAGAGAGTTGGGGCTCTGCAGCCTGGAGAAGAGAAGGCTTCGAGGGGACCTGATAGTAGCCTTCCAGGATCTGAAGGGGGCTACAGGAAGGCTGGGGAGGGACTATTGACAAGGTCCTGCAATGCCAGGACAAGGGGCAATGGGTTTGAAGTGGCAGAGGGGAGATTTAGACTGGATGTTAGGAGGAAGTTGTTTGCCGTGAGGGTGGTGAGACACTGGCACAGGTTGCCCAGGGAGGTTGTGGCTGCTCCCTCCCTGGAGGGGTTCAAGGCCAGGTTGGAGGAGGCCTTGAGTGAGCTGTGCTAGTGGGAGGTGTCCCTGCCTGTGGCAGGGGGTTGGAACTAGATGATCCTTGAGGTCACTTCCAAGCTAAGCCATTCTATGTTTCTTACACAACACTGCCTGGCCCAGCTGTAAATTGATGTAGCTCCCAAAAACCAGTCCCATCCCCACATCAATGGCAGCCACATGCACTACATTACAGAAATGGGCCGCAGCCTGGTAGAAGGCTCTGCTTGGAATCACCTAAGGCTTCACAGTTGATGGACAATGCACCTGATTCACTCTGCCATGACAGATCCCTCCCTCAGACACGAGAGCCAAGGATGTGCATTTTTCAAACTGAACAGGAAAATTCTAGTAGAAAACATTAGTGGTGAATCATTTTAAGGTAAAGAACTCTTCTTACCACTGCTGAAACTGCAAACTCCTCAGGGAAGCACCTTCCAGTATGCCTAACCACAAACAGGTTGCTACAAGCTTCAATGTGAGCTGTGTTTTATTTCTGACAACTCTTGTCTGAGTGACACTGAGCAAAACAGAAACACAAATCATAGAATCATAGAATCATAGAATGGTAAGGTTGGAAGGGACCTCAAGGATCATCTAGTTCCAATCCCCTGCCACAGGCAGGGACACCTCCCACTAGCACAGCTCACTCAAGGCCTCCTCCAACCTGGCCTTGAACACCTCCAGGGAGGGAGCAGCCACAACCTCCCTGGGCAACCTGTGCCAGTGTCTCACCACCCTCACGGCAAACAACTTCCTCCTAACATCCAGTCTAAATCTCCCCTCTGCCACTTC
>VWZE01022691.1:0-13481 GCA_013396675.1 Eubucco bourcierii
GTTCTAGTCTGGGTCATTTTACAAAGTGTGGGAGGGTCGGTAACTCCCAAACCTTCACATAGTATCTGATTTGAGACCTAGGGGGGAAGACAAGGCTGTTCTTTTGTATGTCATGTCAGTGTTCTGCAGTTAAGTTTGTTTTTTTTTCCCTCTGACTACCCACATGTCACCTTTTTGTTTGGGGTTGTCTGCTGTCAAACGTCTCTGCCTTTTTTTTGAGCTTTCTGTTTTGCTTGTCTACCAACCTACCTTTTTCACATATTCACATTGCTAGTAGGGATTGCTACAGTAAAAACTGTTAGAACCGATGTATGACCTGAGTGGATCAAACTGTTTTCTGCCTTTCGCTTCATGAAATATGGAAGGTCTGCCTAATGGTAACTTACAATGTGTTAGGTGTTTGTCCATGGTCAGGTATAGTTTCCATGTGGAATGTCCATCATTTGTAATTGTCTGCATTTATTCTTGCTGCAGGATGTTCAGTGTATAGGTGAATGATGTGTGCTTCAGTTTCTTGAATCATCTGGGCAGTTGTGCGTTTCTTAGGTGGTGTAACTCCTGCTCTTCTTTCCTCCTTTGTTATACAGTCTTGATTATAGCAGTAATGGATTGCTTTTTCATCCTAGCTTTACCTGTTAACTTAATCTTTGTTTCTAAGGCAGCAATGTAGGAGATGCATATGTAAGAAGCAGTGGTGGAACAGAGAGTGGATCTACTTGCATGAAACAGAATTGATAAGAGCTGCTACCTGCCTGAGAGTTACGGATAGTTTGCCTGCTTGAATATCAAAAGGAAAAATGCAGCGAAAAGGAAAGAGTAGATTTCTGTAGTGACAATGTCCCAAAATGTGAAACTAGCCTTTCCAACAGTTCAAAATGGACAGTACTGATATTCCTTTAAATTTTATTCTACTGTCAGGCATCACAAATGGTTCAGTAAGGACTTCTATAAAATACAAAACTATCTTACCTAAATGTGAATTCTGGGGTGGACCCAAAATAATATCATCAGACTAGCTTGGAAGGTTTGGAAGTAAGGTAAAGCTGTATTTTACAGCAAAAACTGAAATCTAAAAGCATATAATACAGTGCATATGTACAAAATATATTTACATATATTTAGAAATAACACAAATTTCCTCTCCTTGACAAACCCAGAAAGGTCTAACAGCCTCCTTCTTCTCTCCCCTAGAGATAAAACTAGGCCTTGCTGTTATCTGCTCAGCCAAGGTTAGTGTAGCCATCCAAGATCGGCCAGCACAGGGTTAAGAAGAGGAGGAGACAGGAAGCGGCAAAGTGAAGAACAGTTTGTTCAACAAATTAGAATCACAAAATGTCAGGGGCTGGAAGGGACCTCGAAAGTTCATCCAGTCCAACCCCCCTGCCAAAGCAGCATCACCTATACCAGATCACACAGGAATGCATCCAGATGGGTTTTGAATATCTCCAGAGAAGGAGTCCAGCAAATGAATGAAATGATGCAGACTTACCTATTAATTTTCTTCTATAACTAATCCTCTATTTTATTTACTCTCTGTTAAAAAACATCCAGAAAGTTCCTATTTCTTGTTTATAATTTAGGAACTGATTAGAGTGTTAGCTATAAACCACTACATTCCACCCCTTCTATGTTGTTTCATTGTTTGCCTAAAACTTTGTGTCTCATCTAAAACAATATTTACAATGCTAAGTGGTAAAGTAAATTTTTTCAGTTCATTCTCCATTTTGGCTATCTCAGATGTAGGTGATTCAAAAGTTCGGAAGACAAGAAAGCAGATGAGATGAAAACAAGGACTCTCAGGTGACTTAGGGTTCATGCTCACATACCATAGGTTCCTTGTGGATTCTTCCTTTGGATGGCACATTGTACCTGAAACAAAAAACTGCTAATGGCTTGTATTACACACTCTGAATTTAAACTCTCTCACCTAAAGTTAGATTTCTTTGTAGAATACACTGAATTTCCCCATTCTCTTGCATTGATCAGGACCTTCAGCAGAAACCACCCCTCAGATTTTCCCTCGCTCAAAGGAGAAAATTCTCAAACAGTTTTCCCTAACAGATTCTTTTCACGTACAACAGGAACTTTATCACTTTCTACCGTTTGTAACAGGTCTGATTGTGCCAGGTCCAGCTCGTTTTACAGAACTTCTACTTTTTTACCAACCAGGTTGCTTGTGCTAGATGTTTGTCCCAGTTTTTCAAAGTTCCACCCCCATGGCTTTTAGGGTGGTTTTGAGCAAACCGTTGTAGCACTCGATCTTCCCTGAAGCTGGTGCATAGTAGGGGATGTGGTAGATCCACTCAATACCGTGCTCTTTGGCCCAGTTTTTCACAAGATTGTTCTTGAAATGAGTGCCATTGTCTGATTCAATTCTCTCTGGAGTTCCATGTCTTCACATGACTTGTCTCTCTAGACCAAGAATGGTGTTGCGTGCAGTAGCATGTGGAACTGGATAGGTTTCCAGCCATCCAGTGCTGGCCTCTACCATGGTTAGCACATACTGCTTGCCAGAACGAGAACGAGGCAAAGTGATGTAGTCAATCTGCCAGGCTTCACCATACTTGTACTTAGACCATTGCTCACCATACCATAAGGGGTGGATTCGCTTAGCCTGCTTAATAGCACCAGAAATGTCACACTAATTTATGACTTGTGCAGTAATGTCCATGGATATGTCATGGATCTGTAAGATGCCCACTGGTAGGTTGCATCTCTGCCATGATGTCCAGATGAATCATGAGCCCACCAAGTTAAGAACAGTTCACCTTGGTACTTCCAGTCTAAATCAAGATCACAGTTTGTATCAACTTGAGAAATTCTAGCAGCTTGATCTGCCTGATGGTTGTGTTGGTGTTCCTCAGTAGCTTTGCTCTTAGGCAATTGTGCATCTGTGCGTCACACTTCAACAGGATTTTTTCTCAAAACAAGTAGCAATATCTTGCCACAGATCAACAGTCCAAATAGGCTTGGCTTTCCTTTTCTCTGCCACCCATTCTTTTTCCAGTCCTTTAGCCAACCCCATAGAGCATTGGTTACCATCCTTGAATCAGTGTAGAGGTAATGTATAGGCCAACATTCACATTCAGCTACATCAAGAGCAAGTTGGACAGCGTTTACCTCAGCAAACTGGCTCGATTCACCTTCTCCATTTCTTGCTCCTGTAACTCTTCCTGTACAACTCCAAACTGCAGACTTCTGTCTTTGCTTATTTCCAACAGGACAACAGGAACCATCTCTGAACAAAGCATAATTCTCTTCCTCATCAGAAAGATCACCGTAAGGAGGAACTTCCTCAGCACAAGTTACTCTCTCCTCTGGATGTTTTGAACAGTTAGTGCCTTCTGGTCAATTGGTGATCACTTCCACCTGACCAGGTTGTACAAGGCTTCTCATTTGCACTGGGTTATCAAAGCCATTCACTGAGTCTGGGTTGCATCTGTGGTATGATGTGGTGATGAACCTTTACCTTTAAACATCCAGTTCAGAACTGGTAATCGAGGAACTGAAAGTAGTGGCTCAGTTCCAATCGCTTCAGAAGCCTCTTTTATTCCTTCATGGGCTGCTAATATGTCTTTCTCTGTTGGAGTGTAATTTGCCTCTGAATCTCTGTAGCCGTGACTCCAGAAACCAAGTGTTTGTCCACATCTTTCATTTGGAGCTCTTTGCCGTAGGCTCCAAGTTGAAATTGTCACTTGCAGAGTGTTTTTAATATCCGGACCAGTTTGGACAAGTCCTAAACCCATTGCATGGACGACTACTCACTTTATCTGATCAAAGACCGCTTGTTGCTCAGGTCCCCACTCAAAATTGTTTCTCTTATGAGAGAAATGTCATGCAAAGGCTTAACAATCTGAGTTAATCCAGGAATATGTGGTCTCCAAAATGCCACTGCACCTAAGAAAGATGCTGTGTACTTTTTATTTGTTGAAATTGCCATGGTCTAGATTTTGTTTATCACATCCTGTGGAATCTTGATGGCAACCATCTTGCCATTACACTCCTAGAAATTGGGATTCTGTAGCAGGTCCTTTAACCTTGTCTCCCTTTATGACAAAACCAGCCTTTAACAGAACATCAATTATTTTGATACCTTTCTCAAAGATTTTCTCAGCAGCTTTACCCCACACAATGATGTCGTTGATGAATTGCAGATGTTCTGGAGCTTTCCCTTTCTGCAGTGCATTATGTATCACTGCATGACAAACTGTTGAACTGTGTTTCTACCCCTGGGGTAAATGAATGAGTGTGTACTGGAGACCTATATCCAGATTAAACCAAACTGAGGCCTGCATTCCTCTGCGTGGGAATACAGACAAAAGCATTAGCAATGTCTACAGTAGCACTTATCACTTGACCTCTTTTGATTCCAGCTCGTACTGGAGTTCCAGCATGTCTGGTACAGCTGCACTCATGGGTGGAGTCACTTCGTTCATGGCATGGAAGTCGTCTTGTCAAACACCAGTCTTCATTTAGCTTTCACACAGGCCAAATTGGGCTGTCAAAAGGTGAATGAGTGTTGCTGATGAAGTTCTGACTTTCCAATTGACAAATCAGCTTATGAATGGGCACCAAAGAGCCGCGGTTAGCTCTCTACTGTCTGTGATGCACAGTTTGAGAAGCAATTGGCAGTTTCATATCCTCTATGTCATGTTGTCCCACAACTGCAGATTCATCTGAGAGGTCAGCTCTGATAGATAACTTCAATTTACCATCACCAGTTTCTACAGCTGCTATTCCAAAAACCCATTTGTAACCTTTGGGATCTTCAAAACAACCTTGTCTCAATTTTCAGAATGCAAGGTGCATCAGGAAAAGTTACAGTAGTATGTTTCTTCCACTCCTCCTCAGTTAGTTTTATTTCAACCTGCAGCTTAGTTAACTCTTGAGATCCATTGGTGGTTCCTGAAATAGTTACAGACTCTGACCCTTTACGATTTGATAGCAATAGAGTACACTAAGCACCTGCATCAGCCAAAGTCCTGTACTTCTGAACTTTTGAACTACTGGACACCTAATGAATACATTCCAATAGATTCTGTTATCTCCATCATCTCTCTCCTCCCTCTGGCAGAAGGCAGGCCCCCCCTAAGGCTGAGCACAGTATGTAGAGTGTACGTAGTCCTTAGTGTTATTGTGGGTACAATTGCAGTTGTTAGAACAATTGCAATTGTTCTGGGAAACTGAGGCAGTGAGAGCTACCTTTCTTACATTGTTACCTCTGGTTTTGCCACTCTGAAGTTTCCTGACTCTTTTCAAAAGAACTAAAGTAGGTTGACCATCCCACTTGTTCATGGTCTCGCCAAATTGGTCATGCAGGATTATGCAAAGAGACCCAGATGATTGCTGATTTTTAGGTGGAATTTGCCTCCTAGGCTGAAATGGTCTTCTGAGAGGCGAACATCTTTCTGATGTCAGAGATGTATACATTCAGAAGGTGAAGGAATGATGTCTTTCTCCTTCACTGTGATGGCTTGGGAGTTACCTGCCCCCCCAGACTTTGTAAAATGACCCAGACTAGAACTCAGTCAGCTGGAAGTTAAGAGATGAAGCTCTGTTTACAGCTCAGCACAATGTGCAAGCAGATATATACACTATATACAGAATATTTCCAGAAATACACAAGTTAAAGTTAATACAGAAACACAACTCCCCTCCCAGAAATCAGAGACCCGAGGAAGGGCTCCCAACCACCCTTCCACCTTCTCCCCCAAGGTTTGCCTTACGCGCAAGGTAAATTAGGAGGATCGGCCAGGGGGGTTAGAAGAAAAGTGGTTAGTGAGGATTAATCGGCAGAGGAACCAGAGCCAGAAGCTGCTAGACCGCCCGAACTGCTTTCCCAGCAAACCCCAGAGACTCACTTATCTATATATTTTGGTTATTGTTCCCAAGCAATTCTCCAGCAAGCGTAGAGTGAAGTAGACATCATGATGTTTTCCTTTCACAGCCTATAGTGTAATTTTTTCTATTAAAATATTCCAATTAGCCTCAAACCAGCACATTCACCAACTTGGATATGGAGCTTTCAAGTTCCTCTTTCAACTCTTCATGCTGTCTTTTATCTCTGTAGCCACAGTTTTTTTAATGGGTGAAATCACTGAACTGTGTCACACTGTCCTCCAGCTGCCTCAGTTTGTCAGTAAAATCACCAGTAGAAGGAAATGTTCCCCCCCACTGTTTTCTTCCCACAGATCTGCTTGCCAAGATATTAGTGTAAGATGGAGGGGCAAGCTTAATAAGGTACATTGAAAGACCTATCTGTTCAGGAATCTTGTCAGGGGTTCTGTGTGATATGATCTCCATAAAGTATTTCTTTCACAGTGAACTCCCTCAAAAGCTTTATTCCCTGCTTGACTGTTACCCATTTGTTAGGGGCCCTTGGCAAATCATCCCTGGAATGGTACCTCATTAGCACTGCCAGTTAACAGGCATGTCCACCGGGTGACTCTACCAAGAGGACTGAATTCCTCTCTCTGTTGCAGTTGTTGCTAACTGTTCTGGAGACTGTTGGGGGATTGCACCAGACATCTGACAGGTGGTGCTAAGCTCCTAGCCTCAAGGCAGGAGGAGGAGAGCAAGAGTTAAACCAGCCTGGCAGGATTTATGCCCTACCAGGACAGTCATAACACCTCCCTAACCAATCCGTTGTTTGCTCATTATCATTTATCAGTCTCTTTTTACCTGCCTTATTTCCTTCCTGGGCTCTTTAGAACTCTGAATATAATCCTCATTATCTGAGTCATCTTCCCCATGGTTTTGTTCTACAAATCTCTTCAAGATCACCTTGAACTCATTGGAACCTGCATTTTTAACCGGTCTCTGGTCTTCATCACTGTGTTGCGGCTTCCATACATTAGCAATGCCCCTCAGGCTAACTTTCACATCCTCCTAAGCTGTCTCTTCAGATGTGCCTTCTCCTTCATCTGAACCACCATGTTTCAGATTTTGTCTTTCCCTTTGATGGAGGAGTGCTGTGGTGTTAGAAGTACCCTATGGGGGGTCGTCATTTGACACTGGTGTGTCTGTTTTCTGGGTAGCCTTTCTCTGTGGACGAATAGGAGCAATTTGTGCATCTGCGGGGCCTGGGGTAGACATAGCCTTTTGCACGGCCGCTGCCAGCGCTGCAGGAGCGGACGAGGCTTGGCAGTTGCAGCGTTAGCGGGCGGGGACTGGTGTTGCGTCTCCGCCGCAGCTCCAGACTTGCCTCTTTTCCAGCGGCTGCGGGCGAAGTCTCTTTGCCTCGGCATCCTCTGTAACGTAAAGCAATGCCTTGGACCCTGGACGATTTGCATACGTGACCTGCACCGTGCCATCTGCCCGGGCTGCCTTCTGCGCCTGCGCACCACCTGAAGGGGTTTGCCGCCGCCGCCGCTCGTCACTGCAGCTCCGCCGCTGCTTTTTCCGCCGCCGCTTGTGCAGTTGCCGCTGGTGGTGACTGCGACTGCCTCCCCACAGGGGTTTTGCTGCCGCCTGGGGCTGTGGTGCTTGCTGCTGGCTCCGGTACCTCTGCTCCCCTTCCTCACTAGGTTAGGATGCAGACCTCGTAGCCGCCTGTGAGGAGAAGGGAAATGCACCCGTACAGTGACAGCACACAGTTTATCCACCCACAAAGCTATGCACAAACCAATGGCCAACAGCGAATTCGGGCACAGAAGACAGGCTACTTTACTGCCTCTAAGAGTTAGTTCCTCTAGCTGCACCACAACCCTTCCAGCAGTTTGTGAGGAGAACAAGCTCCAGGAACTCCTGTGGTACATTTACAGTACTATTGCTATAATTGCTATATCCCACAAAGCCAAGGCAGCAATTCCCAAACCTTCCAAACATTGTCGTTACCCGGTTCCATAGTATTCCAGCACCATACCAACAAAAGCAGTCATACCCTGAGGCAGCAATCCATTCATGAAGCAGCCACAGCACTGCATAAATCATATGCCAGAACATCCAAAATAGCTTCGTCTTACCTACCATTTTTGATTATTAATAAATCAGTCGAGCTAGTGCCATGTTGGGCAGCCAGTAAAACGTGACAGGGTTAAACTTACCCCCCAACATAAAATAACCAGACTAGCTCAGAAGATTTGGAACTAAGACAAAGCTGTATTTGACATAAAAAGCTGAAATCTAAAAGCATATGATGCAATGCATGTGTACAGAATGTATTTACACATATTTGCAGTTTTTCACAATTTAGAAATAACACAGAGATCCTCCCCTGGACAAATGCAGAAGGGGCTAACAACCTCCTTCTCCTCCTGCCCTCAGAGAGAACAGCAGACCTCACTGTTACCTACTCAGCCCAGAGTCAGTACAGCCAGGCAAAGTCACTAGTGCGGGGGTAGAGAAGAGGAGGAGGCGGGGAGCATCAGAGCAAAGAACTGTTTGTGCAACAAGTCATGTACTAATGCAGCAGGGATCCATCCAGAGGGACCTGGACAGCCTGCAGAGGTGTGCCGAAGCCAACCTCATGACATACAACAAGGCCAAGTGCAAGGTCCTGCACCTGGATAGGCACAATCCCAAGCACAGCTCCAGGCTGGGTCGGGAATGGCTGAGAGCAGCCCTGAGGAACAGGCCCTGGGGGTCAGATTTGAAATTTGCCAATAGATAAAGGTTTTTTTTGAGAAACATTGAAATAATTTAGTGAATGAAATTGGGCAATGTTAGCTTTCCTTTCTTTCACCATATCTGATCAGGCTTTCCCTTCTAGGGGAGAGGAATTGGTTGTCTACTTGCATTTGGGTTTTCTGTGTTTTGGTTTGTTGGTTGGTTGAGTTTGATTTTTTGGGGGATTTTATTTGAGTGTGATAGGTTTTTTGGCTGGAGATCTGCTGCTTTCTGTTACAAACAGTGTTTAGTCCTGCAAAACTACTGTGTTACTTTTTGCTTAGAATTTTGGTGATTTATAATTTTGAATTTATTTATTTTAATTATTATTTTAATAAATAATTTTAAAATACCATCTGTTGTGTCACAGTTTAAGGGATGGTAAGTAAAACTTCTTAACAAAATCTTTGAATTCTTTACTAGCCTTCATTTTACCTGAAATAACATAAAATAAATAATAATTTTACCTGAAATAATATAGCTATGGCTGGGGGAAAAAAAGAGGACTAAAGAAACCTTTCAAATACTTTTCATTTGAGGAGTTCTGTAAATCTTTTATTCTGAAAACCAGTCTACTAGGAGAATTTGGCATTAGGGGAATCAATGAGATGCTGGAAGGTGTCCAGAGAAGGGCAGCAAGGCTGGGGAGGGGCCTGGAGCACTGCCCTGTGAGGAGAGGCTGAGGGAGCTGGGGGTGTGCAGCCTGCAGAAGAGGAGGCTCAGGGCAGAGCTCATTGCTCTCTGCAGCTACCTGAAGGGAGGTTGTAGCCAGCTGGGATTGGGCTCTGCTGCCAGGCAACCAGCAACAGAAGGAGGGACACAGCCTCAAGCTTTGCCAGGGGAGGTCTAGGCTGGATGTTAGGAGGAAGTTGTTGCCAGAGAGAGTGATTGGCATTGGAATGGGCTGCCCTGGGAGGGGGTGGAGTCGCTGTCCTGGAGGTGTTCTAGCAAAGCCTGGATGGGGCACTTAGTGCCATGGTCTGATTGATTGGCGAGGGCTGGATGCTGGGTTGGGCGGATTGAGCTTGTAGCTCTCTTCCAACCTGGTTGAGTCTAAGATTCTATGAACTATTTGGTTTGTGTTTTACTTTTAAAAAACCAACGTAAGACCAGACCAAACAAACACACCCCCCACCCCAAGAACTGATATGGAGGAGTTCTTTGATTAAAAACCTGGCATCTGCAGTTGTAGCTACCCTTTTCATTTCAGTTAGTTGTTCTTGTATGAGTTCCAAGATGCAAGAGTGGGAATAGACAGTCCTGCCTGCATCACTGTGTCCAGTCTCCTGCAGCAATGTTATAAATCCTCAGGACTCTGCTCTGAAACATCTCCTGTGTCAGATACATAGCCCTGCCTCTACCCTTCCCTTGTGAGGAGCTGCTGCACCATTGTCAGTGAGCTGAACCTCCTGATAGTATTCAATACCAGACTGACATCATGCCAGCTTGAAAACCTAAACTGTTGGGGGTGCAGCAAAACATCGTGGGGCTTGTAACTTGGCTTTAGAGGCTTCCTGTCTTCGGGGGCTGCTTTCAGTTTTCAGTTTGAGGTGTTGATCTCTTCAGCTTTTCAGGCTTCTGCCTTGGATGCTGCCCTTCTCTGCTTGCTTGCTTATTTGCTGATTGTCTTTTGCTGGCTTGGCTTGTTTGCTAGTTTGCATGGTGATTTTACTTTGTATGATTTAATTAAATTTTCCTTCTCTCAACCCACAGGGGTTTTGTGTTCTCTCGTTTTCACTCCTGGTTGGGGGCAGGGCTTGCCTGTTAGAGAGGACCGTCTTAAACTAGGATGACCACAGAATGGTTTCTTGTTGTATACCTAGGGAAAATGCTTAAATGATAAATTTAAAAAAATCTCATTGGCCTTTTATCCATTTTATCCATGACAGTGGCAGCTCAGTGTCATCCTTGTGAGCCTTTGCTGTACTGCAAAGTTACATACTCCAATGCATACTATTGAACTGAATGCATACTTGACTCTGTTATTGCAGTCTACAAACTGATCTTTCTTCCTACCTTATCACTTGTTCCTTTTTAATGATGGCAGCTGTTAATATTACCCATATAGATCTAGTAGTAAAATTAGTGAAGAAAATAGTTACCAGATTATCAGAGTGCATTCCTATCAGCCTACAATTTTCTGTAAACATTTACAGTCTTTCTTGTAATCATCTTCTTTATCCACATCCTTTTTTGTATTAATCCTGATCTTCCTCCCTTTAAATACCATTTTTCTTTGGGAGATCTATGTTTAAAATGTTTTTCAGTAGCTGACATATACTATGTTAATGCAGCATATTATAACTAACCATATGTATTTGAGCAACTTACTGTCCTTCTGAACGTCACAGAATCCCAGGTTGGGAGGGATCAACCTTTCTAGATAATAATATAGTTTAAGCAAGGTGGCTTGACCCTGTCAATCTGAGTCTTAAAACTGTCCAATGTAGGGAATCCACTACTTCCCTTGGGAGATTATTCCAATCTCTAACTGTTCTCATAGTGAAAATTTTTCTTCTGGAGTCCAACTGGAATCTCCCCAGCAGTAATTTCTACCTATTACCCCTTGGCTTTTCCATGTGATCCCTTGTAAAAAGTTAGTCTTAATCTTCTTGGTAGTCATTCTTCATGTACTGGTTCATGGGAATAAGGTCCTCTCTAAGCTTTCTCTTCTCAAGGCTGAATAACCCCAGTTCTCTCAGCCTTTCTTCATCTAACAGGTCTTCCAGTCCTCTGATCACTTTTGTGGTCCTTCTCTGGACACTTTGCAACCTATCTGCATCTGTTTTGTATAGCAGGGACCAAAACTGCAGACAGTATTCCAGTGCTGAGAAGAGTGAGACAATGGCTTCTTTTATCTCTGCTGGTAATCTCCTTTTTGATTCAACCCAACATCTTGTTAGCTTGCTTTGCTGCTGCAGTGCACTGTTCAGTCATGTTGAGCTTGTTGTACCAATCAAGACCCCCAAATCTCTTTCCACAGGGCAGCTGTCCAGCCAGGTGGATCCCAGTCTGAGCTACACTCCTGGGTTATGTATTCCCACTTGCAAGACCCTACATTTCATAGAACCAATGGTTTGGGCTGAAAGGATCCTCCAAAAGTCATCTAGTCCAACCCCCTCTACAGTAAACAGGGACATCCTCAAATAGATCAGGTTGCCCAGAGCCTTGTCAAGCAGTACCTTGAATATCTGTGGGATGGGGCCCAAACAACCTCCCAGGGCAGCCTTTGTTCCCATTGAACTTAATAAGTTCTTTCTAGCCCACTCATTCAGTCTGTCCAGGTCTTCCTGAAGGGTGTCTCCCTTCTGGAGTGTCAACTTCACCACTCATCTTGGTGTTGTCTGCAAAATTCATCAGGCTGTTCTTGATCCCAACATCCCGATCACTTATGAAAGCATTAAATGGAGTTGGACCCAATACCAGCCCCTGGGAATCCCACTTGTGACTGACTGCTGGAACATATGCTGTATGAGGAGAGGTTGAGGGACCTGGGGCTCTTGAGTCTGGAGGAGAGAAGACTGAGAGGGGATCTAATAAATGTTTATAACTATCTGAGGGCTGGGGGTCAGGAGGGGTGGGGACAGGCTCTGCTCACTTGCTTCCTGGGATAGGAGAAGGAGCAATGAATGGAAGCTGCAGCACAGGAGGTTCCAGCTCAAAACAAGGGGGAACTTCCTTACTGTAAGGGTCCCAGAGCACTGACACAGGCTGCCCAGAGAGGTTGTGAAGTCTCCTTCTCTGGAACCTATTTGGATGCATTCCTGTGTGCCCTGAGCTAGATTGTCTGGTCCTGCTCTGGCAGGGGGTTGGACTGGATGATCTCCTTGAGTTCTTTCCAACCCCTAACATCCTCTGAACCTGTGAACTGTTTACTACCACTCTTTGGGTGCAGCCCAGTTCTCCATCCACTGCAAGGACCACCTATCTAGGCTGTGATGTGTCAGTTTCTCTAGGAGGAGGTTGTGGGGACCATGTCAAAAGCCATAGATAGGTCCAGGTAGACAATATCAGCTGCTTGCCCTGCATCAACTGAGAGAAGCACTTTGTCACAGAAGGTGATTTGGTTTGTCAAGCCCAGTTTGTCCATGGTGGATCCACACTGACTTTTCCCAGTCTTCCATTTCGGTTGACTTGTGATGGTCCACTGGAGGATTTGTTCCATAAATTTTCCAGGGATTGAATTGAGGCTAATGGATCTATAATTACCTGGGCCCTCCTTGGAACCCTTCTTGTAGATGGGGGTGACATTATACTTCTTCCAGTGTTGAGGGATGTCTCCTGATCTCTGTGACTTCTCAAAGCTTACAGAGAGAGCCCTTGCAGAGGCATCAGCCAGCAACCCGAGCATGCTCAGGCGCATGGCATCAAGGCCGGTAGCTTCATGTGGCTCACGCTTCTGTAATAAGTGACACACCAGCTCCTTCTTCACTGCATGTGTGTCTCTCTGTGTCAACTGGAGTTTTTATTCCCATGCTCTGGGACCCAACAGTGTTGGTGAAGACAAGTGTTGAGAACCTCTGCCTGTTGGGTATTGTTGGTGACCTCTCCTGTTTACTAGTGGGTCTGTAGTATCTTCCTGGTTTCACTTGTTAATGTGTGTGAAGAATCCTGCTGTGTGTTTGACATCTCTGGCCAATTTCAGGTCAAGCTGAGGTTTTGCTTCACTGCATCTTTGCATATCCTGGCAGTGCCCTTGTAATCTTCAACAGGTAATGTTCCGCTTTTCCATCTCTGGTGCACTTTCCTTTTGTTTCTGAACATTCCCAGACGTTCGCAGTTGAGTCAGTGGGGAGTCTCTTGTTCCGCCTGCTTTCCTTGCCTTGTTAGGGCATGGCTTTGTGTATCTAGGAGTGTGTTCTTGAAAAACTCCC
>VWZE01022693.1:781-30712 GCA_013396675.1 Eubucco bourcierii
TTTAAGGCTATATGTCTCCTCCTCCTCTTCCTCCTGCCCTGTTGGCTGCTGGGTTCCAGATGTGCCTTCCCCTTCATCCTCTGTAGAGTCACTCTTTGTCAGGTGTTTGGTCTTTTGTTTAGCTTTGGGCGGAGTCAGGATGATTGATGGTTGCTGATTTGAATCACTGGGGGGCCATTTTTGAAAGTGTGGGGGGTGGGTAGCTCCCAAACCATCACACCCCCATAACTTGTAAAATGACCCAGACTAGAACTCAGCTGGCTGGAAGTTAAGGACTGAAACTCTATTTACAGCTCAGCACAATGTACAAGCAGAGATATACACTACAGACAGGAATATTTACAGAAATATACAAGTTAAAGGTAATATAGAAACACAACTCCCCTCCCAGAAATCAGAGACCCCAAGAAGGGTTCCCAACCACCCTTCTACCTTCTCCCCACCCCTGTACCTTACCCCAAGGTTTACCTTACACGCAAGATAAATTAGGAGGATCAGCCAGGGGGGTTAGAAGAAAAAGTGATTAGTAAAAATTAATCAGCAGAGGAACCAGAACCATAAGCTGCTAGATGCCCCAGAAGCTGTGCTGTGTCCAGAGAGAGACAGACAGGGAATGTCTTATCTATATTTTGGTTATTTTTCCCAAAACAATTTTCAGCAAGCATATGAGCGAAGTAGACATCATGATGTTTTCCTTTCACAGCCTATAGTGTAATTTACCCTACTAAAATATTCTAATTTTCCTCAAACCAGCACACTTATGTCTGTTGTGTTTAAGCACAACACAAGATGAAACCTCCCTCAGTGCAAGAGAACTCTTGTCAGCCCTTGTCTGCTCTGCCTCCTTGCAATGGCAGAGCCTCTGTCCTCTTTGTAGCATGGCAGTACTGTGATAAGATTCTCCCTGAACCTTCTGTTCTCCAAGCAGAAAATCCCTAACTCTTCTGATCTTTTCTCAGATCTTTCATCGGCTTTGACCTGTGGAAAAGGATGACAGCAGCTACTGGATCAGAATCATTGGAGACCAAGTCAGGGGACTTGGTTTCTGGCTGTGACTTTCTTGATGCAGAACAGCTAGTCAACAGGAAAGCAACTGCGTGAAGATTACCACAAGCACCATTTACCAGGGCTTGCAGGAATCAGATTTTCTCTTTTGTGAGTGATGTAACAGAGATTTGCATAAGGTGACATCAAGACTAAAGAACATTACTGAGAGGATCATGAACTCAGTGATAGCAAAAGAACACAAAAATGAGTGTGCCTGTTAGCAGGCAACACAAATACCTTTCTGGGTGACAACGAAAATCTTTAACTTTTCTGACGCATTGGTGGTAAGGAGATGTCCCAGGTCGGGAACTATAGGGTTAAAAAAATCCTCTAGGGACTAGAAGATTGTTATTCCATCCCATAATTCTGCTATCTCTTCATAAACTCAGGGCCAGGCCAGTTCATTCTCCTTTCCTCCCCTTCCAACCTTGTGTTGGGCAGCAACTGCTTTATCAGGACAAACATGTAAGGAACAGGCCTGGTTTGGGGGCTCCAGAGGCTGTGTTTAGGCCTCTTGGGTGGTAGAGGCAATGGAGGGGGGGATGGCGGGGGAAGATCAGAGCACTGGGAAGTACAGATTTAGTTTTGGGTTGGGGGAAAATCCATGAGGGTTCGCTTATAGATTTGTATCTGCCTTGGAATTTCTGTCTGTAAGTCTCTCTCCAAATATAATTCTGGTTTTCACCAGTTCATTTGGGAGTTTCATTGTGTCAGCTCTTTAAACCCACAACAGGGGGAAATGTATTAGTCATAAGGTGCTGATTACTCCACATAGAGACAATGAGGAGGCCATGCTCCACCAGAGTTAGAAGATACATGGAGGATATCTGCCTGCCTTAGGAGGTGTGGAAAGCCCAGCAAACGAGATCAATTACAGATGTCTTATTCTTCCTTTTTGTGGCCCAGTAAATGACCAGAAGGAATCAGATTCCCAGACAAGAGTGGAGAAACAAAACTGTGCTGGGTTACATCCATTTTTCCGTTGTTGTCCAAGTGGCAAAACCATCCCTGTTGCTGACTCACAGAAACCATTCACCCCAGGTGAAGTTCTGACTGATCCTGGGCTGAATTACAGGCAGTAGACCAGAGCAGAGAGGACCTGACAAACTTCTGACTGCCACTGATGGTTTTCTGGAACTGACCATTGCCATAAAATGACTGACTTCTGTTGCACCCAATGGTATGTCTGCAAGTCCCTGGGCACGTTGGTTTCTTCACTGTCTGATTCTTCATTACCCAAGGTGCCTACCAGCTCTATCATAGGCAGTGGGTGGAGAGTTCATCAAGTGCGACTGACAGAGAAGAGAACACTGGGCGAGACCTGCCAAGAACTTTGCCCAAGGTAGCAAATTCAGAGTGAGACACCCAATCAGCTGAGCATCCCCTGGCAGCAGTGACCATCACTTCATTCCCAAAAACAGGAAATTAATTGATTATGTTGCCAAATGACAAAAACTGCCATTTCCAGCACAGAATTCCAGCCTCCCCTTCCTCCACCTTTTGCCCTGAGAGGACTGGAATTGCTGCAGAGAAGAAAGGAGGACTCAGAGACCCAGGTTTAAATGCAGCACAACTTTAATGAGTCTAGAGAAGAAAAGGAGATGGCTCACAGGGAGCACAGAGCTGCGCCCACTAAGATTGGGTGGATCTGGTGCATGGTGTCCATCTGCCTGGCCTGCAGAGGAAGGGAGGCCAATAGGGCACCAGGGAGCTGACACTGACACAAAAGCACAGCAAAGGGAAAAGAGAGATATGAGTGGAAGAAGGCAAGAATGGTCCGAAGATTTAAATACAATGTCTTGGAGCTCTGCCCAGCACCATGTTCTGGTCTCCTGGGACCTCTCATCAAAGGCTGTTGCCAGCAGCTCTAGCAGGGCCTGCAGCAGTAGCGGTTGGTGATGCAGGAGAGGTCAAAGCCCCCGGAGCTGATGGGCACTCCATTAGAGCTGAGGATGCTGCCAACAGCAGCAGAGGTGGAGGAGCCCACAACGGTGTTCTGAGGGAAGGAGCTGAGGATGGGTCCGGGCAGGGTCACCACCACGGCAGACGGTTGGATGGCAACGATGGAGTCCTGGCACCTGACACAGCAGGGCTCATTGCAGCTGTTGGCCAGCGGGGTTGGGCCGCAGGGCTGGCAGCAGGGCTGGCAGCAGGACATGTCTTGCAACTGGAGGTCCACCTGGGAGATAGGACAGGGGGAAGCAAAGAATGGAGACCCACGAGAAACAGCACTGACTGCAGCAAGTGTCAAGTCATTCTTTCTCAGATCAGCATGCACTGCCCGGCTCAAGCCCAGCAGTCACCTCAACTAAGCCCCAGTTCCTCTATGCAGAAGACCTTCTCTCCCCATCCCTCTCCAAGGAGAAGGAACTCAAAGCCCAAAGCTAAAGCAACCTGTATCATCATAAGACACAGGTCACAAAGTGACTTGGTATTGAAGAAGGAGTAGAGGCTTCAGACTCACCTGGTTCCCAAGCAGAAGGAGGTGAGAGAAGTGGATGAGAGAGCAGAGAGCTGGGCTACCTTTTATAGCAGTGATGTAGTGCCTCAGGCCCAGTGGCACTTCTGAACAGTTCCTGACAAATGCAAACCATCTCAAATGATGGCATGGTCTGTGTCCTGGTTTCCTGCTCTTCTGCCTTTTAATTTCCTGGCTTCTGCCACATCCTTTCCTGTCAGAAAACTGGCAGTGATAGAGTTTCCCCAAGGTTTTCCAGGGCAGACAAACATCACTGTAGGCAGAAAACTCTCAGGTGCTAGTGTCATCCCATGCAGGCAGATGATGTCAGTCTGGGTCATTCCTTAGGCTTCTTTGTGGCTACATTGTCAGGAAATGGGCACTGCTCTCACATTTCTCATTCAGCTGCCCAAGGCTTGTTGCATGGTTCCATGCAGGCCTTCATTAGTAGAAGTGTTTCTGTTTGTGCTTGTGTGACCCTGCTTTGACCTGTCCGAAAGGTGCTCACATAACTGTAATGCAACCTCTGCCTCCTCGGCCTTCAATTTCTTGCTTTATGTCCAGAGAGAAAGGCAAAGAAACCTCATCCTTCTGTGCAGGCCTTGCCCTGTGTGAATCTCTTTATGGTGCAGGGCTTGTGGTGAATGAGGTGGGACCCAGGATCCTCATGTTCCTGTCAGTATCACTCAGCATTGATTGGTGAGACAGAAGGCACAACCTCACACCAAAGGGACCAGATGTTGCTCTGCTGTGAGATGTGGGATATACCTACAGACCCATCTTGGACATAACATAGCTGAGGGCTGCCTTTTTCATCTTGTTTAGCTTCTTGAGATCATTGCCAGAGGTGTGCGACAGGGAAGCTTCAACCCAGACCTACATCTCTTTCACAGGGAGAAACTGTGAAGCTTAACTGCAGATGTTTGGCTTCTGCATCACTTCCCTCTGCAGCTGTAACACATCTGTGCCTGTATCTGCCCCTGGAGCCACCAGTGGTATCTGTTTGCACCCTGACATTGGGGCTGACTTCCCAAATTCGCCTAAGAGCTGACCCATCCCTGTGAATGTCATGGGTTGAGTTGAGTCTGCTGCTGATACCCAGTGGTATGCTGCTGTCATGTCAACTGCAAAATGAAAAGTGCTGGCTGGATGTTGTTGTTTGAGGCCACAAGCTACCCAGGACAGGATGGCAGACCTGACTTGCTCCTTTTAGAGAGAGGAAGAATGAAAATACTGCCCACTGATGGGAGGTTTAAAGAGAGATTCTGTTTACTGGTGTATATGTGCAAAAGGCAATCAGGCAGAATGGAGACATCCATGAACTAAGCCAAGCCTGTGGGACTAAATCTATCTTAGGATCCTCCACCTGATCCACCCTTGGCGCACAGTTACCAATCAGGCATCCTGTTTTGCTAAGCTACATCCTTGTTTATACATAACTACCTCCTTGCCTTGAATGATTCCCAGCACAGAATACTGCAGCAGTTGGCAGTCTTATGAGGCCAAACACCCTACCTTAGGCCTATGAGGCCTCAGCAGGCCACATCACACAGCTCAAAATTCTCTGCCAGCCAGGAGCCATCTCCCACACACAAACCATGAGACATCAACGAACGCCAGAGGAAAGAAGTGAAGGGAGAAAGGCAGAGAGGGAAGGAGAACGACATCAGCCAGGCACTGGCTTGGGAAGCTGTGATACTGGAAAACAAAATGGAATAACAATATTGCAGCATCCTGGGATGCCCAGATCCATCCCCTGGGACAGGTCTTGGTCTCTGCAGTTTTCCCAGGGGACTCTGGGACCCTTCAAACTATGACACTGGAGCAAAGGATCATGGGGCTTGAAGCTCAGATAGTAACATGAGAAGCTTCCTGTTGCCAGGTCCTGATGTTGATCTTTCCTGCTGGGATAGATGCTGCATGCTGGGGTGTGGGGAGTCATTTTATTGATGGCTTCTGCTGCTGCTTCTGCTTTTTGCTGCACATTTCTGCACACAGTCCAAGGTGACTGTGCTTTGTATCATTTCCAGGAAAAGTCTTTATCTCAGCTCTTCATCGCAACCCTGAAGTTTTTTGGTATGTTCTTACCCTCCCGTCTGTGTTGGGGGAGAGGGAAGCTCATTAGAGAGGGCTGTGTTAACCCAGCTGTGCTGGTTTGAGGTTAATTGGTATATTTTAATGAGAGAAATCAGATCATTGACCGTGAAAAGAAAATAATGATGAGGTCTATATCATTCATTGGTCTGCCAAGAGGGATTAAAAAGCTGAAATACAAATAATAATCTTGCTCAGTCTGGTTTGTGTTGCTGGATCTATTTGCTTCCTCTTAACTCCAATCTACTCTAATATCTCACCTCTAATCTCTGCTAACAACTAAGCCATAAGCTTTGCTGGCTTTTGGGTTTGTTTGCCTGTCTGAGATAGAGAGGGAGAAAAAAAGGAGGTGGTAGCTTTGAGCCCCTCTGGGCAGTTTCTTTGTCTGGGAGGGAGTTTGGGTTTCTGTATGTCATGGGTTTAAAGAGCTGGCAGAGTAGAGTAAAGCTCTCAAACAAATTGGAGAAAAAACAGAATTGTATTTGGAGAGAGTGTTACAGATAGAAATTACAAAGCAGATACATAATCCATAAGTGAACCCCCTGAATTTTACCCCAACCCAAAACTAAATCTACGATCCCCAGTGCTCCAATCCTCCCCCCCCCCTCCCAGGCCACTGCCATCCTCCAGAGGCCTAAGCACAGCCTCTGGAGGCCCCAAACAAAGCCTATCCTTACATGGTTATCATGATAATGCAGCTCCTGCCTGGCAAAAGGCTGGAGGGGGAGGAAAGGAGCACAAGCTGGCCTTTCTGTGAGCTTATGAAGAGATAGCAGAATTATGGGATTGAATAACAATCTTCCAGTCCCCAGAGAACTCTTTTTAACCTTATAGTTCCCAATCTGGGACACTGTATTATTTCCAATTTGTATATAATTGTAAATACTTGCAAATATTACATACATATACATGTGATTTTTACCATGCTGCGAGTACAGCTTCATCTTACTTCCAAGCTGTCTGAGCTAGTCTGGTAAATTTCAGTTGGGGGGAAGGGGGGGGTGGGGCTTGTTGAAGTTGAGTAACCCACATCACCAGCACAGTCCATATTTAGCACCCAATGAGGGGTTTGAAAGCACCTGTCTTATCTTAAGACAGTTGATTTTGGCAGGAGACAAAAGGGTTGAGATAACAAGGAGTGAGATAACAAGAGTATTCATGTAAGGCTTGAGGCTTGTTAAGAGAGTTTAATATACATTTTCAATCTACCATATACTCACTATGCTGCATTTGCTAGCCCAGAGCAGGTGCTGGAGTCCTGTAGTGCTCCCTCTGTTGCTGTTTGTCACCTCAGGGGGAATGGCTTAGAGCTGTGCTGTTGCTGTGCTAGTTGTTGGTGGGCCAAGTTTTGTCCAGAGCAATACAGGACTCTCCCAAGAATACCACTAAAAGATCTGCCCTGATGCTGGAGAACTGAGTGGCAGTGTGTGGGGGTGTGTAGGGGCAAGTGTCTAAGCCAGTAGTCAGCCCCAGCATTCTGAAATTTCACCCCTGAGCAAGTGCAGAATCCTGACCAGCTTGGAAGAAGTCTATTGTCAGCCTGAAAGTTCCTGAGAAACAGAAATCTCTGTGTTGTGTTTGGTCCTGGCAGATGCCTATCAAGCCCTTCTCATCACTGTCCAGAGTGTTCAGGAGCAAGATAAAATCTCTGGGCCTACAGAAAGACCAACAGGCAAGGCAAATTCACTAGAGAACCAGCCTGTGCCAGGATCAGCTGCCCCTCTACAGGAAAGCAACTCCTCTGGCAAAGGAGGAAATCATCATGGGAACAGGATGAACAGCCAGGAGTGGTCACTTGGTCTTTATCTCTGGCCTTGGAAGAAGACCAAGGACAAATGGTAGATGAAATGATTGGCAAGCCCCAGCAAGGCAAGGGATATCTGCCCTGTACAGGTCTGTGTTATGACTGTGAAGGAACTGTCCTGGGAGGTCAAGAGAATTGAGGAGAACCTTTTCTGTTCCCCACTTACATGGTTCCACATCTCACCCACCAGGAGCAGGCACTTCCCTGTCCAAGGGAGAGAATCTGGGAGATACCATGGTGTACCCTGTGCTTTCACTTGAGTGACCATGGGGAGGGCATAAGGAAGTGAGATGGAAAACCCACCTCAGTCCTGGCCCCGCGAGACTGTGAATTTCAAGGGGATTCTCCCCCAAAGATTGATACCTCAGTTCACAGTGGAAAGTCACCCAAAAAGAGCAGACAAAATGATCCTCCTGAAGGGATTCCCAAAGCATCTTCATAAGATGCAAGTGACTCCAGCCAGAACTAGAGGGGCCCTACCCCAACCGGTTGGAGGAGGGGGACAGCCTGGCTTATTGGACTGTATGGAGCTGACTGCTTGGCAAGCTGAACCCATGAGAGTCTAAGGTTTTAGTAGATAGAGGTGCACAGTGCACTCTGATGCCATCAAACTGGGAAAGGTGAAACCCATCTGTGTTTCCAGTATGACATGGACCAGAACAGCTGAGTGTGTTAGAAGCAAAGCATCAGAATACAGGTCACAGTTTGCTTTCACTTAGAAAGACGGAAGAAGTCACTGGAATCAACTGCCCCAGGGGTGGAAATACAGCCCCACAATGTGGACTGATCCAGACTGTACTGGAACAGAAGGAGCTCCAGAGAATCTGCAGTGAGAAGGCTCTGAACACTGTATAAAATGAGTGATCTCAGTTTGAATGAGAATGGGCAGTGACTGTGTGCTGTGTGTTGTGATACTAATTGCTGCTGGGCATGATGCAGATGTGTTAGAATAAGAGGTGGAGAATATCATGACTGAGATGAATCTGCTGCTGATGTTCAGTCCCATGCTGCTGTCATGCCAGCTTCAAAATGAAAGTGCTGTGGACCAAAGTATTGTAGGGCTTGAAGTTCAGCTTGTAATAT
The DNA here is from genome assembly GCA_013396675.1 of Eubucco bourcierii. Classification (NCBI taxonomy): domain Eukaryota; kingdom Metazoa; phylum Chordata; class Aves; order Piciformes; family Ramphastidae; genus Eubucco; species Eubucco bourcierii. The sequence goes on from VWZE01022693.1 coordinate 9,268, forward strand.
GAAGAGGCTTCCTGTTATGATTGCTGCTTCCAGATTCCATTTATTTGGGGATGTTGTTTTTTTCCATCAGGCTGGCTGTGTGTGCTGAGTGAAGGGAAGGAGTTTTGTTGCTGGTTTCTGCTGCTGTGTCTCCATTTTGCTGCACTTTCCTGCAAATAGTTGAAGCTAATTGTGCATTGCACCATTTCCAGTAAAACTCGTTACCTAACTCAACTCTTTATCTCAACCCAGAGGGTATTTTGTGCTACCTTCCCTCCCATCTCTGTAGGGAAAGAGGGTACCTTGTGAGAGTGGACTGTGTTCACCCAGCTCAGTGAAGCTATCTGGTGATGACTAAACCCTTATTATTGTCATGAGACCTCATTCTGATCTTGACTCATTGACTGACTTATTTGCCTTACCTTCAAAGCACACTGTTGCAGAAGGGACCCCTTCTTGTGAGACATTACTGCTCGTGTGGGTTTATCTCCTAGCCAAAATGGTCTGAGGAATCAAAATCCCTTTAGAGCTGTGCACCTGGGCAGCAGCTAAACCCCAGCCTGTGAACAGACTCATCAGCCATGAGACTGCATAGGGAGACTAAGCAGATGAGCTGCAACAGCTTCATGAGGCTTAGGAGATTGTAGACATTGGAAAGAATGAAATCCCACAAGGGAGAGTAGCAGGGCTCAGAGTCTGAAAGACTAGTTTCAGAAAATCTTCTCATTATCTTCTTTAAAATGTCAAGAGCAACAGGTCAGGGTTAGCCGGGCTGGACAGAAATGCACCACACATTTCTGTTTTTATGGCATCCTTAAATTCTATCAATGTTGAAATTGGTTTTCAGATTACACATTCTGGGGACAGAGCCAGCTCCAAGTGGGTGATCATGGAGGTGATTCCTTGCAGTCTGCAGATGAAATTTGTTTTAATAGTTAGAGGTTTCCTTAGGCAAAATGTTAGTTTAATAAAAGGGTAATCTTGCAAAAAGACATTTGCGATCAGAGCTGGCATCTGATGGTGGAGCAGCTTGAGAGGCCCAGAAGTGCTGCCTCAGGCTCGCAGGAGACAAAGTGTCACAGAGCAGCTATGGACCCTTGAGCACTGGCTCTCCTGCAGCTACAGTGGCCCATGGAGCTGTGGGGTTCAACGTGCCTGGAGACTGCATTTTGTAGCTGATACAAATCCCACTGGTGATGGACCTCTGGAGAGCAGTTGGGCCCTGACTCAAGGACTGTATGAGGTTGCTCTCTCATCTGCCTCTGTCCAGGTGGTGCTGTCCATGGATCTTTGATGAGGTAATGGAAATGGAGGGGTGAATGTGCAAGCATTGCCCCGGTGTTCCCGCTGCAAATACCTGTAGGGAAACATTCTATATTAACTGGACACGTGAGCAATCCAACCTGTGCTGTTAGTTGTGGGCTGAAGTTTCACAGCCTACGTGAAAGAATTATCCAAAGGGCCAAGGACACGAACCACGGCAGCCAGCAGGAGAAATGAACAACAATGGCCAATGGCAGGAGGATCAAAGCAAAACAAGAGGCGTTTTGAACAGATAGCAGTGAACTAACTGCTTGGTTCCCTCACAGCTCGCCTTAACAACTTACACCAATTATGGGATGCCATGATAGTTTGCATCTGGGCAATTTGGGCCAACAGCTTGTCCCTTAATGATTTGGACCAATTGCTTTATAATGGGCTGGCCTGAACAGTCTGTTGGAAGGGTATACAAATGCATGTTCATATTCGATAAATTGGCATTGCTTGGATCATATCTGTGTGTGGCTCTGTCCAGAAGCTCCCACAGAAGAAGAAATCCTGGTAGCAGTGTTGAATTTCCATTCTACGGGGATGTAAAAGGGGGGATACATGGTACTTACGGTGTCAATGATAATGGGTCATATTAATGGGGGTATGGGAACAATAGGGATAAATAATGTGTGATTATAATAAGGTTTAAGTAATTAGAATAAGCTATACTAAGTAGTTGATAATCATGATATAATATGATAGTGTGGTTAATAATTCCAATGGAACCTTGTAAAGGCAATAAGTTTGGAGTGATTTTAATAGGATAAGTTGCTTGTAAGTTTATAGGTCTGCAATTCTCTTTTAGATTGACTGATTTAAGGTTTTTTGGTTCTTTTTTTTCTGCACGCCAGCAATTTTCAAAGGAGCTCCATGCAATGTAACATCTGGGTTTTTAGGTTTTGGTATTTTTCCTTTTTTCCTGAATTGATTCAGTGGTCTTTTTCTTCACATAGTCTTTTAGTTTATAGATTTCTAGCATAGGTATAGCTATGGTCCAGAGTTTAGAACAAGGATGTTACAGGATTTCTTTGGTCTTTTTCCTTTATATCAGTGGTAGGACCTTAAGACAAGCATCATGTTAAGATTTAAAAGAATGAAACAGTTTTGGTTGCAACACACTGGCGAAGTTAACGTGGTAAAGTTTGCTGGATTTGGTTTTCACACACACACTGAGATTTCGCTTGGAGCATGCTAGATTACCTACTGGCTTTCTAAAGCACATACCTAAAAAGAGGTTACACTTCGAGAAGATGGCTTGCTACAGGCCACTGCAGCTATTGAAAGGTACCATCACACCTAGGCAGTTATATGCTGAATTAGTTCACAATCATGGAAGTGGAAGAAGAAATTGAAATAGATATCAGACCTGCCTACATGGCACACAATGCTTATGCTAATTTCACACCCTTGACTTTTTAAAATAAAAAGGGAGGAGCTCCCCAGATACATCACAGAGAGAGATTCACCCTAGAAAAAGCCAATAGATCTGTAAGTATAGGGAAGGAATGTGTTTGTTTGCACTTATTTGTGGCCTACAGGTCTTCGACGGATGTCAGCTCGTTGGTCTGGCTGCTTTTGGCAGTGAGCAGGAGTCTTGCTCAGATGGTTATGGCAGAGACTATGGCAAGGAATTGAAATGTATCCTGGGATATGGGTGTTGTTAACCTTATTGACATCAAACACGTCTATGACTGTAAACCTTAAGTGTAAATGAACAAAGGGAAGTGTGCATGCATGGGATGATAGCTGTGTTATCCTGATACTAGGCTAGGAGTTACTTTTGCACAAGCTTTAGCCACACTTAATCAATTGGGTTAGCGTACAAGCAAATGCTATTTCACAATCTTTCAATTATGGAATGCCATGATAGTTTGCATCTGGGCCATTTGGGCCAGCTGCCTGGGGCAACAGCTTGACCCTAAATGATTTGGATCAATTGCTTTGTAATGGGCTGGCCTGAACAGTATGTTAGAAGGGTGTATAAATGCATGTTCATATTCAATAAATTGTCATTGCTTGGGTCATATTAATCTGTGTGTGGCTCTGTCCAGAAGCTCCTGCCAAAGAAGACGTCCCAGGTATTGCTATAAACACCCTTTGGAGATGCCATCTATTTGACCTTCCCCACTCAGAAGAGATTCATCCAGAGTTAGAGGAGATCCATTCTGCAACAGTCACAGAGAATGCTGACCTCATCTGTCGCCCAACTCCAGCCATTACCTCAGCAACCAATAGTAGAAAAAGTTGGACTCCACATAGGACTCCACACAGGACTCCACATAGAAAAAAGTAGCAGAAAAATAGTAGAAAAAGTTGGACTCCACATTGGACTCCACATAGGCCTCCATAGGAGGCCACAAAGGTGCTCAGAGGGCTGCAGCAGTTCTCCTATGAGGACAGGTTGAGAAAGTTGGGGTTCTGCAGCCTGGAGACGAGAAGGCTTTGAGGAGACCTTATAGTAGCCTTCCAATATCTGATGAGAGCTACAGGAAGGTTGGGGATGTACTATTGACAAAGTCTTGCAATGACAGGATCCTCCATTGCACCAAACATCTCTGAGACAGATTTTTCCTCTGAGCACAATGGAAGGGTCACCAAAGAAAGGAGGACTCAGGGGACCAGGTTTGGATGCAACACAACTTTAATGGGTCTAGAGAAGAAAAGGAGGTGCACCAAGGGCAGCCACTTAGATGATGTTGGGGTAGGGCTGCTGCAGGGTGTCCATCTGCCTGCCCTGCTGAGGAAGGGAGATCAACAGGTCCTTGCTAGGCTGGCACTGGGACAGAGCTACAGCAAAGTGAAGAGAGAGAGGGAAGAGAGTGGAAGAAGCAAATGCAGACATACTCCACACTTGCAGACAGCACAGGCTGACCACTGCCTGTGCTCCTTTGCAGGAGAAGTCAGGGATGAAGAAGAAATTCAAACACAATGGTCCAAAGCTCAATCTCATGTCCAGCATCATGGTGTAAGGTGTTGGAAGCTCTTGCCAGGGCTTTGCCAGCAGCTCTAGCAGGGCCTGCAGCAGTAGCGGTTGGTGATGCAGGAGAGGTCAAAGCCTCCGGAGCTGATGGGCACTCCCTCAGAGCTGAGGATGCTGCCAACAGCAGCAGAGGTGGAGGAGCCCACAGCAGTGTTCTGAGGGAAGGAGCTGAGGATGGGTCCGGGCAGGGTCAGCACCACAGGGGAGGGCTGGATGACAACAGTGGAGCTCTGGCACTGCCTGCAGCAGGGCTCATTGCAGCTGCTGGCCAGTGGGGTTGGGCCACAGGGCTGGCAGCAGGGCTCACAGGGCTGGCAGCTTTGGCACTTCTCAGGGCAGGACATGGTTTTGGGATGCAGGTGCACCTGTGAGAGAGGAAATTGGAAGCTCAGCATGGGAATCATCATAAGCAGCACTGCACCAACCACAGTGGAGCCAGGTTCCAGCCTGCACTGGCATACACAGAATAGTTCAAGGCCCTTGAGATAGCTCATTTAAAGTCCCTCTCTCTGATGAAGACCTTCTCCCCCCTCCCTTCTTGCAGCACAAGCAGCTCCCAGCCCAGTGGTAGCAGAGCCCCTACCAGATGAGTTTACATGAAGGAGAGACTTGATGTTGAAGGAGGAGCAGCACAGGCTTCAGACTCACCTGGTTGGCAAGGAGAAGGAGGTGAGGGAAGTGGATGAGAGAGCAGAGATCTGGGCTGCCTTTTATAGCAGTGCTGCAGTGCCTCAGGCCCAGAGGCAGCTCTGTGAAAGGAAGAACTCTCTGAGCAGCTCATAACAAATGCAAACCATCCCAGCTGATGGGACAGGCTATGTCCTGCTTTCCTGCTCTCCTGACACTGCAATTCCTTACTTCTGCCTCATCCTTTCCATTAGGAGGTCTCCTGTCAGTGGAGCAGTGCAAGCCAATCCTCTTCCCTGTCCCACCAGCAAGGTGGTAAGTGGGAGTTTTGTTTGAATGGCTGTTTGGGACTCAGCTGCTGGCTCAGCCAAACCCACAGCAATTCCATTTATGGTCATGAGGCCTCATCCTGACCTTGACTCCCTGATTCACCAATTTGCCCTTCCAGCTTGACCCCAGCAAACATGTGCCAGAGAAGAGCCTGAGCCAGAACATGAGCAGGACAAATTTCTGAGCACAGCTGCAGAACTATGACTTGCACTCCATAACCAGAGATGTTTACCCCATAGAACTGGCCAGACAGAATGGCTAAGAAAAGTGCCCTGAGGGGTAGAAGAGCCCCAAGGAAACCATGAGATGGAGCAGTTAAAAATATGGTGATGAGAACATTATGGAAACAAGCAGAACCAGCTCCATCTGCTCCTTCTGTGGTGAAGAAGAATGAGAACAAGACACGAAAAGGCTCTACCAAGGACATTTAATGTTGTAATTCTGGAGTGTTTCTCCTCCCTCTTTCAGCATGACTCACAATGTTGTTTTCCAAAGAGAATTCAAGGTTGCATCTGTCCGTTACCCAGGCCTGAACTGCTGGGTTGGTCTTGAATTTTCTCTTAATCTCACTTTGCTTTGTACTCTCCTGGACCAGTCTGATCTGGTTCTTTTCTCCAGAATTTAGTAGTCATCTAAAGGTGCTTTATACTCCACTGCCTTCAGTGTTCTTGGCAAGGTCTTCTGTGATGGTTGGGAGGTTGCAGGAGTGGCCTCTGAAAGAAGAGTCCTGGTGCTGCCTCCCTGTTTCACAAAGCCATTTCCATCAGCTTCAAAACAGACTCACTCTGGACCCACTCCAAGTCTCCCAGTGACATTGGTGGAGCCTCTAGGCAAAGATATTTCAGAAAGCACTGCACAGGATGTGAGGAACTAAAGCAGAGAAGGTCAGCAAAGCTCTGCAAACAGAGATCAGAAGGAGGTGCAGGTGGTGTTGCAGGTTCAGAAGCTGGCACAGAGCCTGAGTGAGACACCATGGCAGAGCATCTGCACTGCAGCTCATGGAGGACATCACATCACATCAGATGGTCTCCCACTGCAGGATCTGAAATCCCTGTGGGACCCACACTGGAGCAGAGTCACCCAGAAGGACTGCAGCCCATGGGCAGGACTCACACTGAATCAGGTCTCTAAAGTCTTCAGGCTATGGAAGGGCTCACTTTAGAGCAGAGGAAAAGAGTGAAGAGGAAGGAGTAGCAGAACAGAGATCTAGTGCTCTGACCACAAGCCTCATTCCCACCACACTGCACTGACTGGTGGTGAAGGAAAGAGGAGCCTCAGGAATTGAGATTGAAGCTGACACTAGGAACAAGATGTAGGGGAGGGTTGAAGGTATTTCAGGATTGCTTTGGTTTGTTTCTCACCATTCTGCTCTGTTTGTAACTGACAAGATATTAAATCAATTTTCCACATATTGAGGCTCTTTTGCCCATAATTGTAATTGCTAATTGATGTGCTTCAGACTCTCCGGGCTGAAACAAGATGTGCCATGGAATCAGTATTGAAAGGCTGCATCTGCCTGGCTTGTGCTGCTCTTCTCCCCACAGCCTCCTCTGAAGAACACTTGTGAAGGGAGCCCTTCTAGTGAAACATGACTGCTCTTGCCAGTTTATGTCCTGAACAAAATGGCCTGGGGAAGCCAAATCCCTGTGCACCTGGTGTCAGCCAACCTCAGTGTGTGAACAGACTACTCAACCCTGAGACTGAACGGGAGAATTAGCAGAAGACATTTGATACCTTCATGAATCTTGGGAGATTGCAATCACTGTTGGTAAGAAAGAAATCACAGAAGGGAGAGTAGCAGAGCTCAGAGCCCAAAAGACCAGTTTCAATAAAACTTCTCATTAGTTTCTTCAAACTGTTGAGAGCAGCAGGTCAGGATTAGCTGAGCTGGATAGAAATGCACACTTTGCTATTTTTATGGCATCCTTAAAGTCTAGCAATGTTGAAACTGGTTTTTAGATTGCACATTCTGGGACAGAACTGACTCCATGTGGGTGACCATAGAGGTGATTAGTCTGTAGATGAATATTTCTTCATAATTAAGGAATTCTTTAAGAAAAAGATCAGTTTTAAAGAGGGGGAAATTGCTTTTGCATAAAGACATTGCAGAGCAGATCTGGTACCTGGCAGTGGTGCATTCATTGAAGCCAAATAAAACTGCCTCAAGCTTGGAGGAAATAAAGTGTCATAGAGCAACCATGGACCATTGAGCACTGGCTGCTCTCCTGCAGTTTCAGTGGCTTTAGACATCTGGTTTTCAAAGAGCATAAAAACACCTTTTCCTGCATGATAACAGGAAAAACTTGTGAATGGCCACAGCCCTGCATGTTTGAAGAGTAGAGAGACCTGCCAGGAACTCACTGACAGTATGAGGTTCCTCTCTCATCTGCCTCTGTTCATATGTGCTAGCCAAAGACCCCTGATGGGGAAATGGAGGGGAAGAGGGAGATGAGGCTGTAAAACCCTTTTATCATGTCCAAACATCAAACATCATTTGGAGACTTAAGGCAGGTAAGAATGCCAGGAGGCCTGCATGGATGGATAGAGAGCTCCTGGATACACTCAAAAGCAAGAAGGCTTATAGAGAATGGAAGCGAGGACAGGGGACATGGGATGAGTACAAAGATACTGTTGGTGCAGCCAGAGCTGTGGTAAGGAAAGCTAAGGCACAGCTCGAATTGAAATTGGCCAGGGACATTAAAGGGAACAAGAAGAACTTCTTCAGGTATATTAGTGAGAAGAGGAGAACTAGGGACAATGTGGGACCCTTACAGAAGGAAAATGGAGAGCTGCTGACAAAGGACATGGACAAGGCTGAGGTGCTCAATGACTTCTTTGCCTCAGTCTTTAACAGCAAGGGCTCCAACCACAATGTCCAAGTTGCAGAGGGTGAAAGTGAGGACTGGGAGCAGGCAAATCTGCCTACTATAGTAGAAGATGATGTTTATGAGCTCCTAAGAAACCTGAATGTGCACAAGTCCATGGGGCCTGATGAGATCCACCCACGGGTCCTGAGGGAACTGGCAGATGAAGTTGCCAAACCACTGTGCATCATATTTGAAAAGTCATGGCAGACTGGTGAAGTTCCTGCTGACTGGAGAAGGGCAAACATAACACCCATCTTCAAGAAGGGTAAAAAGAATGACCCTGGAAACTACAGACCAGTCAGCCTCACCTCTGTGCCTGGCAAGATCATGGAGCAGATCCTGCTGAAAGTCCTGCTAAGGCAAATGGAAAACAAAGCAGAGGTGATTGGTGGGAACCAGCATGGCTTCACCAAGGGCAGATCTTGCCTGACAAATTTAGTGGCTTTCTATGATGAAGTCACAGCGACAGTGGACAAGGGAAAGGCAGCTGATGTCATCTACCTGGACCTGAGTAAAGCATTTGACTCTGTCCCACATGACATCCTGGTCACCAAACTGGAAAAGCATGGACTTGATGGATGGACCACTCGCTGGATAAGGAATTGGCTGGATGGTCGAACCCAGAGAGTGGCGATCAACGGCACAATGTCCACCTGGAGACCAGTGACAAGTGGTGTCCCTCAGGGGTCAGTGCTGGGACCAGTGCTGTTTAACATCTTTGTCAGTGACATGGACAGAGGAATGGAGTGCACCCTCAGCAAGTTTGCAGATGACACCAAGCTGTGTGGCACAGTCGACTTGCTAGAGGGCAGGGATGCCATCCAGAGGGACCTGGACAGGCTGGAGAGGTGGGCCCAGGCCAACCTCATGAAATTCAATAAGGCCAAGTGTAAGGTCCTGCACCTGGGTAGGCACAATCCCAAGCACAAATACAGGCTGGGTGGTGAATGGCTGGAGAGCAGCCCTGAGGAAAAGGACCTTGGAGTCTGGGTTGATGAAAAGCTCAACATGAGCCTGCAGTGTGCACATGCAGCCCAGACAGCCAACCGAGTCCTAGGCTGCATCAAGAGAAGCGTGGCCAGCAGAGCAAGGGAGGTGATTCTGCCCCTTTACTCTGCTCTCGTCAGACCCCACCTGGAGTACTGTGTGCAGTTCTGGAACCCTCAGCACAGGAAGGACATGGAAGTGTTGGAGCGGGTCCAGAGGAGGGCCACAAAGATGATCAGAGGGCTGGAGCAGCTCTCCTATGAGGACAGGCTGAGAGAGTTGGGGCTCTTCAGCCTGGAGAAGAGAAGGCTTCGAGGGGACCTGATAGTAGCCTTCCAGTATCTGAAGGGGGCCTACAGGAAGGCTGGGGAAGGATTATTTACAAGGTCCTGCAATGACAGGACAAGGGGCAATGGGCTTAAACTGGCAGAGGGGAGATTTAGACTGGATGTTAGGAGGAAGTTCTTTACAGTAAGGGTGGTGAGGCACTGGAACAGGTTGCCCAGGGAGGTTGTGGATGCTCCCTCCCTGGATGTGTTCAAGGCCAGATTGGATGAGGCCTTGAGTGAGCTGTACTAGTGGGAGGTGTCCCTGCCTATGGCAGGGGGTTGGAACTGGATGATCCTTGAGGTCCCTTCCAACCTTATCATTCTATGATTCTATGATTCTATGACTTCTTCTATTTGAACTTACTCAGCCGCTAAAGATTCATCATGAGCTAATTTTAACATAACAGAATCCTCTCCAAAACCACCTTTGCCTTGATCAAACTGGAAGCAATAATACAGAAGTAAAGAGGACTCAGAGCAGCAAGCTTGGATGCAACACAACTTTAATGAGTCTAGAGAAGAAAAGGAGGTGCACCAAGGGCAGCCACTTAGATGATGTTGGGGTAGGGCTGCTGCAGGGTGTCCATCTGCCTGCCCTGCTGAGGAAGGGAGATCAACAGGTCCTTGCTAGGCTGGCACTGGGACAGAGCTACAGCAAAGTGAAGAGAGAGAGGGAAGAGAGTGGAAGAAGCAAATGCAGACATACTCCACACTTGCAGACAGCACAGGCTGACCACTGCCTGTGCTCCTTTGCAGGAGAAGTCAGGGATGAAGAAGAAATTCAAACACAATGGTCCAAAGCTCAATCTCATGTCCAGCATCATGGTGTAAGGTGTTGGAAGCTCTTGCCAGGGCTTTGCCAGCAGCTCTAGCAGGGCCTGCAGCAGTAGCGGTTGGTGATGCAGGAGAGGTCAAAGCCTCCGGAGCTGATGGGCACTCCCTCAGAGCTGAGGATGCTGCCAACAGCAGCAGAGGTGGAGGAGCCCACAGCAGTGTTCTGAGGGAAGGAGCTGAGGATGGGTCCGGGCAGGGTCAGCACCACAGGGGAGGGCTGGATGACAACAGTGGAGCTCTGGCACTGCCTGCAGCAGGGCTCATTGCAGCTGCTGGCCAGTGGGGTTGGGCCACAGGGCTGGCAGCAGGGCTCACAGGGCTGGCAGCTTTGGCACTTCTCAGGGCAGGACATGGTTTTGGGATGCAGGTGCACCTGTGAGAGAGGAAATTGGAAGCTCAGTATGGGGAATCATCATAAGCAGCACTGCACCAACCACAGTGGAGCCAGGCTGCCTCATATCCCAGCATATGCTGGGACCTTCTCCCCACTCCGTTCTTGCAGTACAAGCAGCTCCCAGCTAAGTGCTGTTAGAGCTCTTCTCAGATGAGATTCCATCAAGGAGAGACCTGATGTTGAAGCAGAAGCAGTACAGGTTTCAGACTCACCTGGGTGGCAAGGAGAAGGAGGTGAGAGAAGTGGATGAGAGAGCAGAGAGCTGGGCTGCCTTTTATAGCAGTGCTGCAGTGCCTCAGGTCCAGAGGCAGCTCTGTGGAAGGAAGAATTCTGTGAGCAGCTCATGACAAATGCAAACCATCCCAGCTGATGGGGCAGGCTGTGTCCTGCTTTCCTGCTCTCCTGATGCTGCAATTCCTTACTTCTGCCTCACCCTTTCCATTAGGAATTCTCCTGTCAGTGCAGCAGTGAAAGCCCCAAGGATGTCTGGGGCAGGCACACCTGAGTGCAGATAGGAGACTCAGATCAGCTGCAGGCAGGTGATGTGCACCTGAGCTATTCCTGTGTCCTTCTTGGTGACCAAGGTGTCTGGGTTCTCCCGGCATTGCTCCAGAGTCCCCAGGTAGAATTCCCTTTCTAGTGTTTTCCAGTTGCTCTCAGGTTAGAGGTAGGATTTTGTCACTGACTCTATTCTGAAGCAGCACAGCTGAGGACCAGCCCATCCCTTTCTGGACTTGCTGAGAGCATTGCCAGACAGTGCCCTGGGAGGCTTCAGCCACGACCTGCAGCCTGTTGCCTGGGAACACCTCTAAAGCTCAAGTTCTCGTATTGAACCCCAACCTGTGTTGCATCTCCAGCTGTGACACATTTGTGTCTACATCTGTCTATGGACCCCACTGATGTCAGTTTGAACCCTTACATGCAGGTGGCTGCCCAGTTCCACGTGGGAACTGCCTTGTCTCTATGACAACACTTGGTGATGGCTGGAATCTGAGCTGTAGAAAAAGCTGAGTGAATGGCTGCCCCCAAAGGGTGGGTGATTTGGCTTAAATCTGGCTGGCACCCAGTCCCTAGTGGTGTCCCCAGGATTCAGTACCAGGGCCTGTAACTTTTATTATCATGGTCAATTTTCTGGGTGAGGGGATTGAGTGCACACTCAGTGAGTTTGCAGATGACAGCAAACCTGATGGCTGTGTCCATTTGCTAGAGGACAGGTAAGCTTTACAATGGGATCTGCACAGGTTAGATCCAGGGGCCCAGGGTAACTGTATCAAGTTCAACAACCCCATGGTAAACTACAGACTTGTGGATGTGTAATTGGAAAGCTGCAACTTGTAGAGGGGTCTGAGGTTACTGTTTGACACTCAACTGAACATGCATCATCATTGTGATCAGGTGGCCAAGAAAGCCAAGGGCATTCTGGCTTGTATTGGGAACAGGGTGGCCAGCAGGAACAGGAAGGTGATCATCCTCCTGTACTCAGCACTGGTGAGGCCACACTTCAATTGTTGACCACTCACTCCACAAAGGACATTGAGGGGCTGGTGCAGGTCCAGACACAGGTAACAAGGCTGGAGAAGGGCCTGGAGCCACTGGACTATGAGAAGGGACTGAGGGACCTGAGAGTGTTCAGGTTGGAGAAGAGGAGGCTGAGGGGAGACCTCATTGCTCTCTACAGCTCCCTGCAGGGAGGTTGGAGCCAGGAGGGCGCAGCCTTTGCTCCTTGCTGGTAGCAGACAGGACTACAGGAAATGTGTTACCAGCTGCTCCAGGGGAGGTTCAGGCTGGATGTTAGCAAATATTTCTTCACTGAGAGAGTTCTCAGACCTTGGAACAGGATGCCCAGGGCAGTGGTGGAATCACTGTCCACAAAGGTGCTTTGGTGCCCTGCAACCTGGCACTCAGGGACATGGCTCAGTGTTTACCTTTCAGTGCTGGGTCAGAGCTTGGATTCGATGGTATTTGATGTCTCTTCCAACCAGACATATTCTGTGATCCTTTGGAGAACAGCAGCACTCCCCCTGTTATGACATACACATACCTCCATGAGAGGCACACAAGCACAAACCCACATCTGCTCATGCAGGTCTGCATGCAACCATGCAACAAGCCTTGGGCAGCTGGTGGAGAAACAGGAGACCAGTGCCCATTTCCTGACTACCTGGCCACAAGCAAGCCCTCGGGAATGAGCCAGGCACACATTACCAGCCTGCATGGGATGCCACCAGCACTAGTGATGAGTCTCCTGCCCACCATGACGTGCCTCTGCCATGTGAACCCTTAGGGTTATCATCCCAGCACTGAGAGCAGACTTCCTAATGGAAAGAATGTGGTAGAAGGCAGGAAATGAAAAGGCAGTGGAGCAGGAACCGAGGAAATAACCTGTCCCGTCAGCTGGGATGGTTTGCATTTGTCATGAGCTGCTCACAGAATTCTTCCTTCCACAGAGCTGCCTCTGGACCTGAGGCACTGGAGCACTATTATAAAAAGCAGTACAGCTCTCTGCTCTCTCATTCAGTTGTCTCACCTCCTTCTCCTTGCCAACCAGGTGAGTCAGAAGTGTTCTGCCTCTCTTTCCGTAATATCAGCTCATTTCCCAACAGAACCTCATTTGCTAGGGAATGTACTAGTGCTGGACTAGGAGCTGATTCTCCTAGGACAAGGAAAGGTAGAGAGGATCTTCTGCAGAAAGCTCAGACATAGCTGATGTGTCTCACGGGCTTTGAAGAGAGCAGATTATGCTGGTGCAGGAGGGAACCTGGTTCCACTGTGGTTGGTGCAGTGCTGCTTATGATGATTCCCCACACTGAGCTTCCAACTTCCTCTCTCACAGGTGCACCTGCATCCCAAAACCATGTCCTGCCCTGAGAAGTGCCAAAGCTGCCAGCCCTGTGAGCCCTGCTGCCAGCCCTGTGGCCCAACCCCACTGGCCAGCAGCTGCAATGAGCCCTGCTGCAGGCAGTGCCAGAGCTCCACTGTTGTCATCCAGCCCTCCCCTGTGGTGCTGACCCTGCCCGGACCCATCCTCAGCTCCTTCCCTCAGAACACTGCTGTGGGCTCCTCCACCTCTGCTGCTGTTGGCAGCATCCTCAGCTCTGAGGGAGTGCCCATCAGCTCCGGAGGCTTTGACCTCTCCTGCATCACCAACCGCTACTGCTGCAGGCCCTGCTAGAGCTGCTGGCAAAGCCCTGGCAAGAGCTTCCAACACCTTACACCATGATGCTGGACATGAGATTGAGCTTTGGACCATTGTGTTTGAATTTCTTCTTCATCCCTGACTTCTCCTGCAAAGGAGCACAGGCAGTGGTCAGCCTGTGCTGTCTGCAAGTGTGGAGTATGTCTGCATTTGCTTCTTCCACTCTCTTCCCTCTCTCTCTTCACTTTGCTGTAGCTCTGTCCCAGTGCCAGCCTAGCAAGGACCTGTTGATCTCCCTTCCTCAGCAGGGCAGGCAGATGGACACCCTGCAGCAGCCCTACCCCAACATCATCTAAGTGGCTGCCCTTGGTGCACCTCCTTTTCTTCTCTAGACCCATTAAAGTTGTGTTGCATCCAAAACTGGTCCTCTGAGTCCTCCTTTCTTTGGTGACCCTTCCATTGCGCTCAGAGAAAAGTTGGTTTGGGTGCCAGTGAGGACCACTTGTTTTGTGTTTGCAGAGGAGCTGGCAAGATTCTCTGTGCTGCTTTGTCCTTCTTGTGCAGTTCCTTTGAGCTGAGCACAACATCCCTGGCTTGTCCAGGGCCCTTGACTGTCACTCTTGTAGCCTTGCTGCAACTCTTCCCAGATGAGACTTGAGCACTGGGCCTTGGAACACATGGTGTGGATGGGGAAGGCAAGCACTGCCACCCTGGGCTGCAGAGCTCATGGCTTGCGGAGGGAAATAGATGAGATCAGAAATTCCTCCAGTTCTTGTGGAATGGGTCTCCTCTAGCTCTGCATGGATGTGTGCTAGAGGAGGAGGTTTAAACAGAGAATGTCTCCAGAGGGTGCCTGGAGTGGGCACGACGAGACAATAATTCCTGTGGGCAGACACATGTCCCACTTCCCCTTCCCCTCCCTTCCATTGCCCCATCAAAGGTCCGTGGCCAGCACAGACGGACAGAGGAACTCCATACAGTGCTTGATCACCTGGCAAGACCCAACTGCTCTGCAGATAGGCAGGGCTCAGTTCATCACCAGTGCTACTGGTATCGGCCACAACATGGAGTGCCCATTTCCCTTGAGCCCCACTGTCCTGTGGGGCACTGCAGCTGCAGGAGAACACCCAGTACCCAAAGGTCTGTGGCTGCTCTATGACTCCTCCAAGCCTGAGGCAGCAGTTCTGGGCCTCTGAGGTTGCACCACTGCCAGACCCCAGCTCTGCTCTGGAACACCTCTGTGTGAGAGCAGTTGCCTCCTTTTATAAAATGAACATTTCTCCTGAGGGAACCTCTAATTATTCAAAACCAATTCACCTGGGGACTGCAAATCATCACCCACATGATTATGCACATTGAGCCAGTTCTGTTCCCAGAATGAGAGTCCTGAAAACCAATCTGAACATCAACTGAAATTAAGGAAGCCACAAAAATAACAAAATCTAGTGCATTTCTTTCCAGTTCAGTTAATCCTGACCTGCTGCTCTCAACAGTTTGAAACAGAAAATGAGAAGTTCTATTGAAATTGGTCTTCTGGGCTCTGAGCCCTGCTACTCCTGCTTGTGTGATTTCTGTCTTTCCTATGAGACCTGTCCATCAGCTGTAGTCTTTTTGGGTGAGACTTCTCCAGCATGGGTCCCATAGGGGTCACAGGCCCCACAGAGCATGTCCACATGATGTAGTGTGTGATTTGGTTGGGAATTAATTGGCCGAGGCAGGAATTATAAAAGTAGAATTATTTTTATTTGTCCAAACAGCCCTGCCCCCAAACTGTATACAGAACCAGTTACATTTTATTTACATTTACATTAATTGAGTTGGGAAATCTTCACAACGATGCTTTTGGGAAAGTTCAGTAACTTAGGGAAGTCAGAAAATGGAAAAGGTTAAGTTACAAGACAGTTTTACCCCACTTGTAAATCAGGCTGAGCAGAGAACCTAGGGAAGAGCAGATTCCACTCATGGAGATGAAGCAGGACTTTAGCAATGATCCCTGCTGAATTTCTCTGCAGCAACCTCTGAAACTCAAGCTGTATCCAGCTGTGGATCCACGCAGCATTAAATCCAATGTGAAATAAAACTCAGCAAAGTGTCTCAGACACAGCTTCCATGAGGCAAAGGTCATGGAGTGGCACTGCCTTAGCAGCGCAGGGAAAAGTCAAAGTGCTGCCCTGTTCCCCAGCTCAGGGAGCAAGCAGGAAGCCAGGATGTGGTTGTCTGAGAGAAGCCAGGTCCAGGTGCCGCTCGCAGGTCTCGAACGGACCTAAGGACTTGCTGAACTTGCAGACTGGTGGGGGAGCAGCAGGGACTCTGCGAGAGTGGGACTGGGGCGGAGCTGCACAGTGCGGAGTGAGAGCAGGAACCCCACACTGTAGTCCTCACTCATGAGCTTCCCTAGATATTGTGTCTGTTGCCATAGGAATGGTGGGCACAAAGAACCCAGCCAATCATCAGCTATTCCAGCACAGGCTTTCCACAAGCCAGTACAGGGGTGGAAATGGTGCCTTTGCTGGTCCCCACTTCATCCCACAGTGGGGGGGAAACACTTTCACACCTTCTTCTTCCCCCAGTCAAAGCACCGGAGTCAGAGAGGGGGAAGAAGGGATTTGGAGTGCCCCACAACAGTGTGGTGTCCTCCATGATATGCAGCATGGATGCTCCACCATGCTCTCTCCCACAGGCTGAAGTACAATCTCTGCAATGCCTTCTGGAGCTCTCCTCCATCTCTTTCTAATCTTAGTGACAGCAGCATTTTCCAGGAGTGGGTGCAGTAGAGTATTGTGGCAGCTGCAAACTAACTCCCACCCAGGCAGGAGGTGAGGCTTGAAGGAGATGATCTGTATCAGATCTCTGGTGCCCTTTTGTCTACGGTCTCATTCTTTGCTTGGGGAACCCACTAATTAAGCAATTGGCCACAGTCAAACCAACAGGAGTATAAATGGAGTCTTGCTATGGAGAGGAGCCTCTTGGCACAGGCTTCTGCTTCACTCTCATTCCACAGAAGCAGCTTTTGCAGTTCAGAAATTCTCCCCTTTAGAACAGAACCTAAGGAACCTCACCCCCCACGTTCCTTGGTGAGCGCACATCTGTATCCTGGGTATCCCTGGGGCATTTTCCTTGTACCAGTGAGGTGTGTGCACATTTTGGGTCATGAGCTCTAAATAGTTGAGCAGTTTACTTAGTTCTGCAATAGTATTTTCCCAACTGCGATCTAAACCTGTCATTTTATTGTGTTGCAAGGAGAGCAGACATAACTGTAACAAATCAGTGGTTGTTAGTTACCTGTTTTGTCAGCCTCCTTTGAGACCTTTTTGGCTCAGATCAAGTGAAGTAGCCAGGAAAGTCTGACTCAGCTCCAAGGGACAGCACAGGAAGGGAAACCTAGTGCAGTGAATCCTACCTTCTCTTATTCCACAAACAAAAATGTATCCTTCTTTGCACCCAATAGAATCATCTCTGAGACAAATTTTTCCTCTGAGCACAATGGAAGGGTCACCAAAGAAAGGAGGACTCAGGGGACCAGGCTTGGATGCAACACAACTTTAATGGGTCTAGAGAAGAAAAGGAGGTGCACCAAGGGCAGCCACTTAGATGATGTTGGGGTAGGGCTGCTGCAGGGTGTCCATCTGCCTGCCCTGCTGAGGAAGGGAGATCAACAGGTCCTTGCTAGGCTGGCACTGGGACAGAGCTACAGCAAAGTGAAGAGAGAGAGGGAAGAGAGTGGAAGAAGCAAATGCAGACATACTCCACACTTGCAGACAGCACAGGCTGACCACTGCCTGTGCTCCTTTGCAGGAGAAGTCAGGGATGAAGAAGAAATTCAAACACAATGGTCCAAAGCTCAATCTCATGTCCAGCATCATGGTGTACGGTGTTGGAAGCTCTTGCCAGGGCTTTGCCAGCAGCTCTAGCAGGGCCTGCAGCAGTAGCGGTTGGTGATGCAGGAGAGGTCAAAGCCTCCGGAGCTGATGGGCACTCCCTCAGAGCTGAGGATGCTGCCAACAGCAGCAGAGGTGGAGGAGCCCACAGCAGTGTTCTGAGGGAAGGAGCTGAGGATGGGTCCGGGCAGGGTCAGCACCACAGGGGAGGGCTGGATGACAACAGTGGAGCTCTGGCACTGCCTGCAGCAGGGCTCATTGCAGCTGCTGGCCAGTGGGGTTGGGCCACAGGGCTGGCAGCAGGGCTCACAGGGCTGGCAGCTTTGGCACTTCTCAGGGCAGGACATGGTTTTGGGATGCAGGTGCACCTGTGAGAGAGGAAATTGGAAGCTCAGTATGGGGAATCATCATAAGCAGCACTGCACCAACCACAGTGGAGCCAGGTTCCCTCCTGCACCAGCATAACCTGCTCTCTTCAAAGCCCGTGAGACACATCAGTTATGTCCCAGTCTCTCTTTCATGAAGACCTTCTCTCCCTTCTTGCTCACATTAGAATCAGTTCCCAGCCCCTTGCTAGCAGAGCCCCTGTCAGATGAGATTCCATCAAGGAGAGACCTGATGTTGAAGGAGAAGTAGCACAGGCTTCAGACTCACCTGGTTGGCAAGGAGAAGGAGGTGAGAGAAGTGGATGAGAGAGCAGAGAGCTGGGCTGCCTTTTATAGCAGTGCTGCAGTGCCTCAGGTCCAGAGGCAGCTCTGTGGAAGGAAGAATTCTGTGAGCAGCTCATGACAAATGCAAACCATCCCAGCTGATGGGGCAGGCTGTGTCCTGCTTTTCTGCTCTCCTGACGTTGCAATTCCTCACTTCTGCCTCATCCTTTCCGTTCGGAAGTCTCCTGTCAGTGCAGCAGTGAAAGCCCCAAGGGGCAGTGTGGGGTACATACACCTGAGTGCAGACAGGAGACTCAGATCAGCTGCAGACAGGTGATGTGCACCTGAGCCATTCCTGTATGCTTCTTGGTGACCAAGGTGTCTGGGTTCTCCAGAGTGGGTTGTTTGGGACCAAGTAGTCAGGAAATTGACAACTGAGGCAGTGTTATGTGGATGATGAGGTATTGAGGTGGATGTGAACTGGGTGATGGAAAGGAGTCAGACAGCTGTGGTCAACGGGACAGAGCCTAGTTGGAGGTCTGTATCTACTGGAGTCCCTCAGGGGTCAGTGCTGGGACCAGTTCTGTTCGATATATTCATCAATGACCTGGATGAGGGCACAGAGGGCACTTCAGCAAGTTTGCTGATGACACAAAAGTGGGTGCAGTGACTGGCACAGGAGGGCTGTGCTGCCATTCAGTGAGACTTAGGCTGGAGGGCTGGGCAGGGATAAACTGAATGAAGTTCAACATGGGCAAGTGTAGAGTCTGGCACTTTGGGAAAGGACAATCCCATGGACCTGTATAAGTAGTGTAATGACCTGTTGGAGAGCAGTGAAGGGGACAAGAATCTAGGGGTCCTAGTGGATGGCAGTTTGACCATGAGCCAACAGTGTGGTCTTGTGGTCAAGAAGGCCAATGTCATTCTGGGGTGTAGTAGCAGGACTGCAGTTAATAGCTCGAGAGAGGTTCTCCTGCCCCTCTACTGTGGTCTGGTGAGGTTGCATCTGGAATGTCGTGTCCAGTTCTGGGACCCTTAGTTCTAGAAGGACCTCAGGGAACTGCCTGAAAGAGTCCAGCACAGAGCCACAAAAATGGTTCAGGGAGTGGAACATCCTCCTTACAAGGAGAGCCTGAGGGAGCTGCGGCTTGGAGCTTGCAGAGGAGTAGCCTGAGAGGTGACCTCATTAATGTCATAAATATGTTAAGGGCTGAGCACCAAGAGCCTGGACCCAGGCTCTGCTGGGTGATGTCCAGTGACAGGACAAGGGCAAACAGTGGAAGTTGAGGCATAGGAAGTTCCATGGAAACATCAGGAAAATTTTTTAATGTGAGGGTGACAGAGGCCTGGAGCAGGCAGCCCAGGGTTGTGGAGTCTCCGTCTCTGGAGATATTCAAGACCCACCTGGATGTGTTCCTGTGTGATCTGGTATAGGTGGTTCTGCCCTGACAGGGGAGTTGGATTGGATGATCTTTCAAGGACCCTTCCAGCCCCTGATGTTCTGTGATTCTGTGACTGTGATTCTGTGATATGAGCACAGCTTTGTTATCAGTGCAACACTGAGATTCTTTCAGGCAGAATTCTTTTCTCATTTTCTAGTTGCTCTGAGTTTAGAGTTAGGACAGTCTCAAAGACTCCTTTCAGAAGTAGCACAGCTGAGGACCAGCCAGTCTCTTCTCTGGACTTGGTGAGAGCACTGTCACACAGTGCTGCTGGGAGGTTTCACCAATGACTGTCATGGTGTAGCGCAAGGGCTGAGCTGCTTGATCCTAGCAGACATAAAGAGGCTGAGCCAGAACAAGAGCAGGATAACTTAAATATCTGCTTGGGGTCTGCTTAAATGTCTGCTATGGTCTGCTTGAGGTTTTGGAGAATCTGAGATGTCTCTCATGCCTGTGGTGTGCATCGTCTCTGCAAAGCAAATGAGAAAATTGCAAATCATGCACTCCATGAGAGCAGATTTTTGCCCCACAGGACCTGCTGGGCAGAATCCTTCGTGAAAGTGCCCTGAAGGGTGGAAGAGCCCCAAGGAGAACGTGAAATAGAGCAGTTAAAAATATGGTGACGGGAACATTACGAAAACAAACAGAACCAGTTCCATCTGTTCATCTTTCCAAGAA
This sequence comes from Eubucco bourcierii, assembly GCA_013396675.1. Classification (NCBI taxonomy): domain Eukaryota; kingdom Metazoa; phylum Chordata; class Aves; order Piciformes; family Ramphastidae; genus Eubucco; species Eubucco bourcierii. The sequence continues at coordinate 29,690 of VWZE01022693.1, forward strand.
GAGGCATGAGAACAAGACATGAAAAGGCTCTACCAAGGACATTTAATGTTGTAATTCTGGAGTGTTTCTTCCCCTCCCTTTCAGCATGACTCACAATGCTGTTTTCCAAAGAGGATTCAAAGTTGCATTCACCCCTTACCCAGGCCTGAACTGTTGGGTTGATCATGAATTTTCTCTTAATCTCACTTTGCTTTGTACTCTCCTGGACCAGTCTGATCTGGTTCTTTTCTCCAGAATTTAGTAGTCATCTAAAGGTGCTTTATACTCCACTGCCTTCAGTGTTCTTGGCAAGGTCTTCTGTGATGGTTGGGAGGTTGCAGGAGTGGCCTCTGAAAGAAGAGTCCTGGTGCTGCCTCCCTGTTTCACAAAGCCATTTCCATCAGCTCTAAAACACTGGGCAAATATATACTAATATAAAATACTGGGCAAATCCTGAGCCTCTCAGTGACACTGGTGGAGCCTCTAGGCAAAGACAGAGAATCAGAGTCATAGAATCATAGAATGGTAAGGTTGGAAGGGACCTCAAGGATCATCTAGTTCAAACTCCCTGCCAGAGGCAGGGACACCTCCCACTAGCACAGGTTACTCAAGGCCTCATCCAACCTGGCCTTCAACACCTCCAGGGAGGGAGCAGCCACAACCTCCCTGGGCAACCTCTGCCAGTGTCTCACCACCCTCACTATAAAGAACTTCCTCCTAACATCCAGTCTAAATCTCCCCTCTGCCAGTTCAAACCCATTGCCCCTTGTCCTGTCATTGCAGGACCTTGTAAATAATCCCTCCCCAGCCTTCCTGTAGGCCCCCTTCAGATACTGGAAGGCTACTATCAGGTCCCCTCGAAGCCTTCTCTTCTCCAGGCTGAAGAGCCCCAACTCTCTCAGCCTGTCCTCATAGGAGAGCTGCTGCAGCCCTCTGATCATCTTTGTGGCCCTCCCCTGGACCCGCTCCAACACTTCCATGTCCTTCCTGTGCTGAGGGTTCCAGAACTGCACACAGTACTCCAGGTGGGGTCTGACGAGAGCA
>VWZE01022700.1:0-10536 GCA_013396675.1 Eubucco bourcierii
GTGGTTCTGCGACTCCCAACCCTCCAAGCCCAGGCAGAGAAGCTGTGAGCTCCCAGGCTGTGCCTGCAGCAGGGTGCAGTAATGCTGAGCAAAGACAGTGCAGCATGATTCTTTCTTCAGGACCAGAGGTTTTTCCTGCAGGGATTTTCATACTGCCCTTTTATCAGCTCTACCCAGATTGAGGAATCCAGCAAGAATCTCTATCTGCCTAGGAAAGTCCTAAATACCTCTCTGTTTTTTGATTGACTGGCTGCTTTTCTGGGGAGCAGCCCTAGCAGGTCCCTTTTCCTTCCATTAAACAGTGTCAATTATTGTGATTAAGTTTGCAGGTCTTATCAGGTGCATGCACACTCGTTAGTTATTTTTGAAGCCTGTTCCCCTAAACAGGTCTTTAAATGGATTTCCAGGGGAGGAAGGCAGGGAGGGGAAATCACTGACCACTTAAGTTACCTCACACTAGAACAGGTTGCTCAAGGACTCATCCAGCCTGGTGCTGAACACCTCCCCAACCTCCCTGGGCAACCTGTCCCAGTGTCTCACCACCCTCAACCTGTGCCAGTGTCTCACCACCCTCACTGCATCCTAACACCCAGCCCACCCGTAGCCGGCTTCAGATCCTGCAAGGCCACTCCAAGATCTCCTAGAAGCCTTTTCCAGGCTGCAGAGCCCCAACTCTCTCAGCCTGTCCTCATAGCAGAGCTGCTGCAGCCCTCTGAGCATCTTTGTGGCCTCCTCTGGACTGGCTCCAACAGTTCCATGTCCTGCTTGTGCTGGAGGCTGCAGAGCTGTGCAGTGAGAGCTTTGCCTTGGGAAGAACAAATGTCCCTTGTGTTGGTACTTACCTGAGTCCTCCAAATGGATTTCAAATCCAATACAGGGTGAGGACAAACAGCTTAGCCTCTGGGGTTTGGAACCAACCTACCTGGGCAGCAGCTTGCAGACATGAGCTGAGGAGAAGGCAGGGCCAGGCAGCAGCCCCTGGCAGAGGCTGGTCCCCAGCAGTGCCCCCACAACATGAAAAGCAGCACCCAAAGTCACGATGCTTTGCTACAGCCTCCTATTTCCTTCAGTGTCTCTCCAGTTAATTAGTTATGCTCTTCTTGCAGTTAATTAGCTCAAAGAAAAACAGCCCTTTGTACTCAGCATTATAAATTAGAGTCTTTTGCTGTCTTAGACTTTATAGGAGGTGACACTTTCTGCCTTCTCTTAGCAGGGTCACATTTCCATTTCTCAGAGGTTGGGAAGGAGTCTCACTGAGCTGTGCTGTAGAGCTTGGATGTGGGGAGAAGCATTCAAAGGTACCCTCATTTCTTACAAAAAAATTATCAGAGGAGCTGAGAGAGAGAGAAAAAAAAATTGTGAGGATCAAAGGAAATGAACTCTATTAAAAAAGACTAAGTAATGAAAAAAAAGTTACTGAAAAAAATAATAATGCATGAAAGTGGCAAAAATGAGCTTCAGATGTTCCTAAGATCCCATCTGAAGAGAACTGGTGAGCCTCAATTAGCAGGTTGGGAGATGACAGCAGGTTCCTGCAGTCACTTTTCAAGTTGCAGGAACATCAGAGAGGCTCAGGCTCAGCTGTTAGAAGAAAAGGCCTTGCTGACCTCTGCCCCCATGCTGGGCTAAAGCAAACCACAGCGCTGGACCAAGTGCACTGAATCCCACCTGGCTTTCAGCACTCCCCAGCTCCTTTGGGCAACATGGTCCAGTGTCTCTCCACCCTCCTGGGGAAGAATCTCCTCCTAATGTCCTGTCCCACAGAATCACAGCCTTGTTTTGCTTGAGAAAGCTCTCTGAGATCAGCCAGTCCAACAGCAACCCAGCACCTCCATGGCCACCAAACCTTGCCCCAGGTGCCATGGCCACAGGCTTCTTGAACCCCTCCAGGGATGGGGACTCCACCACCTCCCTGGGCAGCCTGTGCCAGACCCTGGCCACTCTTTTCTTAAAGGAACCCAGCTTCTTCCAGGTGAAAGTCATTACCCCTCACCCTGTCCCTCCATGCCTTTGTAAAAAGTCCCTCTGGAGCCCATTGCAAGCAATATTCAAGAAGCTAGTAGAGAGGAAATGCCTAAAATTATTCCAGGGGAGGTTTAGGTTGGATCTTAGGAACATTCTTTTTTGCTGCAGGGGTGGTCAGGGACTGGCACAGGCTGGTCAAGGAGGTGGTGCAGTCCCCACCCCTGCAGGTGTTCAGGTGTTTTGGCATGGCAGCTGGGTACAGGGTTCAGTGAGCATGGTGGTGTTGGGTTGGTGGTGAAGTCAATGATCTTGGAGGTCTTTTCTAACCAAACCAATTCCCTGATCCCATGCCAGGTTATTGTGTAATGAAATATGAAATCTGGGCTTGTGCTTTCGGCCCCCAGCCCCAGCCCACATCACCTCTCATCACTCCTAGGGCTGGAGCTGAGTGCAGAGCCTTACATCAGGGAGGTCTCCTGGCACTTTACCTTCTTCTGGTGTTAACTGAAAATGGGAAGAGTCTGCCCAAGAGGAGCAGAGCAGAGTTATGAGGAGTCCTAGTGATTGATCTGCACAACAGAAGGGAAAGGCTCAGAAGATAGTTTAGATAATACAAGGGAGGACATCTCCAAGAGCAGCTTAGGGTCAGAAGAAACTCCATAATCATAGCTTTAACTCATCCACTTCACTGAGGTCTGGCAGCAGTGGGTGACAGATGAGACATCACTCAGAAAGCCTCAGTGACAAGCAGGACAATGCTTGAAAGCTGTGTCCTTGCAATATTGTCCCCTGCAAGAAAGAAGAAGTGGAAACCCAACTCATCATGAAGTACATTCATCTCTCCCTAGACTCTGTGCCTTGTCCACACTTGTTAGGAGAAGAGGAAAAAAAGCCCTGACAGGGTGAGCAGAGCTGAAACTTGCTGTGAAAAATTCACCAAGCAGCTGAGCTCACCTTGATGTCTTCTGCTGGAACAAAGACATAAATCTGAGAGCTCCTGGTTAGTGCTCAGCTGCAGAGCCAGCATCCAGCCAGAGATTAGATCAGAGAGGAGCAGGAGAGGGGAGAGAGGGGAAGATTCAAAAAGCAATTAAGATCTTAATCCCAGCAGCAAAAACCTCTTAGGGGATTGAAAAGAATCACACAGCCCCCAAGTGCTGGAGCAGTGGGCATTCAGCTCTCCTTGCTTGTGGTGGGGTGAGCTGAGATGTGTCCCTGTGTGAGCTTCTCCAGCTGCTCTTGCTCTGGCAGGGGAATTGGAGTTCTTCAGAGGTCGCTTCCAACCCTCTCCAGCCTGGCCTGTGTGGTTCTGTGAGGCTGCATGCTCCAAGCACACTCTGGCTGCTTCTCAGAGCCTCCCTGGTTCGTGGCACACAGCTGAGGCCAAAGTTGTAGTGCTTGGGGAAAAAAAGAGTTTCCAAACCTCCCCCAATTGTCCTGGGAGTATGTCTGAAGGACACTGAGGTGATGGAGTGAGTCCAGACAAGGGCAGTGATGTCCAACCCCGCCCTGCCAAGGGCAGGCACCTCCCACCAGACCTCATCACCCAAAGCCTCTTCCAGCCTGCCCCAGAACACCTCCAGGCCTGAAGCTGTCTGGACAGCCTGCTCCATTGCCTCACCTCTCCCAGGGGGAAGGAGTTTTTCCTGATCTAAATCCATCTCCCTGCAGTCTGAAGCCAGCACCCCTCAGCCCACCACTGCAAGCCCTGGAAAAAGCCTTCTGTGGGAACCACAAGCGATCAGCTGAGCAATCCTCAACCCAGGAGTCTCTCTGGGATGTTGCATCCACAGCACCAACACAACTTGGAGGCTGTTTGCATTGCACCCCTGTGCTGCAGCCCCCTCTGGGCACACATTTAACCTTCTCCAGGTTTGTGCCCAGGAGGGGCAATGCCATCTGGGGTGGGTTAGAAGGGCTGTGGTGAGTAGGTCGAGAGAGGTTCTCCTGCACCTCTGCTCTGCCCTGCTGAGGCCACATCTGGAGTCCTATGTCCAGTTCTGGGCGCCCCAGTTCCAGAGGGACACAGAACTGCTGGAGAGAGTCCAGCACAGAGCCACAAAGATGCTGAAGGGAATGGAAGAGCTCTGGCAGGAGGAGAGCCTGAGGGAGCTGGGGCTGGGAGCTTGGAGCAGAGGAGCCTGAGAGGTGCCCTCAGCAATGGGTATCAATGTGTGCAGGGTGAGTGGCAGGAAGTTGGAGCCAGGCTCTGCTGGGTGATGCCCAGTGCCAGCACAAGGGCAATGGTGGAAGCTGAGGCAGAGGAAGTTTCATTTAACCATGAGGAGGAATTTTTTGCCTGTGAGGGTGACAGAGGCCTGGCACAGGCTGCCCAGGGGAGTTGTGGAGTCTCCTCTGGAGATATTCAGGAACCATCTGGATGCATTCCTGTGTGATCTGCTCTGGATGATCCTGCTCTGGCAGGGAGTTGGACTGGCTGAACTTTGGAAGTCACTTCCAGCCCCTGACATTCTGTGATTCATCATCCTGTGGCCCTATCATTGCTGCAGCAGCCACAGCATTCCCATCTCTGTTGTAGGCTCCAGCAGGCTTTGCTTGCATCTCCCTTTCTGTGCATCTCTGCCCTAGCTCATCCCTCTTCATTGCATCAAGCCCAGGTTGTCTCAGAGCCATTCACAGCTTGTTCTCCTTTTCCCACCTCTTGTCCAGCCTGGCCCAGGGTGCCATGCTCTGTTGCACCTTGGTTATGGTACAAGCTGCCTACAAATCCCCCCCAAAGCCCCAGTGGTGCTTTGCTTCAAATCTCATCTCAAGCTTCCCTTGCTGCAGCGTGTGAGAAAGGCTTGAGAAGAGTTAGTCCACCCCTGCCTTGAAACCCTGCATGTTCCTTTGGGCTCCTGGTGGCAGCATTGCCCAGGCCAGTTCTGTGTTCCTGTGGATTGGAACCACACTCACACTGCATTTGTGCCCCTGCCCATTCTTTAGGTTGGGTTTTATGCAGTTCTCCAGCCCCTCACTGGGCTCCCACACACACTTACTGCATCAGACAGGAGATGAATAACCTGGGGTGGGTATGTCCCTGCAGTAACAGTAATGAATCCCAAGGTGCATCCTGATGCTGCTGTTGGCAGTGAAATCACAGACCCCAGCTGCTTCCCTCTCGTTATGGGGCAGGAGCAGCTCTCTGCTGAGGGACCTGAGTTGCCTCTTTTGTGGTGAGTCAATTGCCACCAGGAACAAAGCTTCTCTCACCCACCCTCTGTCCAAACCTACCACAAAACCCATTATAACCAGTTGGCAGAATGGCTTCTGGGGGAGAGCAGATCTACAAGCTGCAGCTGAGGGCATCCCAACATGGGCAGGGCTCAGCCTGGACAAACCCAGGCTCTTCAGGGTACAAGATATCTTGCTCTGTTGTAATGGAAGTCCTCTTGTCCAATGTCCTCCAACAATCTGCCTTTAATGGGGTTACTATTGCAGAGGTAAAGCATTTTATATGGAACCAGGTTTACATTATCCTGCTATTGGGAGATCTGGCTTGCAATGCTGTTCAAATCCTTTAATCCATAAATAGGATTCCAGCCAGAGCTGGGCTGCCTTCCAAAACTGTAATCTCCAGTCTATGAATTATTACAAAAAGATTAGGGTGTTTCAAGTAATAACATTTCAAATAAATCAGCTTTCATGGAGGAACAACAAACTAATATCAGAAATAACAATATAAAGACATTTATATAGCCACTTGCTGCAAGAACTTCACTAACCAGAGGGATTCTCTGCTCATTTCCATTGTTTCCTTGGAGGAACACACCTCTGCCTCTGCCCCTGCACTGCTGGGCTTTGCTGCAGAGCCAGGGAGGGTTTGCTCCCTTCCATCTGTCAGGCAGCCCCTCCAGACCACCACTCACTGTTGGTCATAGATACGCAATGGGTTGGGCTGGAAGGGACCTTAGGAGGGGAGCCTGAGGGAGCTGGGACTGTGCAGAGGGAGCTGGGACTCTGCAGCCTGGAGAGGAGGAGCCTGAGAGGTGCCCTCAGCAATGGGTATCAATGTGTGCAGGGTGAGTGGCAGGAGGCTGGAGCCAGGCTCTGCTGGGTGATGCCCAGTGCCAGCACAAGGGCAGTGGTGGAAGCTGAGGCAGAGGAAGTTTCATGGGAACCTGAGGAGGAATTTTTTGCCTGTGAGTGTGACAGAGCCTGGCACAGGCTGCCCAGGGGTGTTGTGGAGTCTCCCTCTCTGGAGATATTCAGGAACCATCTGGATGCATTCCTGTGTGATCTGTTCTAGGAGATCTTGCTCTGGCAGGAGTTGGACTGGCTGAGCTTTGGAGACCCCTCCCAGCCCCTGACACTGTGACTCTGTGAATTAATAATGAACCCACCCCATTTTGCCCCTTTTCCCCCTCCAAACCCACAGCACCTGGGCTCTGTTGGAGTCTCCTCCCACCCCAGGTGTGGCCACTTTGCCCTCTCCACTCACTCCCCTATTTAATCCCCCCCAGGACAAGCAGAAGCCCTAAGCTGTGCCCAACTGGGCAGAGGATCCTCCTCCTGTGGTCACTGGTGAGTGCCCCTGGTGCACANCTCAAGGATCTTCTAGTTCCAAGCCCCCTGCCATGAGCAGGGACAGCTCAGGCTAGATCAGGTTGCTCAGAGCCACATCCAGCCTGGCCTGAAACATCTCCTTCAATCCTGAGAGGTCTGAATTGTGCTTATTAAAGGCTCAGAGATGCCAGGGGTTGGAAGGGACCAAAAGAGCTCATCTGATCCAACCCCCCTGCCAGAACAGGACCAGACAATCCAGCTCAGGGCACACAGAACACATCCAGACAGGCCTGCAAAGGCTCCAGAGGAGGACACTCCACAACCTCTCTGGGCAGCCTGTGCCAGGGTTCTGGGACCCTTCCAGGCAAGAAGTTGCCCTTGTGTTGAGCTGGAACCTCCTGTGCTGCAGCTTCCATCCATTGCTCCTTGTCCTGTCCTAGGCAGCAGTAAGCAGAACCTGTCCCCCCCACCTCCTGACCCCCAGCCCTCAGATAGTTATAAACATTGATTAGATCCCCTCTCAGTCTTCTCCTCTCCAAACTAAGCAGCCCCAGGTCCCTCAGTTTCTCCTCCCCAGACAGTGCTCAGTCCCCTCAGCATCCTCACAGCCTTCCCTTGGACTCTCTCCTGCAGGCCCTTGTCCTTCTGGGGATACCAAACGTGAAGGCAGTGCTCAAGATGAGCAGGGCAGAGTAGGTGCAGGGGTCATGTACTCATCACCACCATCAGCAGTGATGCTCCAAGTTGCTTAGTGACCCACCTAAGTGTGAGGTGCCCATGGATCTATGATGCTCCTCTCTTGTTTTCCAGGTGCCATGGATAAATGACACAGCTCAGTTCCTTGTTTCTCCAGCTGTGAAGCTTCATGGGCAGCTGCAGAGAAGGGCATTGAGGCTGTTGTGGGGCAGAACAGGTTGGTTTCCTGATTTACACCTGTATGAACACGGGGTGGGATATGGACCCTGCAAAACTTCCTTAGCCTTTTAAAGGAAACAAAGACCAGAGCAAAAGCTGTGCCCACTGGAAGACAGAAGCAAACCTGGTGCCAAGCAGGAGCCTCTGCTTCATTTCCCTGGTGTCTGTTAAATCCTCCTGCTGCAGTCACAGGAACACAGAGTGCTGGGGGTTGGAGCTGACCTTAAGGGATCACCTAGAGCAGGTCTTCCCTGCAAGAGTGGTCAGGGACTGGCACAGGCTGCCCAGGGAGGTAGGTGGTGGAGTCTCCACCCCTGCAGCTGTTCAGAAAGCTGTGGCCATGGCATTTTGGGACAGGGTTTAGTGGCCATGGTGGTGCTGGGTGGAGTGGTTGGGCTTGATCTTGGAGGTCTTTTCCAACCCAAACAATTCCATGATTCTACCGTGGCTGGTGCCCAGCCCCTGCTCCTCATCCTGCACAGGCAATGCCCAGAGCTGTCCTCAGGTGTGACTGATGCTGCCTTACTGCATTTTGGATGCCTGTCATTAGGGACTGATTGAAGTAGACTAAATAAAAACCACCTTGCTCTGCTTCTGCTCCTTCCTGCAGCCTCTTTCCACCTGACATCAACTGCTCAAGGAGCCAAGGAGGCTTTTATGCATGTGTCACACCTCCAGCATTCAGCAAAAATAATCACAGCAGCTGACAAAGTTTATTGTATTAAACAGAAGGCTGAGAATTCTTTTTTAACCTACAGCATATGCAGGAGGGAGCTGCACAAAAAGCAGCAGAACCCGGCACGGATCAGTGTGAAATAATTTGCTGTTCATTTAGCTGTCAGGTGGTGCTTCTGAACAGAAGTTCTACTGCAATTCAGCTTTAATAAATTGGTGCTTAAAACACACTTGGTACTGTGCAGCCCTCTCCTTGCATTAAACTTAAGAACTCGCTCAATAATCCAGGACAACTCAGCCCAGCAGCAGGCTGCTTTCCTCCAATGCCTTATTTTTTTGGTCTGCTATAACCCAGGGGAAACTCTGCAGGGTGTGCAATGAGATTCACAGAATGGGTTGGATTGGAAGGGACCTTAAAGATCATCCAGCTCCTCCTGCACCAGCCCTGGTTGCTCAAGGCCTCACCTGACCTGGCCTTGAACACCTTCAGGGAGAGGACATCCGCAGCCTCCCTGGGCAGCCTGTGCCAGTGTTTTGCCACCCTCACTGCAAAGAATTTCTTCTAATCTCCAGTCTAAATCTCCCCTTTTCTAGTTTAAATCCATCCACTCTCATCCCATCACCACAAGCCCTTGTAAATCTCTTGTGTCCACCCATCCAAGTGTGGTCTGGATGCAGCAGCCTGGTCTGTGCAGCTGAGAATGATCAGTGCCTTTCCCTGCCCCTCTACAGCACTGCCCTGGGCGAAGACCATTTCACTGCTCTGCATCTCTGCTTCCTCTTGTAAGGAGTGGGTAGTATCATGTGCATCCCTGTGGATTTGAGCATTCCTGATTATCTCTGTAGGGATTTGGAGGTTAACAGCTTTACACAAGCCTAATTAATTGCTATTATTTAGTTTAATATTCCACCCAAGTGCTCTGCCCATGCAAGACTTGCTCTGCTATTCCTGCTCTGAAAGGCTTTGGAGGCAGCTGGGTCTGTCTGGGGGATGGGAGAGGGGACCCACAAATGCAGCAGCCTCTCTGGGCATGAGCATGAGGTGCTGGGAGTTTGACATGTTCCACTTGTAACTACTTGGGCTGGTGGCTGATGGGCAGGAAACTCTTCAGTGGGTCCAGCTCAGATGGGACAACAAAATGAGCAAGAGTAATAAACTCTGAACAAAATCAGAGTCACCAAGGTTGGAAAAGACCTCTAAAATCATCCAACCGTCAGTCCAACACCACCATGCCCACTAAACCATGTCCAAAGTGCCGAGAGAAGTGTGGCCAGCAGGGCAAGGGAGGTGATTCTGCCCCTTTACTCTACTCTTGTCAGACCCCACCTGGAGTCCTGTGTGCAGTTCTGGAACCCTCAGCACAGGAAGGACATGGAAGTGTTTGAGCGGGTCCAGAGGAGGCCACAAAGATGCTCAGAGGGCTGGAGCAGCTCTCCTATGAGGACAGGCTGAGAGAGTTGGGGCTCTACAGCCTGGAGAAGAGAAGGCTTCCAGTATCTGAAGGGGACCTACAGGAAGGCTGGGGAGGGACTATTTACAAGGTCTTGAAATGACAGGACAAGAGGCAATGGGTTTAAACTGGCAGAGGGGAGATTTAGACTGGATGTTAGGAGGAAGTTCTTTACAGTGAGGATGGTGAGACACTGGAACAGGTTGCCCAAGGAAGTTGTGGCTGCTCCCTCCCTGGAGGTGTTCAAGGCCAGGTTGGAGGAGGCCTTGAGTGAGCTGTACTAGTGGGAGGTGTCCCTGCCTATGGCAGGGGGCTGGAACTAGATGATCCTTGAGGTCCCTTCCAACCTTACCATTCTATGATTCTATGTCCACACCTCCATGGAGCCAGGTGGGAGTTGGTCTCTTCTCCCAAGTAACAAGTGATAGACCAAGAGGGAATGGCTTCAGGTTGGACCATAGGAGGTTCAGTTTGGATATTATGGAAAATTTCTTTGGTGTGAGAGTGGTCAGGGATTGGCACAAGCTGCCCTGGGAGCTGCTGGAGTCCCCATCCCTCTGGAGGTGTGCAACGGCCATGGCACTTGGGGACAGGGCTCAGTGGCCATGGTGGTGCTGATGGATCACAACCTGTGATTGTCTCCTCTAGCAGAGGGTGAGGAGACTGCTGTGGTGGGGCTGTGGCAGGAGCTGCAGGCTGCTGAGCCTGGCTTGCCAAAGAGCAATCAGAGCTGTTCTCTGCAGACTCTGAGCAGGACCCTGGGCTGACCCCTACTGCATGAAGAGCTCTGTAACAAACAGCCCAGAGGGAGCAGAGTGTCCCTGGCAGTGCTCAGAGCCCCACTGGCACAAATAAAGGCTACCCTGGAGCCTGTCCCTGGCAAGGGGATGCGTGGGGAGGGAAGATGGATGGCACACATTGTGTGCCTGACAGGGAGACTAATGGCTGCTGGATGGGGTCTTAAGTATATCATAAAATCAGTGTTGGCCACGGCCAGGAGGATGCCTTCAGACTGCATCTTCTG
>VWZE01022700.1:26354-49554 GCA_013396675.1 Eubucco bourcierii
CAGGTGGTGCTGGACACAACTAGCACAGGTGGTGCTGGACACAACTAGCGCAGGTGATGCTGGACACAACTAGTGTAGGTGGTGCTGGACAGGAGGACAGTGCGGCTGGACCTCTTCTGGGGTGCAGTCACCCCTTGGCAGAGCCTGGGCAGGGCTTTCAGGGAGCTGCTACTCCACCATGTGTGGCAGACAGGAGTGTGGTGGTTCCAGCTAGAACAGGTCGCTCAAGGACTCATCCAGCCTGGTGCTGAACACCTGCAGGTAGGTTGGGGAGCACAGAAGCACCAAATATGATCTTCGATCACATTCGGTGCTTCTGTGCTCCCCAACCTCCCTGAGCAACCTGTGCCAGGCTCTCACCACCCTCCCTGCAAAGAATGTAGTCCTCATCTCCAGTCCAAAACACAGGTGGAAGGAGAACACCTGACACCCCCTCCTTACCGCAATTAAAGTGGGCTAAAGTTAACTGTGTGCATTTCATTAAGGAAATGGAGCCACCAGCACTTGGGAATTCCATTTCCTTGCAATGGCAAAGTGAAGGATGCTGACAGGATGAGTTATGAGGCATATTTACAAACAGCTGTTAAAAAGCCCCTGTCTACATCCCAGCTGGGTGGGCTTTTTCCTGTCTCTCCCTCCTCCCTCCCCTCCCTTTTTATTATTTTTTCCGTTTAATGCAGGGTTTGTGCAGTTCTGCTTTGAGAAGCCAGCTTGGTTGGCTCTCTTGCAAAGAGAGGTGAGCTTGATTAATTTATCCCTGCTCCACAAGCCTGCAGTCACAACTGGGGAGCAGTCTGCCTGGCTGCAGTTTAGTCATGGAATAAACCCAAGGGCAGGCAACCAGGACACAGCCTGTGTGGTGCTTAATTACAGCTCTTGTGTGCTCCTCAGGCTGCAATCATGAAGTCTGAGCCTTCCTCCAGTCACGGGTTCATAGAATGGTTTGGTTGGGTTGGAAGGGACCTTCAAGTTCATCCAGCTCAAACCCCCCTGCTATAGGCAGGGACACCTCACACTAGAGCGGCTTGCCCAAGGTCCTGACAGCCTGCCCTTGGACACCTGCAGGGAGGGGACATGGGGGCTGGAGCCAGGCTCTGCTGGGTGGTGCCAGCACAAGGGCAATGGTGGAAGCTGAGGCAGAGGAAGTTTCATTTAAACATGAGGAGCAATTTTGTCACTGTGAGGGTGACAGAGCCCTGGCACAGGCTGCCCAGGGGGGTTGTGGAGTCTCCCTCTCTGGAGATATTCAAACCCTTCCTGGATGTGTTCCTGTGTGATCTGCTCTGTCTAAGCTTTGGAGGTCCCTTCCAGCCCCTGACACTCTGTGGTTCTGTGACTGTGACATCCACAACCTCCCTGAGCAGCCTGTGTCAGTGTCTCCCCACGCTCACTGTGGAGAATTTCTTCCTCATCTCCAGTCTCAGCCTCCCCTCTCCCAGCTCAGAGCCTGTTGTCCTGGGCTACAAGAGCCCAGCCCTTGTAAAAGTCCTTCCCCCTGCTCTCCTGTAGCCCCTTCACGTACTGGTAGGCTGCTGTCAGGTCTCCTGAAGCCTTCTCTTCTCCAGGCTGGACAGTCCCAGCTCCCAGCCTGTCACTGCAGGGGGAGGCTCTGCAGCCTCTGATCACCTTTGTGGCCGCCTCTGGACCCACTGCAGCACCTTTGTGTGGGGGACACACCAGAGCTGGGCACAGTGCTCATGCTGATTTCTGCTGGAGTTTTTGTCCCTTACAGTATACTGTGGAGGACTGAGGCTGTTGGTGGGAGTTTGGCACTGGGGGAGAGGGCTGGGGTCTGGGTGACACTGTGAAGGGGCTGGCACAGCTCACTGGCTGGCACTCCAGGTCTAGAGGTGCAGACAGGAAAGAAGGATTAAGACCAAGATATTGCCACTCGAGGTATTGTGAATGCTCCTTCTAAGCATGTCAGCTTGGAAGCCACAGGAGATGTGAATCCCTGGCATTAGGCAGATTACAAGAGCAGAATATGCAATGAGATTATTGCCAAGACTCAGATTCCCTCCCTATCTACATCCCCCTCCTGCTGTCACTCCCCAGCCTCAATCTTTTGCTTTCTCTGTCAACAAGAGAGAGATCTCTCAGCTTTCAGCTGAAGAGCTGCAACCAACACCTTGTGGTACACCCAGAGCCCTTTGGAACCACAGCACTGCAGCAGGGAAACTTCATCTGAAAAGAGCTGCATCTGCTGGCCCTGCACCCCCTTGCATGCCCTCCATCCCCTGCCTGCCCTGCACCCCCTACCTGCCCTCCATCCCCTGCATCCCTGCACTTTCTGTATCCCTGCACCCCTACGCCCCCTACACCCCCTGCATGCCCAGACAGCCTCCAGCAGATCCTCTTTTTCCTCGTTGACTAGACGCTATGTGGAAAGTTCCTTGTGTTGTTTCCATCTGACTGCAGCAGCATCTGCTGCTGCTGATAAAGGTGCTAGAAGAGTTGGGAGAGGATAAGCCTGAGCCTGGGAGCAGCCCCTCCAGCAGCAGCAGGTGTTTGGGTGAGTAGCAAAGCTCTGGAGCAGTCACAACCCACCTGGGTGGGCCTTGGCCTCTGCATTTTCATGGATTCATTGATCCACAGAATGGTTTGGGTTGAAAGGCACCTTAAAGGTCACCTATTTCCAACCCCTGCTGTGGTCAGGGACACAGGCTCACAGGATACCAGGGGCTGGAAGGGACCCAAAGAGCTCATCCAGTCCAACCCCCCTGCCAGAGCAGCACCAGACAATCCAGCTCAGGGCACACAGAACACATCCAGACAGGCCTGCAAAGGCTCCAGAGAAGGAGACTCCACAGCTTCTCTGGGCAGCCTGTGCCAGGGCTCTGGGACCCTTCCAGTCAAGAAGTTCCCCCTTGTGTTGATCTGGAACCTCCTGTGCTGCAGCTTCCATCCATTGCTCCTTGTCCTATCCCAGGCAGCAGTGAGCAGAGCCTGTCCGTCCCCCCCCCACTCCTGACCCCCAGCCCTCAGATAGTTATAAACATTGATTCAATCCCATCTCAGTCTTCTCTCTAGACTAAGCAGCCCCAGGTCCCTCAGCCTCTCCTCCCCAGGCAGTGCTCCAGTCCCCTCAGCACCCTCTCAGCCCTCCCTTGGACTCTCTCCAGCAGGTGCCTGTCCCTCTGAAACCAGGGAGCCCAAAGCTGAAGGCAGTGCTCAAGATGAGGTCTCACCAGGGCAGAACAGATGCAGAGAAGAACCTCCCTGGATCTGCTGGACACACTCTTGTGAATGCCCTCAGACCCCCGCTGGCCTCTTGGCCCCCAGGGCACGTTGCTGTGCCATGGACACATGGCATTGTTACCACTATGACACCTACCACTGAGCAGGTTGCTCAAGACTCCATCCAGGCTGGCTTTGAACAATTCCAGGCTTGGAGCCTCCACCAACCATGTCCCTCAGTGCTATGTCTTTGGGGTTTCTTTAAGCTAAATCCATGAAATGAACATAGTACTTGGGGGGAAAAGAAAGGGGGGGAGAAGGATTTTCAGGGTCTGCTGGTTTGAAGCTAAATGGGATATTTTAGTGAGAGAAATTAGATCATTGGATGTGAAAAGAAAATAGTAGTGGTGTCTGTATTAACCTATGTGTTCTGCCCAGCCTCAGGAAGATGAGGACATAACTTGGATCAGGCAGTCTCTGCCTGGCTGCCCCCTGCTAACTCTTCTGCCTGAACCTGCATGTTCCCAACTAATCACTGGCCAGGAGGATGAGCAGAGGGCTGGAGCTGCTCTGCTGCCAGGAGAGTCTGAGGCAGTTGGGGCTGTGCAGTCTGAGGAGGAGAAGGCTCCCAGGGGACTTTCTTGTGGCCTTGCAGGATCCAAAGGGGGCTACAAGAAAGCTGGGGAGGGACTTTTGAGACTGTCAGGCAGTGATAGGTCTGGGGGGAATGGAACAAATCTGGAAATGGGGAGAGTCAGACTGGAGGTTAGGAAGAAGTTCTTCAGCATGAGGGTGGCAAGAGCCTGGTAGGGGTTGCCCAGGGAGGTGGTGGAGGTCTCATCCCTGGAGGTGTTTAAGACCAGGCTGGATGAGGCTGTGGCCAGCCTGAGCTAGTGTGAGGTGTACCTGGGCATGGCAGGGGGTTGGAGCTGGCTGATCCTTGTGGCCCCTTCCATCCCTGCCTGATTCTATGATTCCATGATTCTAACAGCCCTTGCTGGCCTTTCCAGCTCACCCTGCACGTAAGAGAGATTCTGAGGTAAGGGAGGAGGTGGAAAGAAGGTGGAAGGGTGGTTGGGGGGCCCTTTTGGGTAGTTTGCTGCTGGGAGGGGTCTTGTATTTCTGTATTCCTTTTAATTTTTCTATTACTGCATGTAGTTGTGAATGTCTGTACTGTATTACATGTATGTACTGCTCATAAATGGTGCTAAGCTGTGAACAGAAAGCTTCATTCCTCAGCTTGCAGCCAGCTGAGCAGTTTGGTTAACCTAGTGGTAGGGAGAGAAGCTCCAAAACCACTGCACAAGGTAACTGAAGAGATGGAGGTGTGAACTTCCAGAGAAGGGAGGCTTGGCAAGGCAGCCCTGTGTAATACTCCAGCTCCAAAGGAGCTCTGGTAGAAGGACTCCTTCACGTGGGATGAGTTGATGAGAAGCTCATTTGTAAGGAAAATTGAGCCTGGGAATGGTTGAGAGCAACCTGCTGCTTTCTTCTTGTCATTGGTTTTTACTTTCCCTTTTTTTTTTTACTTTCTCTGCCAAGTGATTGATTTACTCCAAGGCTTCATTGCTTCCAATAACATGGGTTTGCTTATTTCTTTTCTATCTGATCAATATGATAAATATTCCAGAAAGCTGGAAGTGCCAGCTCGATTATTTCGGGCTGCAGCAGTGGAGAGGGGGCAGGCTGCAGCCTGCACTGTGTGCCTTGTGAAGCAGAAAAGCAATTCAGTCAGACTAAAGGCTACAGATGAGGCTGGAGCTTCTCTGCAAGAAATGTAAATGATCTGAATTCATTTTGCTGGTAAGAGGAGAGAGTGGGAAAGGGGAAATACTTTAAAAAAAAAACAAGAAGATAAATAATAAAAATATTAAAGTTAAAGATGTTGCAGATCAAGGAATTCAACTTTGAGCAGACCCAAAATTAACATAAAAGAAAACACGGCAGTAAGGGGCAGGGGGGAACAGATTTCACTGACATCATCTGGTTCAGTGACTGAGCCCCTGATCTGTTTCTGAAGCACCTCTCTGTGGTGGTGTGGGTTTGGGTTTTTTCCCCCCCTTTTCTTTCTTTCTTTTCTTTTAGAGCATGTACAATGGCATCATGGCCCTGGCTGCAGCCAGGCTGCTGCGAACAGCTTGTGTGTGTTTGGGTGTTCAGTGGCCCATGAGAGCAGATCGTCCTCCCTTACCATCAAAGGCTTTCTTCCCCAGGTCTTTGATTAGGATACAAATGGTTGCCCTCTCTTTTGTGCTGGCAGTGTCAGCACATGGAGCCTCCTTGCCTTGAGTTTATGTCGGTGGTGTTGTTTTCACTGTTGGTTTGGCTCCGTTAGTGACTTCTGTTCGTTTGTTGCCTGCGAGGGACAGTCCCAGAGTCACAGAACTGTTTGGGCTGGCAAAGCCCTTTTGGATCATCCAGTCCCAATCATTCTCTAACTCTGCCAAGTCCCCCAGCACCACATCTCTGTAGCCCCCTCCAAGGATGGGTGTTCAGCCACCTCCCTGGCCAGCCTGTGCCAGCCTCTGAGAACCCTTTCCGTGAAGAAGTTTCTTCTAATACCTTCTAAACCTACCCTGCTGCAACCCGAGGCCATCTCCTCTCATCCTGTCATTTGTTCCTAGGGAGAAAGAATCAATCACTCTACAGCAAGAGTGATTGGCATTGGGATGGCCTACCTGGGGAGGTGGTGCAGTCCCCATCCCTCGAGATGTTTAAGAGGAGGCTGTGGGCGATGGTTTAGTTAATAAGATGTTGTTAGGTTGGACTCAATGATCTTGAAGGTCTTCTCCTTCTGATTCTGAGACCAACATCCACCTTCTTGTTCCTCTCTGCATCCTGAGAGTAAGAGAAAGAAGGGTCAAACCCACCCTGGATGGCCCAACCCAGGGTGGGGATTACCCCATCCAACAGGAATGGTCTCTCAGTTTGTGTTTGGAGTCCCTGGGAATGGCCTGGAAAGGTTCAAGTGCTGAAGATGCCTTGGGAGGTGGAGCCTGAGGACACTGTGTGCTGATGGATTCAGAGATGTCAGAGGGTCATAGAATCACTGAGGTGAGGAAAGACCTCTAAGATCATCCAGTCCAACATCAACCTGACACCAACATGTCCCCAAACCATGTCCCCAAGCTTTGAACTCCTCCAGGCATGGCGACTCCACCACCTCTCTGGGCAGCCTGTTTCATTCTTTGAGAACCCCTTCAGTGAAGAAGTTTCTTCTGATCTCCAACCTATCCCTCCCCTGGCACTATTTCAGGCCATTTTCTATCACCTGATGCCAGGGAGAAGACCCCAACCCCTCTTCCCTCCAACATGTCAATCAGATATTTGGTTTCCCTCTGCCCCCTTTCTCCTCTCTCCAAGTGAAACCTCTGGCCCAGGCAACACCAGAAATGCTGGAAGAGGAAAACAAGAGCATTCTTAACTGGAAACAGCCTTCTCCTTTTGTCAGGGCTGGATATATTTAACTGCTCCAATTCCACTGCCAGGACTTTTTTTTGCCAAGGAAAACTTAAACTTTCTCTTCAAAACCTTCCACGTATCCAAACAAAGAGAGAGGAGCTGGAAGTAGTTCTTGGCAGAGCCATGGTGTGTGTTGGTGGTGGGGGTGGGGGAATAATACTCTGGGTGTCCTTTTTTTGTTGTCTTTCCCTTTGGATCAAGTCAGTTTGGATCATCCTGAAGCAGAGAGAGATGCTTTGCTCACATGGGTGACCAGCAGGTGCACAGCTTGCAGCCCACATGGTGCTGTCTCTGCTCTCAGTCAAGGAGGGGTGCAGGGGCTTGGGCTGGCATTGCAGGCTCTTTGTATTCCCTGGTACTTCATCACAGATCCCACTTAGCAAACCTGATCATAGAATGGTTTAGGTTGGGAGGGACCTTTAGGAGGGAGTTCCAACCCACTAGAGCAGGTTGCTCAAGGACTCATCCAGCCTGGTGCTGAACACCTGCATGGAGGTTGGGGAGCACAGAAGCACCCAATGTGATCTTCGATCTTCAATCATGTTGGGTGCTTCTGTGCTCCCCAACCTCCATGGGCAACCTGTGCCAGGCTCTTACCACTCTCCAGCAAACCAGCTTGGTGAGATACCCCCAGCTCAGCAGAGACAGCCTGGGAGAGCTTTTGAGTCTCTTACTGAAAGAAATTCAGCAAGTTTCACCTGAGCATTGAGTGATGTGTCCAGTTCTGGGCCCCTCAGTTCAAGAGAGATGTTGAAGTGATGGAAGGTGTCCAGAGAAGGGCAGCAAGGCTGGGGAGGGGCCTGGAGCACAGCCCTGTGAGGAGAGGCTGAGGGAGCTGGGGGTGTGCAGCCTGCAGAAGAGGAGGCTCAGGGCAGACCTCATTGCTGTCTGCAGCTACCTGAAGGGAGGTTGTAGCCAGCTGGGGTTGGGCTCTGCTGCCAGGCACCCAGGGACAGAACAAGAGGACACAGCCTCAAGTTGTGCCAGGGCAGGCTCAGGCTGGATGTTAGGAAGAAGCAAGAGTGATTGGCATTGGAATGGTCTGCCCAGGGAGGTGGTGGAGTGCCCATCCCTGGGGGTGTTCGAGAGGAGGCTGCATGAGGCACTCAGTGCCAGGGGTTAGTTAATCAGAAGGTGTTAGGTGATAGGTTGGACTGGATGATCCCAGAGGTCTTTCCCAACCTGCTTCATTCTGTTTAGGTTTAGTGGCCTTGGTGGACAATTCTTCACTGTGAGGGTGCTGGAGCCCTGGAGCAGGCTCCCCAGAGAGGGTGTGGAGTCTTCTTCTCTGGACACTTTCAAGACCTTCTTGGATGCATTCCTGTGCACCCTGGCCCAGGTGATCCTGCCTTGGCAGGGGGATTTGGCTCAGTGATCCTCAGTGATCCTTCCAACATTTAATGATTCTATGAAATTCAATATTTTCTCCTGGTCTTGGTCTCAGCTGAAGTGGACTTCCTTGTTCTATGGTTTGACCCCAGCAGGAGCTAGGACAGTCCACAGTGGTCTGAGCTGGTGAAGGATGCAGGAACAGCTCTTACAAGGAGCAGCTGCGGGAACTGGGGAGGAGAAGAGGCTGAGGGGTGATGTCCTGGCTCTCTGCTACTGCCTGGAGAGGTTGCAGTGAGGTGGGAGTTGGTCTCTTCTCTCCAGAGAATAGCATGGCCTGGGGTTGCACCAGGGAGGGTTAGGCTGGAGGTCAGGAGAACAGGCTGCCCAGGGAGGTGGTGGAATCCCCGTCCCTGCAGGTGTCCCAGACATTGTGGACATGGCACTCTGGGGACATGGTTTAGAGGTCTTGGTGGTGCTGGATTGGTGGTTGGACTGGATGATCTTGGAGTTCTTTTCCAACCAAAACAAGTCTGGGATTTTGTGATCTGCTTCTCTCAGACCTGAGTGCTTCAGCTCAGCATCTTAAATGCTACCTGCAGCCCACAGCAGGCAGGGGCCAGAGCTCTGCAGAGCTTCCACAGCTGCCAGCTCCCTCTAATGAAGGATGCAAATGGGCTGCAAGGGAGAAGGTGCCAGAGAAAGGAAAAGAAACTCATGAAAGGCAGCACAGGCAAGGGAGAGAAATTATTCACCTAGCCCTAAAGTTTATTTCTAAGAGCTCTTTATTTTATTTTTTTTTTCTCTCAATTTCATATATTTCCCTTGATCATTTGAGAGAAAAGATCTGGCCATAGACAGATCTCCAAAGAGATGATGATTTTTTTTTTCTTCCCAGCATTGCTATTGCTTCAGTCCTTGATCTCTTCAGACAGGGAATGTTTAATTGGTGCACTGGTGAAATAAAATGTTTAAATAGATTGAGTGGCAGATTTTTCCCTCTGTTGTGACATTAATCCCCAAATATTCCCGGGCCCCTCACTGGGTATTGAGGCAAAGAAAGGAGCCAGAGGAGGTCCCTCTCTATCCATCTGCCTGTGATGTGAAAGCTCCCTGGCTGCACTTACCATACATGATCCAACACATCCATTGAGTCAAGGACCTTTGGCAGTGATCACTCACACACATGAAACAAATCACTCTGATGCAGCTTCGCTGACTCAGGGCAGACTTCTCCACAGAGATGTGATGGGGAGGGGAAGGGAGCACTGATTTCCAGCCAGGTCTCTAGCAAAACGTCTCCCTGGAGGGAGAAACAGATGGCCCAGGGAGGTTGTGGTTGCCTCCTCCCTGGAGGTGTTCGAGGCCAGACTGGATGAGCCCTCAAGCAGCCTGATCTAGTGGGAGGTACCCATGGCACAGGGGTTGGAACTGGATGATCTTGAAGGTCTCTTCCAACCCAAACCATTCTGTGACTCTCTGACCCTCTGTGTTGTGCACACAGCTCTGCCCAGTGCACATCCCCTAAAGCACAGAGACAGTGAGGAGGAGGCTGGGGAGATGTAGGTGAGATGGGATGGGAAGGTGTCCTGCTAAGGCAGGAGGCAAATGAAAAGGTTGATTCTGTTGGTGGTTGATTGGGTTTTGGTTTTTTTTTTTCCTTTGGTTGGGTTTTCTTTCCCTTCTTTGTTGTGTGTGTGCCTCTGTGTGTTTGCTTGTTGGGGCTTTCACATTTGTCTGTTTGGGTTTCTGTTGTTTGTTTGGATTTTGGTTGGTTGGTTGGGTTGTTTTTTTTTCCTCTGGCAGTCTGTGCGGTTTGGTATTGTTTCTAGCTTGATAATAATGTTTAAATCAACCTGTGCCTGTTCTGCCTTTCTGGCTTCAGCTGAACTCCCTGGAGAGAAGGGAGGTTCTATAAACTTCTGAGTTGGCATTTGACTGTGAGCATCTCCCTCCCCTCCCTCTCTTGAAGAAAACCTCCTAAGAAATCCTGAAAAGACTCTGAAATGATAAGCAGACTGCAGGCTCCACGTTGCTCAATCACAAAACCCCTTTGCAGAATTCTCAGCAGCAGATTAAGACTCAGAAACTCACAAATCAAAGGATTTCCAGCTCCACCTCCCTCCCACCCATTACGCAGGGAAAGGAGAAAAAAAATAAAATAAAATAATAAATCTCAATCTCCTCAGACAAGAGGGAGAAAGGAGATGAAATTAGGGTTTAAAATCGTTTAGTTTTGCCTTTTTAATTTAGTTTTGCATTGTCAGTGATACACACTGCCTACAGGAAAAATTAAAAAGCTTATTGTAGAATAAAAAGGCAGAGCCACAGCTTGTGGGACAATACTCTGCCTGTTCACGTCCATTAGGACAAGGAGGCTGAAATGCTCATTTCTTTATGATGAAGGCACTAAAGATTTCCAATGAGCAGCCTGCACTGAGCCTGCTGGGGAGATTTATTGCTAAAGCAGCTTGTTAATCACAGCAGCCAGCTTCCAGGCTTCCTAAAGTGGGGATCAGGCTCTTCTCCCTGGTAACAAGTGGTAGGACAAGAGGAAATAGACTTAAGCTGCAGCAGGGCAAGTTTAGGTTGGATGTTGGGTGAAACTTATTTCATAGAATCATAGAATGGTAAGGTTGGAAAGGACCTCAAGGATCATCTAGTTCCAACCCCCTGCCATAGGCAGGGACACCTCCCACTAGTACAGGTTACTCAAGGCCTTGTCCAACCTGGCCTTGAACACTTCCAGGGAGGGAGCAGCCACAACCTCCCTGGGCAACCCGTTCCAGTGCCTCACCACCCTCACTGGAAAGAACTTCCTCCTAACATCCAGTCTAAATCTCCCCTCTGCCAGTTTAAACCCATTGCCCCTTGTCCTGTCATTGCAGGACCCTGTAAATAATCCCTCCCCAGCCTTCCTGTAGGCCCCTTTCAGATACTGGAAGGCTACTATCAGGTCCCCTCGAAGCCTTCTCTTCTCCAGGCTGCAGAGCCCCAACTCTCTCAGCCTGTCCTCATAGCAGAGCTGCTCCAGCCCTCTGATCATCTTTGTGGCCCTCCTCTGGACCTGCTCCAACACTTCCATGTCCTTCCTGTGCTGAGGGTTCCAGAACTGCACACAGTACTCCAGGTGGGGTCTGACGAGAGCAGAGTAAAGGGGCAGAATCCCCTCCCTTGCCCTGCTGGCCACGCTTCTCTTGATGCAGCCTAGGACTCGGTTGGCTGTCTGGGCTGCATGTGCACACTGCAGGCTCATGTTGAGCTTTTCATCAACCCAGACTCCAAGGTCCTTTTCCTCAGGGCTGCTCTCCAGCCATTCACCACCCAGCCTGTATTTGTGTATTTCCTGGAAGGGTTCTCAAAGGCTGGCACAGACTGCCCAGGGAGGTGGCTGAATACCCATCCTGGGAGGTGTTGAGAAGAGGCTGAGCTGTGGTGCTGGGGAATGTGATCTAGCCCCAGGCTTGCAGAGTTAGAGAGTGCTTGGACTGGATGACCCTAAAGGGCTTTGCCAACCCAAGCAGTTCTGTGAGTTTAAGCAGTGACTTAGTTAAGTAAGAGTTGCACCTAGGGAGGGATGAGCCCATGTGTAAGGGCACCTTGGAGTTGACCTACTGGAAAGCAGCTCCTTGGAAAAAGACCTTGGGATTCTGGTGGGCAGCAGGATGAGCCTGGGCCAGCAGTGTGCCCTTGTGGGTGCATCAGGAGTGTGGCCAACAGACTGAGGGAGGTTCTCTCCCTCCTACACTGCCTGGAGAAGACCTCATCTGCAGTAGTGGGCCCAGTTTTGGACTCCCCAGTTCAAGAGGGGCAGCAAACTACTGGGGAGACACTATCAGGGACTGTGAGGATGACTAAGGGAGTGGAACATCTCTGGTGTTGTCACACCAAGACATGGAGCTGTTTAGCCTGGAGAAAACTGAAATGGGATCTCACCAATGCTGATCAGTTCTTACAGCATAGGTGACAGGAGGATGGGGACAGGCTTTTTTCTGTGCCCAGGGACAGGACAAGAGGTAATGGGCACAGACTTGAGCACAGGACCCACTCACTTCAGCTTCCTTGTAGAGAGCAATGAGGGCTCCCCTCAGCCTCCTTTTCTCCAAACTAAGCACCCCCAGTTCTGCTCCTCCCCAGCCCTGTTCTCCAGACCCTTCAGCAGCTTTGTTGCCCTTCTCCAGACCTGCTCCAGCCCCTCAATGTCTTTCCTGGAGTGAGTGCCCTGAAAGTGAACCCAGGATTTGAGATGCAGCTTGGCCAGTGCTGAGCACAGAGGAGCTCCTGCTGGCCACACTCCCAGTGATGCAGGGCAGGATGCTGGTGGAGCACACTGATGGTTGGCATTCATCTGTCATCATGTCTGCTGACAACCAGACATGGCCGTGCAGGGTTACATGCAGGCTCTTCCCTGCACCAACTCCTTGGTTCCAGCTGAGGCAATTGGGAGCTGCAGGAAGACAATTAGAAATGGCACATTGTCTGCACCTCCACTTTCTGACACCACCTCAGCACAGCCCTCGTTGGCAATTGTGTTTCTGACAGTAACAAGACAACTGGCAGTGGGGATCGGGAGCCTCTGCTCTGCTGCTGTTTCACTTAATGAAAGCAGAGTTTGGTTTAGAAGAGGGGGAAAAAAAAAAAAAAAAAAAAAAAAAAAAAAAAGGCCAACAAACCCCCAACCTTTCTGAGTTCATTTCAGCTCAGTTCAAACCAGAGGCAGCAATCCGAGCTCACACTGATGAGAAAATCTGAGGAGGGGGAAGGATAAAATGAGTTAGGGAAAGAAAAATCCTTTTCATTTTCCAAGATATTGTGAACAGCATAGGAAGGGGGGGTTGGGGGGGCAAAGGAAATTACTTGACAAGGTTCTTCTAAAGAGGAAGAATAACACAAAGTGCTGGTTAAATTCCCATTGATCTTTCACTCAGCTTCCCATAGACATGTGGGTTGGACTATTTGATATTTCCTTTCACTGTCACAGGTAATAAGGGAGTGGAAACAATCATCCCTAAATAACTGCCTATGATTCCTCTATTGTAGTGATTAGTGCTGAATAATTATTAGCTCTGCTGAGTGTTGCATGGGTAAGAGATGATGCGAGCAGCCAGGAGCTGTCAGCCGCTGGCATCAGCGCCATCGACTGATGACGCTCTCAGGAGCCTGTCCCCTGCCTCTCGGCTGGTGCCCGCGGCCGATGCCTGCGGTTGGTGCCCGTAGATGGTGCCCGTAGGTGGTGCTCTTCCCCTCGCACAGCTTCCCTCAGCCGGCCCTGGGCTGCGCTTTCCCGAGCGCGGTGGTTTGCAAGAAATGGAGACAGAGAGGGGAGGGGGAAAATACATCTCTCTGCTTTCTGCTTTCTTCCTGCAAACTCTTCTAGGTGCAGGTCGTTTTTCAGTGAGGGTGATGGAGGGACTGGAACAGCTGCTTGAGGAGGAAAGACTGAGACCTGGGGGTGTTTAGTCTGGAGAAGAGCAGACCCAGAGGGGATCTTATTCATCTTTAGAAATACCTGAATGTCAAGAAGGGGCCAGGCTCTTATCGGTAGTGTCCTCTGCTAGGACAAACTGGAACCCAGGACATTCCACCTCCATGTGAGAAAAAAATTTCTTTGCTGTGATGGTAGAGGAGCCCGGGGACAGCCTGCCCAGAGAGGTGGCAGAATCTCCTGCTCTGGAGACTTTCAGGATCCATCTGGATGTGTCCCTGCATGACCTGCCCTGGGTGACCCTGATCTAGCAGGGGGGTTGGATTCACTGATTTCCAGAGGTCCCCTCCAATCCCTGCCATTTAATAATTCTGTGATCTTTTCCTACTTTAGGAATCAGGGAAGAGCAGACTCAGTTTAACTACCCTGGGATTTCAGAGTGAGGGCTGACATCAGGTCCTGATGCATCTGCAGGCAGGGAGAAGAGTGCCAGAGGCAATGGATGAAGCCACTTTGCCCAGGACTTTCAGGGAATCTGAGGAGCTGGGTGCTGAGAGGGTTGAAGGGCTCCTTGCTTCACACGGCTCACACAGATTCATAACCCTTGAGCTCTGAAGCAAGGGAGTTTATCAAAGATGAGGACAGAGAGAAATTGTGACTACACAGGCTCAGAGCAGAGGCCGATCCCTCAGCCGTGCCCTGCATCACCAGCTGCTTAAAGACTACTTTGTCATCTGTGGGCCAGATCCTGCCCTGCTGGGGAGCACTGTGTGGGTCTGCCTGTGCCAGAGGAAACAGGGCTGAGAAGTTTTGTGTCACAGAGCTCCTGGTTTGCTTCATGGAAAGGGAGCAAGGGAAGTGATTCTGCCCCTTTACTCTGCTCTTGTCAGACCCCACCTGGAGTACTGTGTGCAGTTCTGGAACCCTCAGCACAGGAAGGACATGGAAGTGTTGGAGCGGGTCCAGAGGAGGGCCACAAAGATGATCAGAGGGTTGGAGCAGCTCTGCTGTGAGGACAGGCTGAGAGAGTTGGGGCTCTTCAGCCTGGAGAAGAGAAGGCTTCGAGGGGACCTGATAGTAGCCTTCCAGTATCTGAAGGGGGCCTACAGGAAGGCTGGGGAAGGATTAATTTACAAGGTCCTGCAACGACAGGACAAGGGGCAATGGGTTTAAACTGGCAGAGGGGAGATTTAGACTGGATGTTAGGAGGAAGTTCTTTACAGTGAGGGTGGTGAGGCACTGGAACGGGTTGCCCAGGGAGGTTGTGGCTGCTCCCTCCCTGGAGGTGTTCAAGGCCAGATTGGATGAGGCCTTGAGTGACCTGTACTAGTGGGAGGTGTCCCTGCCTATGGCAGGGGGTTGGAACTAGATGATCCTTGAGGTCCTTTCCAACCTTACCATTCTATGATTCTATGATTCTAAGCGCTCAGGGCTCTATGGGGAGCAGGTTGAGGCATTCTGCAACCACTCCAGCACTGCCCACAGTCTGGCAAAGCCACAGGTGTGAGTTTGCTGATGTGGGTGTTGAGGCTGCTAGTGTCCAGGTGTATCTCATTGTGGTCTAAGTGCTTCTCTGTTCCCCAGCACCAGGTGCTTAGGTGCAAAGGGGCTTGGGGAATTTGGGTGTGGTGCTGGCTAATGCTTCAAGCAAAGTGAGAACTCATCAGCCCTGCAGCAGATCCATCACCTGAGCCAGGCCAGGTGAATCCCATAGAATCACAGGATCGGAGGGGTTGGAAAGGACCTCTGGAGACCACCCAGTCCAACCTCCCTGCCAAGAGAGATTCACCTAAAGAAGGTCACACAGGAGCACATCCAGGTGGGTTTTGAATGTCTCACAGAGATGGAGACTCCTTCACATCTCTGAGCAGCCTTCTCCAGTGCTCCAGCACCCTTAAATTAAAGAAGTTCTTCCTCATGCTTAGGTGGAACTTGAGATGTTCAGATTTGTGCCTGGTGTTACCACCCTTTGTCCTGGTTGGTTACCTCACCTGGCTTGCTTTTCTCCCCACATGCTGGAGCAGACCTTTGCTCATACACACACACACACACAGAGCCTCTGTGCAAGCTGCTCCCCAGCAGAACTCACTGAGCTTGATCCAGTCTCTCTGTACAGGAAAAGAATTGACCATGATGAATAATAAATAGGAGTCAGGATGGGGAGGGTCCTGCAAAGAGAGAAGTGGTTGTGGAGACCTCCGACCTGCCTTGCAGGGCTTTGCAGAGCAGGAACTGTGTTAGGTGCCCAGGGATGGTTTGTGATAGGATTTGGTGCTGGTGGCTTTGGGCATGTGACACAGTCGCTGCGTTAGGGATGGAGCAGTGAGAGGAGCTGGCTGAGGAACCAATGCTGCCATCCACTGAGTATCTTCTGTTTCCTCTCCTGAGCTGAACAGTTGCAACCTGTGCCTCTTCCCAGGACGTCAGATCTGTGACTCTGGAGCTGCCAGTAAACTCGAGGGGACCCTTCTCAGGGGTGGGTGCTTGGCTGTGATGTGGGGGGAGTCGCACTTCGCGGATGATCACGAAGGCACTGTTGGCAAGGAAATGCTTTCCTGGAGGCTGGGGAATGTAGTGGGGATGGGGCCAGGGGCAGGCAAGCTGACTTGTCGTTTTCTCCCCAGAGAGGGGCAGAGCTGGGTCTGCTTTGCAGCCCTCCCAGGATCCGGACCTGAAGGGTGGGATATGAAGGTATTCCCAGCTGGAACCTGCACAGGGGCCTCCTGAACGTTGTGATGGGGCAGCCAGCAAAACTTACACAGATTGGATTGGATCTTTCCCCCAGAAAAACTCACTGTTGTGGGATCCTGCTGACCCACACCAAACACTGTCAGGTATGTCCCTCCATGAGATCATAGAATCAGAATCACTAAACAGCAGGGGAGAAGGAGACTCCACAGCTTCTCTGGGCAGCCTGCTCCAGGGCTCCAGCACCCTCACACCAAAGTCTTTCCTCGTGTTGAGGTGGAACCTCCTGGGGTCCAGTTTGTGTCTGTTGCCACAGGACACCATGGAAAAGAGCCTGGCCCATTCTTCTTGCCCCCCACCCTTCAGGTGTTTCTAAACATATATCAGATTCCCTTGCAGCTTTTTTCTTCTCTAGACTAGACAGCCCCAGGTCTCGCAGCCTTCCCTCCTCAGGTGTCTCAGTCCCTTCATCATCCTTGTAGCTGTGTGAGGGTCGATGGCTTTGCAGCACAGATAAAGCTTTTGCTGTGCTGGAGGTGGCTTGGGAGAGAGATGATCCATAGGTGGGGAAACTGAGGAGCAAAGCTGGTCAAGGGTCTGGAGAACAAGTCTTGTGAAGAGCAGCTGAGGCACCTGGGATTGTTTAGTCTGGAGAAAGGAAGGTTGCAGACAGCTCAGGGGTTGGATTCTTCTCCGGTGGAACAATTGATAGAATGAGGGGCAATGGCCTCAAGTTGAACCGGGCGAGGTTTGGGCTGGAAATTGGGAAGAACTCTTGACTGGAAGAGCAGTCAGATATTGGAGCAGGCTGCCCAGGGAGGTGGTGGAGTCCCGGTCCCTGGAGATGTTTAAGAGGCAGAGCTGCGGTGCCGGGGGACCTGGCCGGCTGATGGCGGTTCTGGGTGACCTCAGGGGTCTTTCATAGCCGAAGCGGTTCAGGCATCGCTCTCCGCACCAGGACTGCGAGAAGGAGTGTACCGGGAGTGGGAACTGGGAACAGACACCGGCAGCCTCCGCTGCCCCTCATCCCAGAGCTGCCGGGCAGCTGTGCCCCGGACCATGTGGGAGCAGCTCGGTCGCGCTCCAGGTGTGCCGGTGCCGGGGATGCGGAGCCGTTCGGGGTGAGCTCTGTTCTTGTGCCGGGGGGCAGCGGATGCGGTTGCTGGGCTCCCGGCACCGTTATCCCCGCTGCCCGGCGCCGAGGCTGGCGAAGGGTTAACGGCGAAGAGCGGGGGCGGCGCGGGGGCGGGGAGCGGAGCCGGGAGCGCGCCCGGGCTCGGCGGCGGGCGGATGCCGGGGAAGACGGAGGGGAGCTGGGGCTCGCCGCCGTACTCGGGCTGCGCAGGGATGAGGGGCCGGCAGAGCTGAAACGCGGGTGGCGGAGGAGTAACGGGAGCCCGGCCCCGGCTCTCCATGGTGTCGGGAGCCGGCTGGATCCCCCAGCCGTGAGCCGGCACCCGAGGAGACGGGCGGCACCGGAGCGGCGAGGGCTGGTGAGTGCCTAGGGCTGGCGAAAGGCTCCTGCCCGCGGGCATCCCCCGGGGTACGGGGCATCTCCCGAGGGTACGAGACGTCCCCGCGGGGTACGGGACATCCCCATGGTTGGCGCTCGGGCTCCCCCGGGCATCCCTATCGGCACGGTGCTGCCGATGGGAGGGCGCAGGGAGAAGATCTGGGTTCGTCTCCCCGCGGTCGCTGCTGACGGGTGGCACCAGGGGCTGCAGATCGCGGGCGGTGCTCGGTGGTGCTCTGACACTGCCGCCGCGGTGCTCGAGGAACCCGACTCGGAGCGGCACCAGGGTGCTGCCCGGAGGGCACCAGGGATGCCGTTGGAATGCCCGATTATGCCCATCTTTCACCTCCACCTCGGTGCCTTCCCCGCTCCGTTTCCCGTTACCCACGGATGTATCTTCTCGTTAGTTCTGCCGCACGATCGCGGTCTGGAGCTGCGGATGCACCAGAATAAACTCATTGCCATCAAAAGTTAGTGCTGGCAAAGAGGAGCCTTTCGGAAAGCATCCCTATGGGGGGAAAAAAAAAAAAATTCCCTGTTAGAACTTCTCTAAATCCCCCCAAGACCCTTAGGGGAGGTGGTGACAGGACAGATGCTCTATCATGAAAATCCTCACTTCTCTGCGATGCTTCGTGGCTCGTCCAGCCCCGTGGCTCTTTGGATGGGTTGCTGATCCCATCCAAAAGCTGCTGGGCGAAAGGACCACACTGTCCTCTCGTAGTGTGACCTCCGTTTAACCTGGCACGGTCAGGCTTTGTCTCTATTCAAGCCATGGCCAATACTTTGCACGTTCCTGGAGGTGAAGTGAATGATGTTCAATTAATCTGTGTTCCAAGGGGTATCAGAAAGTCAATAGGTTAATATTAAGTGAGGTGAATAGTAAGTGGTGGAGGGGAAAAAACCTGTACAGCAGTGACCTACGGTTCAAGATACTGGCTTGGGGGTGAGGCAGTGTGAAGTTAGCAGCGGAGCACGCTGTGAAAAGCCACCGCCGACAGCCTTCTCCCTCCCATCCGCTCAGCACTCTATGCTTCCCTGGTGGCTCCAATGCGCCTAATGGGTCACAGATGACCCGGGGAGCTGGTCTGGTCTCTCTTGCTCTGGAAGGCTTCATTGATAGGGTGTCTAAAAGTTAAACCAAATGACCTACTTTACAGCTGAAAGACAGATGCCTCGGAAGAAAACTGTGCTATCTTCAGAACAGATGTTGAGCTTTTTTCCTTTAACGCCAAGGTGTTAGATCCTTTAAAATGGGATCTATTTTTTCCCCTCTCTTCTTTATTGCTGTCCTTTTGCCGTTTGTTGTCACTTCGAGGGGGCCGCAGAGCATAAATGTGATATTTTGGGGTGGTGCAGGGGACCGGATAAAACAGCTTTGATTGAAGAAGTGAGCATACTGCTGCTGTTGTGAAATGGCTTATCTGGCAAACCACTCATCTCACTCAACTCTTCCATCTCCATGGTGCTTGTTGCAAGAAGATAAAGCAGCCCAAATTACTCCTCATTGTCTTTTATATTGTTGTTTGATGTAATTAATCATGGAGTTTCCTTACCTCCACCCCCACCCTCCCCAGCTTGGAACAAGTTTGTTCAGTGAAAGCAGGTAGCAGATGCTGCAGGAGATCTGCTATAGGAACAGCTTCTCCTGGTGCTTGGGCTTGCTTTTGTGTCAACCCTGAGCTTCTCTTGGCTCTCTGCAGGAGGCAACTCGTGCTGGAGAGATGGCAGACCCAGGCTGGCTGTGGGAGCTGGAAGAAGGCAGACCCAGGCTGGTTGTGGGAGCTGGAAGAAGGCAGACCCAGGCTGGTTGTGGGAGCTGGGAGAAGGCAGACCCAGGCTGGTTGTGGGAGCTGGGAGAAGGCAGACCCAGGCTGGTTGTGGGAGCTGGGAGAAGGCAGATTCAGGCTGGCTGTGGGAGCTGGGAGAAGGCAGACCCAGGCTGGTTGTGGGAGCTGGGAGAAGGCAGATTCAGGCTGTCTGTGGTAGCTGGGAGAAGGCAGACCCAGGCTGGCTGTGGGAGCTGGGAGAAGGCAGACCCAGGCTGGCTGTGGGAGCTGGGAGAAGGCAAACCCAGGCTGGCTGTGGGAGCTGGAAGATGGCAGACACAAGCTGGTTGTGGGAGCTGGGAGAAGGCAGACCCAGGCTGGTTGTGGGAACCTGGAGAAGAGATGGTTGCTACTGCCCTGTGCTCTTTAACTCTCTTCAGCAAATTGCATTAGTATGTGACAAATTGGCTTGCAAAGCAGCTAAATGGAAATGACATTTGGAGCAGTTTGCTGGGCAGACCCTGTGGTAGCTCAGGAAATGTGATTTGCAGTATCTTCCTGAGACCTCTGATTTAACTATGCTGC
This sequence comes from Eubucco bourcierii, assembly GCA_013396675.1. Classification (NCBI taxonomy): domain Eukaryota; kingdom Metazoa; phylum Chordata; class Aves; order Piciformes; family Ramphastidae; genus Eubucco; species Eubucco bourcierii. The sequence continues at coordinate 46,300 of VWZE01022700.1, forward strand.
AGGGCTTTCCAGAACTTACTTCAGCAACTCCTGTTGCAGCTAAACAGGGGAGTCTAGAATATGCCCTGGAATAATTACCCAAAAGCTTGGGCAGATGTGGGTGCAAAACTGTCTCCTGCTGTAGGCAGCTTCTGTGAGGAGGAAGGGTTACCAAACACTGGAATGGTCTGCCCAGGCCAGCAGTATAGTCACCATCCCTGCAGGTGTTTAAACACATGGAGCAGGTGCTTAGGGACATGGTCTTGTGGTGATCTTGCAGTGCTGGGTCAAGGCTCAGGCTGGATGATCTTGAGGGGCTCTTGAATTGAGCTGAACTGAGAGAGAAAGCAAAAGCTACTGGAGGTACTGCATGGGGCAGGAGGGCTTAAGGCAGAGAGCTGTTCACTGTCTGGTGTCAATGTGATGCCTTCCTGTGGGAGCCAGGCTCTTGGAGGCTCCTTCGTTGAGCTGAGGCAGGTTTGGTGGCTCTCAGAGGAGCAGACCCTGCTGTCTTGCAGCAGCAGAGTGTCAGAGGTAGCTTTGTTGAGCTGAGGCAGGTTTGGTGGTTCTCAGAGGAGCAGACCCTGCTGTCTTGCAGCAGCAGAGTGTCAGAGGTAGCTTTGTTGAGCTGAGGCAGGTTTGGTGGCTCTCAGAGGAGCAGACCCTGCTGTCTTGCAGCAGCAGTGTCAGAGGTAGCTTTGTTGAGCTGAGGCAGGTTTGGTGGCTCTCAGAGGAGCAGACCCTGCTGTCTTGCAGCAGTAGAGTGTCAGAGGCTCCTTTGTTGAGCTGAGGCAGGTTTGGTGGCTCTCAGAGGAGCAGACCCTGCTGTCTTGCAGCAGTAGAGTGTCAGAGGCTCCTTTGTTGAGCTGAGGCAGGTTTGGTGGCTCTCAGAGGAGCAGACCCTGCTGTCTTGCAGCAGGAGAACGTCCACCTGCTTCTCTCATCCTGCTTCTCTGTGCATCTACGCCTCTGTTTGAATGTGGCAGCGATCAAACTGTTTTAATTGGCCCCTCTGCAGTTTGAACAATAAATATGTAATGGGAGGGGGGAGATGTGTGTGTGTCCCCTCATACACATGGTGTTGGGGCTGTCATTTTTGATGGGGAAAGTGTGTGCTCTCTGCTTGCCTCGTCCCTGCACGCTCGCTTCCAGCCCAGCTGAAAATTGCTCTCCCCCATCTGTGTTTGGCATCCTTAAAAAGAAGGAGAAAAAAATAGTAATAAAAAAAAAAAAAAGAGATGAACCTGAGTGTGCAGTGCTCCTGAGACAGGCCCCTTCACATTTCTAAACACTCTTGATTATTCAGCTAATCTTTATTTCATGGGCCTGTTACAAGAAACACAAACGAGGGAGAAAGTAGAAGGCGGTGACACATTTAAAATACACAAGAAAAGTGCTGGCAGGAATATAATCGTTCTTATTCCAACCCTATGAAATATTTATAGCCCTAAGTTGTGGCAAGATTCTCTGCCCCTACCCCTTTCCTCCCACCTACCACAGAATGCCAGGTTGGAAGGGACCCCAAGGACCATCTGGGCCAACCTTTCTAGGGGATAGCAGAGTTGAAATGAGCTGGCCCAGCAACCTGGCAGGCTGAGTCTGAAAACTGCCCAGTGCAGGGGACTCCACTGCTGCCTTTGGGAGATGATTCCAATCTCTGGCTGTTCTCATGGGGAAATTTTTTCTTCTGTATTCCAGTGGGAATAACTTGTCCCTATCATCCCTTTTTCCATGTCTTTTCCATGGGACTCCTTCTGAAAGGGGCTCTGCATCCTCCTGGGAGCCACCCTGTGTGTCCTGGTGCAGTACCAGGGTGGTGAGACTCTGGAACAGATTGCCCAGAGAGATCACGGTTGCCCTCTCTCTGGAGGTCTGCAAGGCCTTGAGCAGCTGAATCTCCTTGAGAAGTGTCCCTGGCCATGGCAGAGAGGTCGGAGTGGATGATCTCTAAGATGCCTTCCAACCCAAACCGTTCTATGACTCTCTGGTATGTGGTAATAACTCTTACTGGAATGTTTTTCCTAGTGCAATGATAGCTAGGGGAAGGGGGGCATTGGCTGTGCTGCCAGCAAAGCTCTGTCCCCTCCCACCTCAGAGCTGTCTGTGCATGCAGCTGGGCACAGCGTCTGCCTGTCCATCGCGGTGGAAGGGAAGGAAGGAAGGCAGGAGAGCAGCGTGCTGGCCAGGCTGCGCCGCCGGGGCAGGGAGCAGAGCATTGTGTTACAGTCTGCTAACTCCAAATGATTCCCAGCCTGTGAAAAGCCCCTTCGGAGGTGCCCGTGTTTGGTAGGAGCTCGCAGCCCCCCAGGGCATCCTGCTATTAATTCATTAGATCTGAGTTTTGGGGGTTTTTTCTCTCTTTCCCACTCTTTTCTCTATTTTTTTACACACCCACACCCCCCCCTCGCCTCTCCTTGGCAATTCAAACAGTGATGAATGGGCAAAAATCCCTCAAGGGAAACATTTTTTCACTTAGTTACAAAGATTTCATGGCTAATTAGAGTAAATGTGGTTTTTAGAGTGTTAATCTCTTAACCAGCTTGGCTAGGAGGCCACCACCACAACAGCAAAGGGGAGGGCAAGGGGGAGCTCAGGGTGGGTAAAGGCTGGTACCAAGTTCTACCCATGGCTGAGCCAGGAACTCCGCTGGCTGGACCTTCTGCATCTCTGTCACCAAGAGCATCCCTTAGCTGCTCTAATGGGGTGCCCACCTTCCCCCACGGGGCATGGAGCAGGGTGAGGGCATAGCTCTGCTGAGTGAGGCTGAAAGGGTTTTGCTCTGAGGAGGCCAGGAGCTCTTTGTCTGCAAAAGTGGCGCAGAGGGAGCCTCTAGGATGAAAAGCAAAGCAGAACAAAAGCAAAATTGAGGGCAGGGAGTTGTCCCTGGGCAGCAGGGGCGACCACCCGGCTCCTGCCTTTGGATTCTTTCTCTGCAGTGGAGATAGAAATTCACTGGGTGGTTGGTGCCAGCAAGGGAGATGGGTAGGGAGTACACCTGCTGGGTACCTCGAGCTGGATCCACACGTGCTGCTGTGCCAGCCAGCACGGGTGCCCACCTTGCCTGCAGCCACTTCCCGCACGCTGAGGCGGTCCTGGCAGGTTATGGTCAACCGTAGATGCTTGGCTGGTGGAAGTCATCTCCCTGTTTGCCGAAGGGGATTTATCCTTGATGTCTGCTGTCTTCTTCCTCCCTCCTCCACTCCTCCTGTCTGTGCCGCCTCCCCAGCATCTGCTTTTCCAGCCTGGTTTTGTCTTCATCCCAAATAGCTCTGGCAG
>VWZE01022702.1:14283-31404 GCA_013396675.1 Eubucco bourcierii
ACAAGATCAGAAATCAGGTATGGTCTCCAGAGGAAGGAGATCAGCTACTCAGGTAGTCAAATATTGCCATCAGCACAAAATGTAATTGTATTAAAGATGTTACGTGGCTACTGTCTTGAAGCTCTATTCTTATGCAATAATAGTTCCCTTGTGTTTTGCACCTTATTTTATATGGTATACATTTACAGAGAAACTTTCTTCTAATCCCACTCTCTGTCAAATACCATTGTTATGAATAAGAGTGAATCACTCCTTCAAAAGCGAATTTAATTTTTCAGATTCACAGCCTGGCTGTGAAGATATAGCTGTCATGCCTCTGTTACACATTCAGCCTCTTGGAAGAAGAAATAAACAGCCTTGTAACTGTTACTCCATTTTCACGTTAGGATTGACAATTCAGTTATGCAGATGAAAGTCCACAGGATGTTTTTGAATTCACTCTGAAGCATCCCAATCAATGAAGGCAATTTTTATACTATCTACCATAAAACATCTCAAGTAGTACAAAGCTTATTCTGCTAGTTGCTAACTTAAACAATTGCTGATTGGACGACACCCAGATAGTACATAATACCAAATGCTTTCACTTAGATTGTCAGTATTTGTTCCTATTTTTGTATCTTAATAGGACAGTGGTCTAATTACTAGTAGATTTATTTGTATTAGTTATAAAGTTAAGTTGTTTCGCCCTTAAAAAGTCAGTGTAATCACAGCTGGCATTTCCATTATTTAATTTTCTAATACCAAAAGGCAACAGAAAAAAACTTTAATGAGGTGGAAATGTTTTAAGATGTCATTAGTCTCTGTCTAAAGTTCTTTGATAGCATTATTAGTCTAAAAAGAAAAAAAAACAGCAAAAAAAAAACCCAAAACCAAAAAACAAACAATCAAACAAACAGAAAAAACAGCAAAAAAACCCTACCCAAACCCCCCAAACCAAACAACTAAACAATACCCTTCACCAAACAAATGACTAGTTATCAATCTAGGGGTTTTTTTCTAATATGAAACATCCCTACTCTTTTGTAAACAAAATTTGAAGGATCTGGGGGAAATTGCCCTTCACCAGAATGAGTAAGCAAGTAGATACCACTTGGGAGAAAAATCTATGTTTGTCTATGATTTATGTAGCTGTAGTAAGGATAATGCCAATTAACAATCACACTGCAAAAGTGACATTTCCATCACGTATTTCTGCAGCAATATATGCAATGACAATAAAAATTCCAAAGCTGAGGTGTTTTTTCAGAATTTGATGAAAGTCTGGTGTCAGGCTGTGCAAGCCAGAGAGACAGATGAAGAACACTGCTATGCATTGTAAGTTTGCAATAGAGAGCATTCCCTTGCTACATTTCCTATGTTGTGATGAATAGTTCTAAATAATTTACATAAGATATATTCTTTTGGTTTTGGTACTATTGAAAATACACTATAGACATGAGTTTTAAACTTCTCTGTAATGAACTTGCTACAGGCTTGAATTTGTTTAGTTATTTATTTAATTTATTGAATGTTTCAGTGGAAAAAAAAAAAAAAAAAAAAATCAAATCCAATTGCTTCCAGCTATTGAATTTATAAAATATCACTTGTAGAAATAAGCTTTTCTCCAGAACAAGACTTAAAATTTAAAGCAAGATTGTGCATGTAAAATCTGTAAATATGAAAGTGTAGAAGATGCAATCCTTTAAAAAACATTGTAAAAATCTGCAAAACCAGGAATTATTTTCCTAAATGCATTTATTAAATTTATTAATAAAAGTTTCATGTTGGAGGTTTTCACTGAGGATCTTATTCATTTGCTTGTTTCTGTTTCTGAAAGGTGCACATTTGTCTGTGTGAATTTTAAAAATTAATACAACCATACATAAGGAAAAATCAATGCTAGATGTCAGCATGCATATATAATGCCTGAGCTTACTGTAGAATAAAATATATCCTCTATGAGTTTGTGCAGTATTTGAAACCTGAAGTCTTCAAATACTTTATAATCCGGGTTGCATTACCATATGAAATATTTATGTTGTATTTAAATGTTTTTTTTTCTTTTTTTTCTCAGCCAGCAAGTGTGGCACTCTATTTAAACTTGTACCATATTGATTTTTATTTCTATTTGAGTATGTGATTACATGTGGAAAAGTTGTCAAGTTTTCTGGTCCAAAATGAGTAGACATTATACTCTATATACAGTTAACAAGCTGCATCAATTTTGTGTTTGAACCCTGCATTAATTAATTAATTAATTAATTAACATGTAAGTGATGGCATATGGCCATCTGTACAGGGTAAGACTTTGGCTACAAATGTGATGTGCATATTAAATTTATGTTTTCTTATGAAAGACAAGATGCCTGATGGTTACGACATTTTCCTTTTGAAATCCTATGTTTATTTGTAGCATTAGTAGCATTTGTTTTAATATATCTTGAAAATTGTAAGATTAAATGCTTTTAATTTCCTTATGACATTGTTTGATACTAATTCATTTTTTTCTTCCTTTCCCCTACTTTGATGGAAGTGATTAAATTTCAGTTCACAGTGTGTGACCTGTTGCTTGGAAAAGCAAGCCAATCCCAATTCCCTAAAACTACAAATAAATAAATAAATGAAACACCTTTTACTATTCTTCCCCACATTCATCACTGAATCTCATAAAATATCATGAACTACTCCAATTCAAGAAAACTCTGCATAATTAAGCAAAATCACAAATAAAACTAGCACTTTCAGCACTCATGCAATTGTGTATCTTATCAGTTTGCCCTCTAGTAGCAAAAGGTACACTGCAAGTATGGGCTCTCAAGGTGCTTCAGTACGGAATCACAGAATCAGAGAATCACAGAACTTTAGAGGTTGGAAGGGACCTCCAGAGATCATCAAGTCCAAGCTCCCTGCCAAGGCAAGATCCCCTAGGGTAGTATGCACAGGAACTCATCCAGGCAGGTTTTGAAAGTCTCTAGAGAAGGAGACTCCACAACCTCTCTGGGCAGCCTGTCCCAGCGCTCTGTCACCCTCACTGCAAAGCAGCTTCTCCTCATGTTGAGGTAAAACCTTCTATGTTTCAATTTGTAACCCCTCAGATGTTTGTACACATTGATCAGATCTCCTCTCAGTCTTCTCCAGTCTAAACAGCCGCAGGTTTCTCAGTCTCTCTTCATAGGGGAGATGCTTAAGTCCCCCAGGCATCCTCGTGACTCTTAGAATCACAGAATTCATCAAGTTGGAAAAGACCTTTGATATTATCAAGCCCAACTTACCACCTAACCCTTCTAATTAAACCATGTCACTAAATGGGTCATCCAGCCTCCTCTTAAACACTTCCAGGGATAGCAACTCCACCATCTGCGAGAGCAGCTCATTTCAATAGCCAATCATTTTTTCTGTTAAGAACTTCTTCCTAATGTCCAACCTAAGCCTGCCCTGGCACATTTTGAGACTGTGTCCTTTTGTTCTGTCACTGGGTGCCTAGGAGAAGTGACCAATCCCAGCCCGGCTACAACCTCCTTTCAGGTAGTTAGAATCATAGAATCATAGAATGGTAAGGTTGGAAGGGACCTCAAGGATCATCTAGTTCCAACCCCCTGCCATAGGCAGGGACACCTCCCACTAGTACAGGTTACTCAAGGCCTCATCCAATCTGTTGTTGAGAGCAATAAAGTCTCCCCTGAGCCTCCTCGTGTCCAGGTTGAACGGCCCCAGCTCCATCAGCCACTCCTCTCAGGGGTTGTGGTCCAGCCCTCTCATCAGCCTTGGTGCCCTTCTCTGGACACATTCAAGCACAGAAACCTTATCTCAAGTGTCACAAAAGCTGACAGCAGCTTGTATTTTGTCGAGGAATTGGATGGCTACATCAATGTTGTGGAACTCAGATGATGACCTTGTGTTGCTTTGCATGTGATAAATGACACTGAGTGTGATGATCGTTGGTCAGTTAATAATTACATGACAAACCATTTTTTAAAAATGTATTTAAATATTACCATTATTTCTGAATACAAAATGTTTGACTCCAAATCCTCAAATACAATTTTTCAATATCACTGACATATAAAGTATGAGCTAGCTGGAAGATATTAATTTGTTTAGAAATAGTACTGGATTATTTACAAAAATTCCAGGTTGGTAAGCAAGATTTGGATAGCTTTATAGACTAAGAGAAAGGGAGGAAAACTGGAAACCCCAGGGTTTAATCTTCAGAGCCTGCAACACTAAGAAATCTGAAAAGATCAGAAAGCTACAACAAGCCCAAGGTTTAAAAACTGCAGTACTCTGATGTAGGAACGTGAATGTCTACTGGGCCTGATCAACAGTGCAAGACAACATTGCCACTGGAGCTTGTGTCTCATCAGCTCAGTGGAGTGGAATGCACTAGAGAGGTAGTGGCAGGTGCTGTGATGTGCCTATGCTTCACATTTCCTGAGTAGAAGGTGTTTCTTAAGAGACATAGCAACACAATATTATCTCACAAGGTGTAGGCTACTGCTAGAGCTATAATGACAAGAAATAATGAAAAATCGTAAAACTTAGAACAAACCCAAACTTTTACAAAGTTTCAGAAAGGTTTATTTTCACTCAAAATCAAGACTGTTTCTAACAATGCTGCCAAATATGACACTGCTCTTGGGAACTGACCTATTCCTCTCCTCTTGTAAAGGTCCTCTCTTTGAGTTTAATAAACTGAAATGGGGTCTCCCCTTCACTGATTTTGAATAAATTCTGTATCTTTGCTATAAAATGTTCTGTGTCTAGTTTGCTGACCTACCTCTTGCCTTGTGACATCGCAAGTGGATTTAGAAATATAACTGAGGAGTACTTTAAATCTGAAATGATGACCAGGCTACTGTCTGATATAAACCCCACAGGATATCATGCAATTCTAAATTCCTCTTGGATGAGGAAAACTTTCCATCTTTCATTATGAACGACTCATTTAACACATTGGTTTTGGTTTTGGTTTGGTTTGGTTTGTTGTAGTGGGAGATAAATATTTTACAAGGTCTCACATCAGGAATAAATCACTGTAGCACTGATTCCAAACTGGTGAAGTACATCTGCCTAGGACTAATTTTTTTTAATTACTATGGGAATATGCATATCAAATTTTAAATTGTCACTACCAATGTTTTCCAGAAAATATTTTAAATTAATCAATAGTTAAATTGTTACAGGGAAAGTTGATCCTTCTTAGTCTTTTAACAATATCTACAACTGGTTTTCTTTGAATGTGTTTCTGAAGAAATAATTTTAAAAGTATTACTAGGAATGAATCACAGTGTTTGCATATTTCTCAGAACTACATTCTTATTAGCATTCAGATCTGATGCTTAGAAGTATATTCCTATTAACTTTCAGGCATGATCCAATTGTTAATAAGATTGTAAGGAAATGAAAAGAAAGTCACAAAAGATAATGCTCAGCATATGACTCAAGTCACTTATTTATTGTTTTAACATACCCAAGATGCCTGAGAAGTAAAATAAACACAATAGCCTTATTAGTAGAAAATCTATATATATGACCCATTGTTAACATTAATAATTAATTTGAAAGCCTGAATTAAGCTTTTAATAGGGGACAGCAGGTAAAATGTAGTCTGGTTTTACTGATGATGCCTTTCTTATTGTCTGAAAACTTCAACACCTTGAACCCAGTCTTGGAAGGGGTTTTCACTACATTTTTAAACATTATTCTGTAAGAAAGCAGCTTCCATCAAGAAAGAAGTTAAGATATAATGTACTCAAAACCAAAATTCTCAAATTGTAATTCAAGATCCCTAGAACCTCTCTGTATATTCCTTTCAGTGTAATTTCTGTGCATCTCCATCTAGTTTCTGTGCATTTCCATGCTAGCTTGAACTGTAAAAGCGCACTCACTCACACATGTATGAGCTGTTCCTTTAATGAAATATAGTGCCTTGAAAAACTTTAGGTCAGAAAGGAGTTATTAAAGTAGAATTAAAAGAAGGATTTCACACAGTGTTTGCAAAGTAGAGGATTCATCTACCAGACTTTTCTCTTCCTCTATCTACAGACTTTTGACTTTTAATCCTACATAAACATTGTTTGATCAGAATTATATTAAAAACTGTAAGCATTTATTCTAACAACATGCTCACAGTCATTATTGGAAAATGTATTAAAGCTGCTGTCAAGCTGGATAACTGATGTGAAAAACCCATCTTCGATCCAATGAGGAATGATTTTCATCATAGTTTAGTTTTATGATGAAGGCTGAAGAAAGCATATAAAAATTAACAGGAGCCTTAGGAGAAAATCAGGCAACTTAAAATCCTGAAAAGATTATATATTTCCAGTAACACGGAAAAGAAGTGTTAAAGCTTAACACTGATAGGTTAATGATGCTCAGTTACTTACACAAGCAGCACATTTTAAAATAGCATCAGCAAAAACATTCACATCATACAGTTTAAGTAAGATTAAAAATTATCACTGTGGTGAAAGCACAGGTAGCATTAGAGAAGGCAAAAACTTATCTAATAAGAAATAAAACTACAATTAAGTTGGAAGTTATTTGAGTTTCCTTGTTTGTTGCAGATTTCTTTTGTGGGGCCTTGGGGCAGTTTTGGTTGGTTGGTGTATTTTTTTCTTTTGTTTCTTTTGTTTTTTCATTTTTCTGAAAATGCGTAGGAAAGATAATCCAGATTTGCAGTTGAGTAACAAGTACTAAACCACATCAATGGTCCATCTACTCCAAAATGCCACATCAAACACTGGTAAGCACTATGAACTGCAGAGATAGGATGCAATGCAAAGAACAGTTAAGGGAAAAAAAAAAAAAAAACCAAACAAAAAAACCCAAACACTTGTTCATGTATTCTATTTGATGATATGTGCTCTGCCATGCAAATAGTAACTTTTTAAATGTGTGCAGTGTAACTGGGAAATGTTTGAAACAGGAAAGAGGATAGGTATACCTTTAGCTGATAAAAGCTAATATGTCAGAAGTCTGTTAGAAGCTGTATGTCTGGAATATATAGCTGAAGACATTTCTAAGTAATTTGTAATACAGAGAAGCAATGCTAATACATGATGAACCTATGTCTCAAACTTTACATACAGCCTCAAACATTAAGAAGTATTAAGGATTTTATGTTTTTCCAGTTGTGACAGGTAAAATCACATAAAGACCATTTCTTTTTGAGTTGCTAACATTTTGAGTACAAAACCTTCAAAACCAGTTTTAACAAAAATAGCATTTACTTTGGGGAAAAAATTAAAAATAATAAAATACTCTGACAACTGAAAAGACAAAAACAGTGTCAGAAAAACTAAAGGTATAGGATGTCCAAACAAATTTTATAGTTTACCTGAAAAGAGAAAAACATGTAAAAGTGTAATGTTTGGAAAATATATCCTGCAATTAACATACACTGCAGATATAACCATTACACTCTAGTAAACTGTTTATTCTGTACCTCTGATTCTTCTCCTTTTTAGTAAGGCATTCTATAAGGCATTAAAGCAATGACTTGATTCTTTGGAATCTGTCACTATATATATGTATATGTACACAAATTAAAGCATTGACCATTTCCAGATTTTAAAATCAAACATATACATCCTTAATCGGTTTTTCTACAGTAAAGTTCTGCATAGAGACCAGGGGAATAAGAAGAGAGAAAGGATGTAAAAATTCACTCCATTAGTTCTGAAGAAAAACAAAAATACATGTCCCTGTTGCAAAAGAAAAGAAATAATGTACTTAATAGACTGGAGAAACCTTAAAAGAATTACTCTCTTCACAATGCCAAGATCAGTGTCTGTGTATGCCATTTACCATATAATAGACTATCTTTACTGAAGATTTTCTCAGTGTGGCACTGATGAGCTAGTACACAGCAAGGTCTGTGCCAGATTGTCCCATTTCTCTTCACTCCATTTGGGACTTACTCAACCCCAGAAAGCACTAGCTAAATGTGCCGTTAACCTGCGACTAATGGCCGTTGATTCAAATCTAGTTTGTATGAGGGACTGGAGTAAAGAGCATTTTGTGTTGCGAGTTCATCTTCAATTATATCAGTTTTTATTTAAGACTCTTTGTATCTATGGGTCTGTTTTCCACTTCACTGCCAAATCAGGCAGCTTCAGAAAAGAGTTCCTGCCATGTATGAAATAGTTTTTTTAAAATGTTTGTAGATAAAATGCCCATCAATGGACTAAAATAACATTGATTTTAAATATGCATCAAAATTTTTAAAAGAGAACTTACTCCTGTTTTTAGCACAATGACCTGAAAGTTCACATCATTAAACACATTACAATTTGTTGGCTTTGAATTGTATTTCAAACTGAAATTTTGGGTTGTTTTTCTTTAAATTACATCTCTGATCAAAATGCTCAGAAGATTCACCTTACATGTCCCTGCAACATGGAAGTAGTGTGAACGAAAGATGTGGAAAAGCCAATTTTTATCCAGCCTTTAAGATCAGAACAGGAATTTTAATGTTTAAAAATTAAAGCTCTTGTTTAAAAATTAAAAACTTTAAAAGTTTTGTTTTCATTTTTGTTTTGTTTTGTTTTGTTTTGTTTTCTATTCTAAAGATAATAATATCACAAGTGATGTTACTTTCAGCAAGGTGATTCTGATCAGGAATTGTTTTAGAAAAAAATACCTTGCAATTTGCGTTGCATTTAAAAGTATCAATTTCTTCATTGCACTCAGTATTTCTCATTATTCTAATGGGAAAGCCAAGTTGAAGAGAGTAACAAAGATGCTCGTGAATCTGGTGTGAAATGAGAACTTAAAGTTCAGGCACAAAATTAGAAGATATTTAGGCAACATTCAAGAGCAAATCATGGCTCTGTGATGGAGTTTGTATTCTGTGAATTTTTAAAATTGGTATTTCAGACAAGTAACATAAATTCAACAGTAGATTAAGACCACAACTGTCAGTAAGGCAGTCCTGTGAGGTTTTTACTGAATTTGAACTGGTATCAGAATACAGTCTTTTTCAAGGTAATATTTGATCTGGAGGTAAAGTAAGATGAGGTCAAATATTATCTGTGAAACTCCTCAGAACTCACAGAGTTTCAGTTTCTAGTGATCTCCTCTGAGACAGATCTAGTAGCATTTTTAAGGCGTAAGTTCTCTGAACAAAGACTTCTAATACTATTCAAGATTCCCTAGATTATTCCAAGTATCCTCCTACTGATGAATCAGAAGGGAATACTGGTCATTCATTGCTTTTATACCATACTTCTTACAAATATACTTGCCAGCTTCTTATATATATCTTGTATACCCCAGGGCTTCTCAGATGCCACTAAGTGGTTTTACATCTGGGAAAGTAAGATGACCCTTATTGCTTTCCTCTCTATAATCAGTTTTGAAATAGGAACCAACATTTGAGTGATAAGCTGCTGTAGCAAACTTGGTTATTACCACCTTTCCCCCCACCCCCCTTTCATTTCAGACTTCGTTCAGTATTGTTATGTTAAAAATTTTGTTTAAGGAGAAAGAAGAAACATAATTTATATATAAAGTCTATCATTTATTGTTACAATAGTTGCTATATTAACAATCTAATCCATGAAACTATTAGTTCAGGTCCAATTATTACAGAAAATGAAATAATAATTCTTTCTAGAAAAAAAAAACTCAGTCATACGAGTAATACAATTTAAGTTTTATGATTTTCTCATTCTGTTCCTCTGAGTCCTTTGATCAGTTTCATTCTAGTGCTGATGGAGGAGGTGTTACAATGAGTTTTCAGCAACAGAATTCCTTCACCAGGAGCAATATGGTTGGTATTCATGTTGGGGGTGTCTTCTTTCTTCTTTCAGGATTCACTAACAATAATTTTTATGTTTACCAAAATGATTTTACAAAGTTCTTCATTGGTCTGTAGCTGTGTATTATATCTCAATAGACTACCTATAATAACTTTTAGATATGTTAGATACTCATTTTTTCTTAGATACTCCTAAAACCAGTTTTGTCCATCTTCAGTTCTGTATTTCTGTAAGTGACCATGGGTGATTTATCTACAACCATTGGGGTTTCCCACGTGAGCCCATATTCCATTCCTTATCCCACTCCTGTGCTCCTCTGTGCAGCACTCCCACTTCTCAAGGTTTCTGCTATCAGACCAGGTCTATATTTCTCTACATCTTTATCTTAGAACCATAAATACTTCGTTCTGCATACAAAAAAAAAAACAAAAACAAAAACAAAAACCAAAAAAAAAAAAAAAAAAAAAAAAAAAAAACCCAACAAAAAACCACGCAAACCCCAAAAACCAACAACCAGTAATGGACTACCTGTAACTACTACCAGTATAAAGCTATGACTGCAGCTTAAAATGATAAGCAAAATTAATTAACCATAACCATATTGCTGTTACACTTAAACCAAATGAAAACAAAGCTGCAGGTAGGTCAGGAAAAGTTCAGTCAAAGCAGTCCTGACAGACCTCAGTCCTAAGACCTTGCAAGATTTCTGCAAAGCCTGTGGCTCCTACTAGTTGTAGGTATATTGTATTATAAGTTCCAGGATTACTGTACTTGCAGGTAAAGAAGCATTTACTCATACACTGCATCAATTTTAGACTCATGAATCCTTATGTTAAAATTCATTTTTTAAAAAAATAGAGCAGTGAATTTCACATTTATGGTTAGACCTGTGGTCATTCATCAAAAAAAAGCAAATATCATAGACTCATAGAATAGTAGGGGTTTCAATGGACCTCCAGAGCTCAATACATCCAGACTATGAACTCAAAACAATTCACCTGTCTTACAGTAGTTTTGTTTAGTTTGTTGATTTGCTTGTTTGCTTTGCCTCAGCTGTATGTAGGCTGTTAGCATATGGCAGGTTGTGAAAACACTCTATATAGCTCTAGCTGAATCTAATCACTATAGTATTTTTAAAGCTCATATTGATTAAATTCATTAAAGATGGCAGAGCAGGAGATCAGAATATGGCTCAAAGTAATGTTTTGCATATTTCTGTGATGAGTAAAGAGCTTTCACATAAAAAAACAATGTGCTTTTGGTGTTTTCTTTTTTTCTTCCCTTGATTTGTGTACCTGTAATAAACACTATTTTACCATTGTATTTTTGGGGTACTAAGCAACAGAGAGCAGTATTTTTTCGAAAACTACAGAATCTGTAGTGGGGGACACTGGACGACTCAGGAGCAATTTCTTTATTGACTTTCCCCTGAACTGTCTTGTGGAAAATGGCTTAATAGATACGGGATATATCTCAGAAAGCTCATTGTTTTGAAAGGGCAGCAAGCATGATTTTGTGTTATTGTTCTTTACCTTTTTAATCCTCTTGTCACAAGTAAGCAATGAAATAAATGTTTATTGAGCATGTCATTAATAGAAGAGATTCTGGCAAAACTTTGTGTAAACACGTTAGCAGACAGATGACATCATAGCTCCAAACCTCTCCAGCTGTACATACAAAGCCTGATGAAGACTTCAGAGGAGGTTTACAACAGATAAATTTTGTCTCTATTGTATTTGATAAATAAAGATAGGCCAAGGATTAATCCCTGTCCCTCAAGTCATCCAAAAGAAGTTTGTTGTAGACCCATGTTGACTCATTAAATCAGATTTGTGTTGGAGAGATTGAGTTAGTCAAACTTGAGCTATGGATCAACGTAACGATTAAGCAGAGTGAACAATAGTACTCGATGTACAGGCCTGCGTGGCATGGGTTGCAGACATAAGGCCTAACTCTCCTACCTCCCAATCAGGCTAGCCACAATGAATTGACTATTGGAAATAGTCTTTAGTTCACGTGAATGGCCAAATCATGGTCAAGCACTTCTGTAGAGAGGTGCTTCATGTAGTCTCAATGATAGGATTTACTTTTCTAACATTTTAACAGTATGGGTTTAACAACTTGTACCTGTACCCATGACACATCTTTTCTTATTTTCCTGTAACAGGCATAACCTTGCAGTTTCTCTGTTCCAAGTTTCTCTTTCCCCATTTTTTATTTAGATGTCAACTGTGACCCATACACTTTTTGACTGTG
Organism: Eubucco bourcierii; assembly: GCA_013396675.1. Classification (NCBI taxonomy): domain Eukaryota; kingdom Metazoa; phylum Chordata; class Aves; order Piciformes; family Ramphastidae; genus Eubucco; species Eubucco bourcierii. The sequence goes on from VWZE01022702.1 coordinate 26,289, forward strand.
TTTTTGTCTGTTGAACTGCTTGTACCCTGGCTTAAAGTGATTATATCATGGTTAGAAAAAGACAAACGGATGTACCATTGCATCCCTGAAGTGTTACAGGGCACATTGAATGGGACTTTGAGAAACCTAGTCCAGTGGAAGAGATAAGGGTGGGGGTGTGTGTGTAGGTCCCTTCCAACCCAACCCATTCTGTAACTCTATGATTTTAAGACAGGACACCTGGGTACACATTAAAATAGTGAGTACACTGAAAATCTGCCTTCCAAAAGGCATTAGACCTCAATCCTATCTCCCAAACAGAGCCCAAGTTTACAGATAAACAATACAGAAAGTAATTTAGTTTTAGAATTACATGCAACTGACAGTATGACAAGTTTTCTGTGTTTAATCTTTGTTTAACACAGAAAAGTTCTCAGCAGTGAGGTACAACCATAATACGAAGCTACCATGAGCCACATACTTATTTCCTTCAAATAGATGGCTGATGAATCAGTTGTGGTCTCTCCTCTTTCCTAGATGTTTGTCCCATAATAAAAACACCATGTAGCTTTTTATACAGCTGGCAATGGGTGATCACATTCAGGACAAGGGCAGCAGGACTTCTGTTTGTTGGGGGTGTAGCACAGTGCTGAATAAACAGTGAAGAATCTTGCCTTTTACTTGACTCTGTGGAGTATTATCAGCCTCCTTCTTTCAGAAGCGTTCAAGTATTAAATGGAAACCAGAGCCCGTTTATGAATACATTGTTCCAGTTCTATATCCACTGTACAATTAAAGAGCTATTACACCAGTAACTGATTACCAAAAACGATTGCAGCCAACCATTAAGAAAACACACAAAACTGTATTCGTCATTTGTTTAGTAATTTAAAAAATAATAATAAAATAAATAAAAAAGTCCAGCCAAGTCTAAGGGTGAAGAGAAGGTCAAATTTCAGTGGATTTTATTGATTAGATTTGGTTTACTGCTTTGGGGCACACTCTCATGAATGTGCTATACAGAAAAAAAAAGTTTAAAAAAAAATTAACCCAACCTAGAATGGCTCAGGGGCTTCCCAGGGCTTTTAAGGCAATGTTTTAAAATTGTATCTGAAAAGGGTAGTGTGGGACTCAGAATACACCTGCAGGCTGTGGAAAATTTAGGTCTAATTGCTCTAAAACAGTGTAAGCAAGTCAGTGTAGATAGTGAATCTACCTTCTCAACATATGTTAACAACAGATTTTCTAATGCATGGATAATGTAAATAAATATATGATTAACAAAAAGATTAAAATTAAGAACTGAATAGTATCATTGTGATGTCATTAGCTGCCGTCTGTATGTTCAAGAACAATACTTTTTGTGCTTATATTACAGAATTATAGAATCATAAGATGTTATGTTAAATTTTTCTTGGCATTTAAATAATTAAAGCATCACTCCTCCACTGTCCCCAAGTACTTTTCTCAGAAGTCTGGAATGAATTATAGTGACAATAAACAGGGACTCTGAAAGCACTTTGAGAATATCTGCTCTAGTGGCCAGTTTTAAATAAATTAAAAATTTTATTATTGACTTCTATCCACTTAAGTAGTAAATACAAATACAAATAGTGCATCTAGTACGAACATGTAGTAGACTAGGACACTAGTTTTGTTCATTACAAAATCACAAGTCTGAATTTCAAAGGATGAATGTTTTCACTAAGTGCTAAACTGTATTTCTGTGAACACTTGAGTCACTCTCTGAATTGCAAGTTACTTTGGATAGCATAACTCTCCCAACTCCCCATCAAACTAGTAGACAAGCACCTCTGTGCCTCTTAACAGAGAGTCACTTGCAAGGAAAATTCATTATCTCATTTTTCATTATCTTGTGTGTGCTGGTAGTGGTTTCTCCTTTAAATCATTGCTTGTAGAAAGATCAGAAATCTCAGGGAATTTCTCTGTAGAAACACCGGTTTTAGTTTGAGGTGAGTGCCACCATTACAGCAGAGACCTAGAGCACCTCTCTGGGCTGTTGCTCTGCAAAGAGGGTTCATAGCCCTTTTTATACGCCCTTCTGTGCAAACTCTGTAAAACCATGGAGTCCTCTTAATCAATCTTCGTTTGCTTGCTCTCTTTGTAGCCCTCCTGGTTGCTTTTGATCTCTAGGGCTTTTTAAATCTCCTGCAGTTCCTTTCAGAAACGCCCATGACATGTCAACCTCACTCAGAATAGCTGCCAGAATGGTTCTCTGCTCTTCTTCAGGTTTCTTTGGCTCCAGAAACACCTTCTATATCTCTATCTAGCGCCCAGCCATAGACCTTACCATTGTCTCATCTGTGTGCCTAAAAGCTGTTCTAGTCAAATCAAAGAATTAAACTTTGTACTTATATACAAAGAAAGAATTATTTTTCAAATGCTGACATTAGGCAGCTTGCAAAAATCAGTATTCTAGCATATTTTAGGTGTATCACACATTAAAAAGGTTTTAAGCTTCTTTTATTTTTAATTAAGTCTTACTACCTCAAAAAAAAAAAAATCCAAGTAAAAAAAAGAATTCTATATGAGTAGTTGAAAAAAAAATATCCTCTCTCCCAAAATTACATCAGTATAGATACAGAGGTTTAACATGCCATGAAAACCAACTGTCTTGTATTTGAATAAGTATTTTTCAGACATAATTTTATATTTCTTCTATATATTTTAAATAAAAATTACCTTCTCCATGGTAAAAAAGTTTTTTGTTTTTTTTTATTATTACTATACTGTATTTTGACTATGAAATACAGAAAGGTATAGGAGATGATCCTTGAGTCTCAGTCATTTTTATGTATGAAATTAGAAACAAGATATTAAAGGGGAATGAAGTGACAGGATGAAGTTACTTACCTAAGTTTATAAGGTTACAATGTGCTACCTATTACATTGCAACATAACCATATTGACTTCCATTGTGGGACTAGACCTTTAAATAATAGCTATTTTAACATCCAACAACAATTGTTTTTATTTCATGCAGGTACAAATAGCCATATAAGAACCCCATACAGAGGGACAAACTATGTCATAAATGGTTGCATTTAAACTTATTGACCCTGTATTTGGGATTAAAATAGAATAAGAAATATTTTGAAATCAACATCTTCATCAATGGCATTAATGAGGGGACAGACAGAGTTTCTGCTCAGCAAGTTTGCTGATGACACCAAACTGGGAGGCTTGGTTGATACAGCTGAAGGCTGTGTGGCCATCCAGTGAGACCTGGGTAAACTGGAGAGCTGGGTAAAGAGGGAAAAAATGAGATTCAACAAGAGTAAGTGCAGAGTCCTGCATCTGGGGAGGAATAATAAACTGCACCAGTACGGGTTGGAAGATGATTTGCTGGAGAGCAGCCCTGTGGAGAGGGATCTGAGAGTGCTGGTGGATAACAAGTTATCCACGGGACAGCAATGTGCCTTTGTGGCCAAGGAGCCCAATGGGATACTGGGTTGTATTAGGAAGAGTGTGTCCAGTAGATTCAGGGAGGTTGTCCTCCCCCTCTGCTCTGCTCTGGTGAGACCTCATCTTGAGTACTGTGTTCAGTTTTGGGCTCCACAGTTTAAGAGAGACAGGGATCCAGTGGAGAGGGTCCGATTGAGGGCTACGAGGATGATTAGGGGACTGGAGCACTGCCTGATGAGGAGAGGCTGAGGGACCTGGGCTTTTTAGTCTGGAGAAGAGAAGATTGAGAGGGGATTAAATAAATGTTTATAAATATCTGAGGGCTGGGTGTCAGGAGGGAGGGTACAGGCTCTTCTCTCTTGTTCCCTATGATAGGACAAGAAGCAGTAGATGTAAACTGCAGCATGGGAGGTTCCACCTCAACACAAGAGGGAACTTCTTTACTGTAAGGATCACTGACCACTGGAACCAGCTTCCCAGAGAAGTTGTGAAGTCTCTTGTCAAGGCCCATCTGCATGTGCTCCTCCATGACCTGAGCTAGATTATGGTCCTGTTCTGGCAGTGGGATTGGACTGTGATCTCTTTGGGTCCCTTCCAACTCCTGGCATCCTGTGAAATTCACCATATATATTTTATGTGTCCTACAAACTAACAGAGAGTTGTTTAAAGCCAGTTTTAGACATCTTAAATATTTTAGTGGAGCTGTTTTTTCATATTTTTTTTCACATCTGTTAAGGCAGGTGCCACAGTCTTTGTGAACCCAGATGTCCACAGATCAGAAGGAGCTGTAAAGTTTCTGATAATGTGATAAAAAAGTGACTATCTTCATTAAAATTCAAGTCTTTAATACAAGGACAACCATCTTGCCTCATAAATATAAAGCACATATAAATACACATTGTGCATTGGTAGAGTGGATTCTGAGGGGTTTAGTGTAATAGCTAAACACACATTAATAAGTATCATTTTAAATCAAGATCATTACCCATTTTGTTTTGATGGTAAGCTGTTTGCTCAGTTTACTTCTTAATGCTCTCACAGCAGATTACACCAGTTCTGCATGAATAAGCCCTCATTTGCCAATGCACATATATACATTCATTACATATGGGAGCATAAATGTACTTATATACATCTCTCAGTATGTGTGTGTATGTCTATATGTTTGTAAAGTTCTATATACCTCTGTATATAGAAGTGGAAGTAAATTAATATATATTGACGTACATATGTATACACATACATAACATTGCAAACAGTTAAATGTTGTAGACTTACAGTGAACATAACTTCTCAGAATATCTGAAATGGCTCTGTGGTTCATGTAAAAGTTGCTGTTGATCTTAGTCTATTATACACTGAAGTGGGTTACATAACTTACGCTCAAGTGACAATACTGGCAACACCACCAAAAAAAAAAAAACGAACCAACCAACCAACAAAAAAGAAAATAATAAAACCAAAACCCAAACCAAAACCAACCAACAAACAACAACCCACGCCCCCCCAACCCCCCCAACACACTCCCAAAAACACTTGTTCAAAAAGAATTACAAACTGAATCCATCCTGTGTAACCTTAGGCCACTGAGACATGAGCCTGGGGCACTTACCTGTCATGTATCCTTTTACACTTCTAAATCCCCACAGTAGCAGACCATCTGCACCCTTAATCAGATGGACAGACTTTAGAGCAATACACCTTGTTTATA